>CM077464.1:37352582-37692645 GCA_039654755.1 Calcarius lapponicus | reverse complement strand
ATTATACTGCCCTCTGCTCCCTCAAAATGCATTTTATGAAGAGCAATGTTAAATATGTTAAACCTATAATGAGGCAGGGAGTAATCTTAACAGTTTTATTCTTTTTAGATTTCCTCAATAGTTGTTCTCCAGACTCTAATAGAAATCACATTTCACTGTTATTTCTATCTTTAGCCAATATAGGTATGAATATTGACTTGCTTCCTGTCTTTTCAAAACAAATATTTTGGGGAAATGGTGTATGAAAGCAGTCTGCACAGAGCTTTAGAAAATGTAGAGTTCCTCCCAGTTTTTAACTTATATCCTTTCCTATTCAACAACAGATCAAGGATATCCTGAAAGGTTCATTGCGTTTCAACCAGAGCCAGCTGGAAGCTGAAGAAAACGAACAAATCACTATTGCTGATGATCATTACTGTTCCAATAATCAGAACAAGGGGGCAGGTGATGTCCTAAAGGGACCTGTCATGACAAAGCAACAGTTCATCTCAGGACAACAGGTAAAATAAAAACATCTCAAGCAGGCCATTGATGGCCTTGCATTTTTTGGAGATTTCCTCTAGCATGTCCAGAGATTATGTGGGACATTCCAGTGTTCCTGGTCCATATGGAGAGTGGGTTAAAAGTGTATCTCTAGCTACTGCCCTGCTCTGATTAATTATTTTTATTGTAGTCTTATGCTCCACATACAGATATTTAAGTCTAAGTGCTAGGCATTTGGGGGGAGTTCTTTAACACTGTTGAATCACAGAATTATTTCCTACAAAAAATGTGAAAATTGCAGGTAAGTGTTCCCATACCAAATGTTCCCACATGATTATTCTCATTGTCCTTGTCCTCCAGGATCCCATTATGTAAGAGCTGATTAACTGCATTGCAGTGTATTCATGGCCTGTGCCAAAAAGGAAATAGCAAGGAGTTGCTTTTACCTTCTACTTCATTGTATTGACTTTCTCCTTGAATCTATAAACAATGTTTTCACATACAAAGCATACAGTCATAGGACAGGTTCATAGACAAAGGGCCCTCTCTGTCTAAGACTCAGTCCAACCCAAACGTGATCTTAAAAATAAGTACTTTTGTGCCTGCTCATTTCTATGTTGGAGTTCTATGAAGTCTGCCACCCTGATGCTGATACTCACATTCATAAATCAGTGGCAGCATTATCACCTCAAAGTCTAACTGAGTCTGCAGTCAGTTCACTTTTGACAAGTTTACTTAGGAACTACAGGAAATATTTATTCATTTTTAAGTAATGACACAGGGTCATTTTGATTTATTACACACGATCCCCCCTGAGTTAGAACACTCTATGTTAAAAATATATATTTTAATTGTATTTTGGTATTAGAGGCAATACCAAGATTTATTCTTTATACTCAGTAATGGTGAAGAGCAAAGCTTTGCTAGAGAGTTTTCATTTCTTGCTTAGCTGTTGTCATTACAATCACTACTTTCTGCCATAATAAAGGCATAGGTTAAACCGATACAGCATATTGGACTGTTCATATAATGGCTTCCTATTTTTGCCCTTGATCTCCTAGCTTTTTCTGTGAAGTACCTTTTGTTTTCTTTCCAAAATGGCAAATAATGTTTTTTGATGATTTTTTACTTCTAGAAACTAGAAGGTAGAATGCCATATAACATGGCAGCAAGCTGTGTGTGATGTGGGTGTGTGGGTGTGAGAGCAGACCCTGCTGATGCTGGAGTAGCCCTTACTCAGAGGCTGGTCTAAACTGTATCATGGATGTGCTGGGACTCCTTGGGTATTGAGAGTGGAGCAGCTGAAGCCTGCTTCGCACAGATTTCTCCAGTGCAGATTTTCAGGGCAATGTACAATGAGGTCTGGGCCTATCCCAGTGTGTAGTCAGGGTATATACATCCAGCCCCAGGAACTGGGTGGCATCCATGGCTCCCACAATTTCAAGGCTGCTCGTAAGTCAACTATGAGCAATGTGAGTAGAGGTTGTACAAGCTGAGCTTCTGCAGAGCATTAATGAGGCATTAGCAGTGCATGGTTTATGTTTGGAGGTGCAGCACATCCATATGGATTAGCCTCCTCTCCTCTTATCTTCGGGAACTTCCAATTATGATAATGAGCAACAGCACCTCTGACGGAAAGAAAAAGATTAGTGTTAGAAATGGTACTCCTTGAGGACTGGTGGTATCCTTAGTTAGTTGATTAGGGATAGTTTGTCTGTCTAACTAGCCCCTAGTTAGTCTGTGCTGTTTCCAAGCCCTTCGTCTTTAACCACCATGCATAAAATCAAACAAAAAGAGGAGAGCTTTGGACCCCTTTTAATAAAATACAGAACAATAAAAATATGGAATAGTGGACTGTGATATTAGACTGTTAATTGATGGACTCAGTTGTTGGCCCAAACCAGGCCACAGCCCAGGTTTTTAGCTCTGCTGAAGAAAGGGGGCTGCACTGGTGCCCTGGGCCATGCTGGGAGTACTCACAGAGAGCTGCAGGAGGATTAAAAATCAACCACTTCTAGCTATTTTAATGCATTTCTTGCTAAATAAATTTCTACTTTTTTTGCATTTTCTGTGACTTTGGTAATGCCTGTAATTCTATTTGGTGTGATTTGTACTGTAGAGATTATTCCCTGCTGGAGTTATAGGGTTATTTTCTAGGGCAGCTGAAACAGTTACAGGTGTAGCTATTCTATGAATGAGATTAAAATCTGGTATTTTGAGCCTGGTTGTTATATAAGTATAAATTATTTATCATTTTAGCTTTTTTTTTAAAGTGTTCGTCCTCTTTTTTGTATCAAAATCCCTTTCTGCAAAATGAGGATAAGGATATAGCCCTTCTTTAGAAAGGAAAGCTGCGAAATTAAAAATGCAAAAAAAAAAGTTAAGATAAAGGCTAAAAGGAATCAAGCATTTTTTTGAATGTTTGGCTTTGGTAGCAGCATGCAGTTGACAAACAGAAGGCTTCTGTTGCTAAATAATGAATGATAATTAACACATTATCTTGCCTTTATGTCTGTTCAAAGAAGGAGGCAAAATGAGCTGCTGTTCTTCTAAGCTTTCTTGATTTGTATCCTTGCAGTTAGTTTTAACTCATTCACAGTGTGAAGGCAAATGAAATAAGCCTGGTCCTAGTAGCTGATATTCATCAGGAAAAATTGTTTGGAGAAGCCATATGGCAACGGGCGTAAGGTTGTTAACTTTCAAAGCTACTGGAAGTATAATTCTGTCATTTTTCATTTATTCAGTAGTGGCAGCAGATGGGAGAAAACATGCTTCACGTCAGCATGAGTTTCCTGAAACAGAAACAGGCGAAAGAAGAAGGAAGGAGGTATTTTACCTCTGGAAATATCAGTTCCAAAATACCAGTGTATGCTAGGGATAGGCAGACATTTACAGGCAGCTCTTTTATAGGCTTTTGGGGTCAATATATCTGCTTTGCTGCTTCTCTGTTACTTCAGTGAGCTATAGGTCTCCTTAACCAAACCAAATAGTGTGGGTGGCGTGAAGAGTAGTGTTGGGAAGCTCAACAGTAACAACAAGAAATTGGGATGAGTGGTTTTCTTTCCTTTATTAAAGAGCAGGATGCTTTTTCAACTGCACTAGAACACATTCTTGAAAGAAGAATTTAGGAAACTGGGAAGTGCCAGAAACAAAAATACTGATCTTGCTGGGCGAGTGTTTCACTAAGTAAGATCTGTGTCACCCTACGCAAGGTGGAGGTGTGAGGGCTGTTAGGACTGAAATAAAGGATTCTTGATAGCTTGGAATAATAAAGTGTATAATTTTGAAAAATGAGGCAGTACTGCATTCCCTGAGAGCTTTTAAATAGTGTGGAAAGTGGCCAGGTGAATTATGTGGCAGTGGTTGTTTAGAGGAATGGATATTTCTGTTGTCCAGGGCAGGGGGATGGAAACAAAGTTCTGAAATTTTGACTATGGCATTTAGAGCTCCCAAAACAGTATCAATACAGGCTGGAGGATTAGGGATTGAGACCAGCCCTGCTTGAGAAGGACTGGGGTATACTAGTGGATGAGAAGCTGGACATTTCCCAAATGGGCACTCGAGCCCAGAAATCCAGCTGTACCCTGGGCTGCATCCAAAGCAGCGTGGCCAGCAGATCAGGGGTGGTGATTCTGCCCCCTCTGCTCCCCTCTGGTGAGACCTCACCTGGAGCATTGCATCCAGCTCCAGGGTACCCAGCACAGAAGGGACATGGGCCTGTTGGAGCAAGTCCAGAGCAGTGTGACAAAGATCATTAGAGGGCTGGAACCCCTATCCTATGAAGACAGGCTGAGAGAGTTGGTGATTTTCAGCCTGGAGAAGAGATGGCTCCAGGGAGGCCTAATTATGGCTGTTCAGTACTGAAAGAGGGCTTAAAATAGAGATGGAGACAAATTTCTTAGCAGGGCCTGTTACAATAGGACAAGGGGCAATGATTTTTAACTAAAAGAGGGTTGGTTTAGATTAGATCTAAGGAAGACTTTTTTTTTTTATGATGAGGAGGGTGTGATACTCTGGAACAGGTTTCCCAGAGAGGTGGTGGGTGCCCTATCCCTGGAAACATTGATGGTCCAGTTGGACAGGGCTCTCAGCAACCTGGTTAGTTGAAGATGTCCCTGTGCCTTGCCATGGGAGTTGGACTATGTGACCTTTAAAGGTCCTTCCAACGTGAACTATTCTGTGATTCTGTGTTGCTGAAGCAGAGCCACGGTTGTGTGCTGCCTGTGTCCTCAGCCCCCTGGTGATGGCAGCTGACTCACTGACAGCTCATGAAGACAGCGTTTCAAACAGACAAGATGAAAGCAAAAGGCTAATTACTAACAAATGATGCCTCAGCTCAGTAGTGTTTAAACAGTGAAGTGTCTCTCCTTGTAGGATAGAACTCTGTGGTTTTAACTTCATGGAAACTGCTTGAAGTTTTTGACATTTGAACTACTCTGGTTCTGCTTGTATCAGGAGGGTTGGAGATCAATTTTGATAATACTCAGAAAAGGCTAGTTGTTGATCTTTCTAAAACCAATCTGTTGGGTTTTGTATGAATTTTGTTAAGTCTTTGTTAAGTGAAAAGGGAATTAGTACCAAAAACAATAGATGTCAATTTCTATCAGTGTGATGACTGTCTTACTTTGGGACAGGTAAAATTTTGGACTCAAGATACTTCCATTTGAATTATAAAGTAGTAAAATTATTTCATTACAAAACAGAATATTATATGGCATTAAGGCTATAGTAATATTAATAACATAATATTATTATACCTGCATAGTTGTAGATAACATACCAAAATTATGAGAAAAGGATATTTCAGAATTTACTAGAAAGGAAGATATTTGAATCCTTATTAATATAAATTTGGGCACAATTCTGTATTTGAATATATTTTCCCATTCAGCTGATATTTATCTTCATTGTGACGTCTAACAATTTGTAATGAGCATGTAAATGACAACCAAAGATTTCCAGCTCCCTCATTTCATCTTACAGTCATTCATAATCACAGGCAGGTTTTGCTTCCTGAGCTACAAGAACATTCTGATCTATAATCAGTAGTCAAAACAAGAAAATAATTTTCACCTGTAATGATAAATTTTGCAAAACAAATTTTGCTGGTTGTCATGGATTCTGTAACTGCAGTTGTGGTTTGCTGATGCTTGTGGTACTCCAGTTTTATATACCATGCTGTAGGCTTGCCTTTATTTCATTCAGATTATTCCTGATTTTTCTTTTCTGTAATTGCTTTTTTTGGGTTTTTTTTTCCTTTTTATAATACCTATAATCTCTTTTCATCCCAGAATGAAATTTTTTTTCTTCTTTTTTTTTTTCTTTTTTTTTCTTTTCTTTTTTTTTTTTTTTTTTTTTTTGTGGAAGGGTTACAGGTGAAGGACTTGTATTGCCACAAATGTGGCCATACACATTGCCCTCTACTTTTCCTTTTTCTCAGTCATGCATTCATGTAATCAAATATCTTGGTTTTGGCATCACACCTCTTCAGGATGCTTGTACCTACAGGCTGTTTGGCAGGTTCCATTATTACACTGAAAAAAGCCTGTGTGGAAGCAACCAAGAAAGCAGTCATGTTCTTGCCAGAGGAACATAGCACTAAACAGGAGCTGAATGCAGCTCTTGCAGCAGGAAACAAAGTGTTGTCCATTTGGGTTGCAAGCAAGCTAAAAGGCTGCCAGTTGTCAACAAGTGAGAAATCCCACTCTGCTGTGTATGGCAGTCTCCCTTTCTAATTACATACATCTCTGACTGGAAAAGCTGGGATTCTGAGTGTGGCTAATATAATGGAATATAAGATTGAGACTTCATAGTTTTCTGATGCACTGATACCTGGTCTTGATCTACTACCTAAGTGCTCAGGAACACACATTTCCCAAGGTCTAACCAGACAGAATTGGGATTCCCAGACCCTAGTTTTCTGGAAGAGTTAGGAAAACAAGTCAACAACACTAACCCTGGAAGCTCTGGCAGCCCTGATTTTTTTGAACCCAAACTGGTGGACACTAAACCAGGTGTGCAGATTGGGTGGTTCAGATTTCACAAGTCAGGGTTTTACTAGGAAATTTTATGTATCAAACCATTCTCCTCACAAGCTCCAAAATACTATTGTATATGCAAACCAGCAAAAAATTTCTCAAAACTACTTCACTAAATACTACAGGAACCCATTGTAATTACTGAACATCTCCACAGCTGCAATGTATGTGTTTGATGCTTGGCTGCTGTGGTTACCACGTGGAAGCACTATGATGATGAGACTTGATGGACTGTTAGCCAAAAAAAAGTATTTTTAGAGTGTTACATTTTATGCTTTTTTAAATTAACTCAGTTGGTCAGAGCATGGTGCTAATATGCCAAGGTTATGGGTTGATCTCTGTGGGGGCAATTCACTTAAGAGCTGGGCACTATGATCCTTGTGAGTCCCTTCCAGCTCAGAATATTCTGTGATTCTGTGAAATAACAATTGATGTCATCCAAAGTTAATATCCACTTTATTTTTCACTTTATTTAGTCATTGCCACTTTTGGATAATAATTATTCCTTTGTCCCATTCCCATATGTCTGACATGCTTCATAAACCTCATTATGTGATGAGGCTGGTGCTCACTTCAAGTCTTTTCTGTGCCATTGTTTCACAGACTACAACTGATCCGAGCACTAGTGAGAGCAAGAGTGCTGATGACTATATTATGGTTTCCAAAGAAGAGGAGAGAAGTAAAAGTGCTGTTCCAGAGCCGGTGCAGCCCCTTCAGGCACACAAGGAGGCAGCGGTGAAGGCAGAAGCTCCATCTCGTTCTTCTTTGATATTTTCCGACCCTCTGATGGGTTCCATTTCAGCCTCCTCCAGCAACCTCAGCTCCAGCCCTGATGACGACAGTAGTAATAACAGCAAAGATTCTGACTTTGCTATTGTCAGCCCACTGGACATCTAAGGAAACAGGTTGGGAGAGTTTGGGAAGTCTGTCATTACAACTCAGCTCTAATTTCTGTGATTTCACGGGTTGGATAGTTCTTTGGATTACAAGGACAGAAAATAGATAAAGGTAGCCCATTTCAGCTGCCAAAAGCCTAAATTAAAATAAAAAGGCAAATAAACAAAAAAAGACATAAATTTGCTACTTTTAAAAAATAATATATACATTTTAATAACTGCCTTAAATAAAGACCCAGTAAAACCCAGTTCTAATATACAGTTACTATTAATTATGCTGTTACCCTATCTAGGAGCTTTGTTACTATAGAAGTGATGCTTTCCCAAAACGTAGAGTAGTATATGCTAGGTACCATAGTGGAAATGTGTGGATACCTGGCATCAGACCTGATGCAGGAAAGACAGGCTAGATTTTCCTTTTACAAAATATGCTTGACTGGGTTTTCTGTGTAGGAAAGGGTACTCTTTCTTCAGAGACTGTGATTAGAGAAGTAGGGAATGAGTATCAAAAAGATTAAAAGCATCATCCTGGTAGGAAGTTTGTTCTCCCTTGAGGAATCCTAGTTTCTTCATTTTCATCCTGCAATCCCTGAGGTGTGTTCAGGGCAGAGGTTTTTGTAGTTGTTCCTCAGTGCTTACAGGAGACTATGTGACAAGCTCCTTGAGAATGGGGACCTACACAACAGAGCCTTATTTGCCTTTCTCTACTTTTTCCCCTTGAGAGTTCCCAGTTCACCTCTTTCCTTCTTTATCTTTGTCTACTTTTACTTCCCCTGGCATGATTTTTTTAATTTTGCTCAAACTACTGCAGTCAAGAAGTAGGTGCAAGGGAAATAACAGTATTTCATAATGTAGACCTGAGCTGGTTGAACTAAAGCTAGCCCAAGTATGATAACTTACCAGGGAAGGTTGCAAAGTGAAATGAAATGTTCATAATTAAAAGCACTTTATGTCTCATTGCTATTATCTTCTATAGACTCTGTTTACATATATTGCCATATGATTTCCATATTTCTAATCACAAGAAACATAATGGTGCAGCAGCGTTAACCAACAGAAAGTTTCTAATTAACTTTGTTACTTGTTCTTCTATGGAAAAGTGTATTTTTTTCCTATCAAGTCCATAGTACATTTAATAACAGCTTTCTTCAAGTAGATAAGGGGGGCTTTCTGTACTCTCTGATCCCTTTAACCTCTGTTGGAATTCAGAAAACAACTGGTGGTGAGTAGACCGTTCCTCTTGCAGAACCTACACAGAGTTAGCTTGAGGAAGGAATGTTAGTATGTCATTGTCACAGCAGCAAAAAAAAAGTGTCATTTGCTTTTAAGATGCATATGCATTATACCATGCAACAACTTCCTATTTGCATGGCAAAGCTTGTGTTTGTTCAAAGTTATGAAATTGTAGTTATTTGCTGCTTAGTCTGTAATTGTAAATGAAGTACTGTATCCCAAAGATGAGGTGACATGTAATTTCTGGTCTTAGATTTTACAAGGTCTGTGTCAGTGACTGAACTGAAGGGTTAATTGTCATGTAATTACATGGTAGCTGCCATCCTTACATGTTCAAAAGCCACCTTGTAGTTCTTCAGAGATTATTTGTGCCTTGTAAAATGTTAAAATACTAGAATGTTATGAGCAGGCATAGCATCACACCTCTCTGCAACAGAGTGATGCAAACAGTCAGGTGACTGTTTAGATGAAAGATCTTAAATGCATAACATTTTGGAGAGGTGTTTATTTTAAGCTTCATAAAAGATCACTTTGGAATTCAGCATGCATGCCTGTCTCCAGTTTATTTTATTACCCTGAGTTTGCATGAATGCCAGGGGATGGGTGGCTGGTTGATTTATTTAGGCCTTTCAAGCTTTTCTAGCTTTAACCTATACAGCAAGGCTTGTGGCGCCATCAGCAAAGGGTGGCTGTTGAAGAAGTACCTGTGGAAAGAGGAAAGAAATATTCTGGGGACAGAGAGAAAAGTTTTATATTCTGTGATACATAAACCTTCAAAGATTCCAGTAGCTTGGCAGGAGAAAATGTTTTTACTTATTTTTATTTTTTTAAGCATCAGTCTTTTGATTTCTATTCTAGTGGGTTGTTTCAGGGATCACATTGCTATTTTCTTGAACAGTCTCATGCCAATGGAAGAGTGTGATTTGTACAGGTTTTTTATTTTTGTAAATTAGGTGTATCTTTAATGTCGCATATTTTAAAACAGTAGTTTATAAAGATTTGGGGAGTTTCTAAGAAGAATCAGTGAATACCGATCAACTGGATGCATATCATGACATGGGATATGATAAAAATCTCCAATAGCAGAGAGATTATTATACAAATAAGATCAGAGCAACTCCAGTAAATGAATCTGGGTTGGTTGTTCCATGTCCTTTCACATCTCAAATATGTTGTCTCTGATATTTGATCATAGCGCAGAGATAATGAAAAGTATTTTAGTATGTTCATTCAGTTAGATACTTGTAAGTTAGAAAAAACATCAAATCATCACCCTGTTTTGTGTTATGTTAAGAATATACTGAAAAAGAAATTGTCATTTAAAATACAAGATTATTCATTTTCTCTGGAAATGACCTGCTCATAATGTTCATGGATAACAGTAATCAGATAGAAAAATTATTAGCATTGCAAATTGCTGACAAAAACTGAGGCAGCATTACGACTGCTGATCTGAGACTGTTTTACTGTATTTACTTTATAAAGTAATAAATATTTATTACTTTAAAGTCTCTTGCATGTCATGTCAATTGTATGTACTGCAGAAAGGCAGCATCATATTTTGACTGGGTATTGATTTAGTTGTGGAGCTTTGTATCTTTACTCTGGAAGAACATTTAGCCCGCTTTATTAAAGAAAGAATTAACAAACTTTCTGGGTTGTGCTTGTGCTGTTTTCTCAAAAAAGAGGGAAAGCTTTTTGGCTAGAATACTGGAAGTATAATTTCTGAGAACTAGGATGATTAAAACTTTAAAACTATCTATATAAGCACAAAAACTAATTATTACTTTAATGAGATTTTATGTATGTGATCCAGGGAATAAAACTGCTTGTCATTTATCTCAAATAAACAATATAGAATATTTTCTGTTTTATGAAATTTCTTGTATCTGAAAACGAATCAGTATTTACTATGACATAACTTTTCTGTAATTTCATGAAGCTCAGTATAGTGTCATCATTGTTTCTCAATGACAGTGCCAGTATCTGTACAGTACATTTCTGAATCTCTATACTTGAATTCAGATTTTTAACTCATGATTCTCCAGTATGTTCTCATTAAATGGCATAGAGGCAACTATTTTAAAGATTATACTTCAGGTTTAAGGTTCCTGGAGGTTATGTCATCTGTTCAAATACATCCTAACATGAACAGATTTTCAAATTCTTGGTGTCAGCCCTTAAATAACATTTTTCATTTTGTGGTGCATGTGTTGGTCTAAAATGAATGATTCTAATGATTTATTAGATTTGAAAAGGTGCAATTTCATAAAATAAACTTCATTTGGTTACAGAATAGTAATTTACACTGTCTTTTAATCTGTGCTGTTCTTTTGAGAGTGATTATATACAGTGTGCATTAGTGTTTGCCGTGTCCCCCAGTCTGCTAGACTCTGGCTTTAGTAGCTAAATTTAGAGATGAAGGAGCATGAAAAAAGATCATTAGAGTAACAGCAACTTGAAGCATGCACACAGGCAACTTGCTTTCCTGCTTCTCACAACTTATTTAACCACTGAAATGGTAAGGGAGGTTTTAGGTATGTGGGAGGATCCTGCAAGAGGCAAAGTGCACAACCGTAGAAACAGACAATGAGCTGGAAGGGATGCAGCTGGAGACTCAAACTATGGGTTCTTTAGGGCAGGAACCATCTTTTTCTCTGATGTTGTACCACACAAACACTGTCAAAATTAGGATAACAATAATAATGATATGCTCATTATTTCACCACATTTTGCTCTTTCAATCTTCAAGCTAGGTTTAATCCAGTAACAGTAACTCAGCTGATAGCAGTACTGTGGGAGCAGCAGAATCTGGTCCCACACTGATGAAATAAGTGCAGATGAGGATCAGTTGTTTAAATAAATAAATTAAAACCAAAGAAACCGCACACCACAAACAGGACTATAAGATTGCCAGATACAAAAAAAACCTGTATTTCTTTCCAGATACATACAAATTATAAGAGGTATTTTCCAAACTGTGCTTCAGATAGCACTTGTGTAACTTATTTGACTACGCCAGGTAGGTTTGTTTTTAACTTGCAAAAGCCTAGCTATTGCCAGGATGTGGGAAGTATTAAAATATATTAGCTGCAGAGAGAAGACATTGTGGTTCCATTTTCCGTGAATGGTAAGAATTTGATCCTTCAAATCCCACCAATTTAACACTTTCTTTCACTGTCTTCCATGGTAACAACATGAAAAACCCTGTAATCATTTCCAGAGACCTGATGGGAGCTCCACTGCTTAAGTCATCACATGCAGTTGCAGAGCTTTGAGCTGAGAACATTTTCACGGCTTTGCCTTTGAGTGTGAGCTTTGGGTGACTATAGCAGAACCAGGTTTGTTTGAATTTTTAACTCATACGAAGACGCATTTGAAGATATTACAAATTATCATGTCATTATTTGAGACTTTTTGAAATATAAACGCTACATAGTTTTGGGATGGAAGAATAGTTGTCAAAATATCTTGACTGCCCACCTGCTGTGTTAATTGAATTCAGCAGATGGGGAATATAGCAGCATTTCCAGAGCATCATTAAACTGCCCTTTCACATAAGAGTATATCAAGCAAACAGATATTAGAAGGCAGATTGTCGGTGGTGTCGTATAGCTTTCTAGATAATGTATATATTTCTGCAATAGTCAGGAACATGCATCATTTCTGTCCACAAATAGAGGGGCTTGCAACATTCTGGTACCATGGCATAAAATGTAAGTGAACTGTTCATGAAAACATTTTTAAAGCTTCAAGGATTAGAATACACCAAAACTATTTTTAAAATATAAAATAAATACACACAAACATTATTTAGGCTTGTAAAGATTATCAGGTCTGAAAAAAGTTTCATTTCATTTAGAGAAGTTTGATGGAGCTCCAGGTTATAGCACAGGTGACTGACAGAAGCACCTATAGGAGTTTGGGACTGCCATGAACTTCCTGTACTTCAGACTTGTAACTTTCAAATTCTGGAGAACATTAATTCCAATATGTAAGCAATGAATTGCACATGTTTCCTAAGTTGCAAAGAAGTCATGATGGGGGAATTCCTCAGCAGACCCTCTTTCCAAACTTCTTTTGTTTTCATTTCCCATAGTCAAGCCCATCTGACAATTTTGTGGTACCCATAAAAACTTCAGCTGTTTCATCTTCTTGAATAACTGAATTCTCAGCCACTGTGATCAAAGTTAGCTGTTAATCATCTCAGGACTCTAATACCCTATGCCTGCAGCCTGGCCACCAGCCCAACCAGTGTCCTTCTTGTTCTCATGTAAAATCTGAAATCCTATGAAAATCTCACAATACTTCTACAGCAGGTGGTATCCATATTCACTCCTCGTGACTTCCCTGTGGTAAACTTTATCCTAAGTTTTATTGCCTAATATTTTCTCTAGCCGTACTTCCGTTGTAATTCTTGCAATCAAGAAAAAAATAGAAGAAAACTTGGCTTCACTGAAAAACACTTGGCTTTTTCTTTTCTGCCTCTACTGGTAAAGTCTCTTCGCTGAGCATTTTTGGTTCTGTTTCTTGTAAAACAGCCTATGTGTATTTATACTGCTTGTGGGGTAAAGTTCTGATATATGTTCTCTTTTAAAATGCTGAAACAAAACATTGATTTCTCCAAACTTTTTCTCATAATAAATGGGGCTTGAGTTAAGCATAAACTTTAAAAAAACTGTGAACAGGAATAGTGTCTGTTTTCAATTTCTAGAAAACATCATCTTTTGGTAAACACACTGGAGGGCAAATAATGCACTCTACCAAACCATTTTCTTTAAAAAAAAAAAAAAATAATTCCCTATCCCACCTGGAGAAGCCATGGAGAAGGAGAACCCTATTTGGGGCAGGGTGCTCCTGGGCACAGGGGAAGGTGGCCCATGGTTGTGTTGGAGGAAATGTGGGGCACCCAAAGCCATGCCACGCTGGCATGTGTTCCCATGCATGGGAAGCCCCATCCTTGTCCAGGGAACACAGGCTGCAGTGTTGCTGGACAGATGGAGGATCAGAAGATGAAAATTAGTGTGTTTTACCTTCCATGGATCTTTAAGCTTCAGAGGAAATAAAAATGGGAAAGCAATTGCAAGCATCATTAAATGTGCTGGCATTGCAGTCACTGAAATGTGCTTTCCTCAGTGTTTTCTTTCTGTGGGATGCAAATTTTGCATTGTAGAGGGGCTTATAAAAAGCAAATAAAAATCTCTTTTTAAATATTCTGACATTTTTGCTGTATGTGAATATTATGGATTTTTAAACAGATGTTGTTATTATTGGTGTATATCCACATAGGGATTGCAGCAACTTCCCTCCTTCTCTCTCCTCCATGTATCAGACATTCTGAAAAAAGCCAAAGAAAAGAGAGAGACACAGAGCATCTTTAAAATTCTTGTAATCTAAATGCTGAGTTTTTATATGATGGTATTAGTATGCTTGGTAGCTTGCACTGAGTAGAAAACCAATGTCTATTAAAACATGCTGGAGAGAGAAAAAGTGTCTACAATTTTTCATCTACATGAGCACTATGTGTTTTGCCAGTGCTTGTTAAGTTGCATCTGGCCTTAGTGGAGGAAGTTATATGATGAATACACTTTCTGCAGATTTGGGTTTTTTTGAGAAAGAAAATTAGTACTTGCTTTTCCACATAAGATTTCTTATTGTTTTCTAAAATCTTCATTCTCTGAAAATACCTTTTTGTTGTGCTTCTCTAAGATATGCCAAGAGTTTATTTTTCTTCCTCACTATCCTCTGTCTTTTGTCTGCACCCCGGCCTGTACACAATCTGCAGATCCATCTCATCTCCCCACCTCTGCCTTCCCTTCCCCAGGATGGGATTTAGGAGAGATCCAGTTGCAGATCATTTGGGGAAAACTGCACCAAGAGATGTGAGGGTACAATACAAATTGCAGCCTGGCCCAAATGAGCAAGTCACACCTTGGCAGCAAACATTCACTGGTTCTCTGACCTTGCAAAGCCACAAGCACACCCAGAGGTCTTGGGCTGCTGAGCCTGGCCTCTTGTGAAGGGGAAGCATTTGTAGGAAGCAATCTGCATGATAGAGCAGTGTACCATTATTTGAGAATAACTGAATCCTTTACCTTCAAAATCAGAAAACATGAGCCTAAACTTCAGGAAGTTTATAAAATGTGCAGCAAAGACCTCAAGCGCAGAGAAGCGGCCCAAAATTCTCACATTTCACAAGCCTGTCAATGCACACTGTGGATGCTGCCATGACCAAGATAAAGACACGCACTGGGGGCTGGTGATAAAGATATGAACTCCAGTTTCTGCTGCAAAAGGCTGATGAGACCAAATAGAGCCATCAGGTAGAAGCAAGGCGAGTTCTTCCTTCAGAAAGAAACTGTACAAGTTGCAAGTATACTACTTTGATACTCTCTAAAAGAAAGGCACCTTCTGGTTCAAAATTATTTCAGTTAGAAACTTTGTAATCCTTTACAGAAGGTACAAAAAGTGAAAGATATACAAAACTTTTAAAACTAATATATTTCAATTCATGATGCTTTAAAATTCCTTCATCAATTCACTGGTTTTTATATGGAGGGAAGCTTATCTTTAATAAGAAATAAAATCTATATGAGGCAGGTGGGCCCATGCTGCAGGATGATCCTTGGGAACAGAGCCAGGCAAGTTCAAAACTGAGATACTTAAAACAGAAACTGGGGCTTTGCTGCTTACACTCAAAGGCAGGACTGGCATTTTATGGGGCTGGCTGCTGGAGGTAGGTCCTGACCTGAAAAATTCACT
Organism: Calcarius lapponicus; assembly: GCA_039654755.1. Lineage (NCBI taxonomy): Eukaryota > Metazoa > Chordata > Aves > Passeriformes > Fringillidae > Calcarius > Calcarius lapponicus. Next base: position 37,677,233 of record CM077464.1, on the reverse strand, counting down.
TCTCTGGGAGGGCTGGTAAGCAGCTGTGGCGAAACAGAGCTTCTGTTTCTGCCGTAGAATGCGTGGGAAGGCTCCACAGCCGTCCGGGCTCTCAAAGAACGAAGCTAGACTCCTTGCTTTGCTGTCTTCCAAATGTTTATTAATTGTTATCAACAGAGTTTTCCCTCTGCCCGACCGGAGTCCGACCAGCAAGGCAGCCAAGGGCACTCTGACTGCCCACAGGGCGGTCGCGTCCCTTTATAGCATAAACTACGTATACAATATTTACCTATTTTTCCCAATACCAATCACCCTTATTAACAAGTGCACTAACACCACAAACCAATCCCAAAGTGCCAGCACCACCACCGAAGATGGACGACAAGAAGAAGGAGGAAGAATCACGAGACACACCCGGTTCCCTCCATCTTGTCTCCACAACCCCCCTGTACCAAATTCCTAAAATCTACATCACCTCGTGAGTGCATTATTTCTACACTAATTACACCCTTGTGACTCTCAATCCTTCGTACCCAGGTGGTGCATCTTTAGATGGATCAAAATCAAGCCACCAGCTGCGTCTGGCAGCATCCCAAGACCGACGAGACCCCCAAGGGTTCTTTTGGTTATTCAGGTTGTTCAGGATCTTGGGAGTGCGAGCTCCCACAAGCAGCACTGTCATGGACAGCTCATACACTGAGGCAGATGGAGCTGTCTGTCCGTCTGTCTGTTGTCTCTGTACATCCTGTACAATATCAAAACCATTAGCTGTAGATTGGCATTCACCATATTTTGGATGAAAGACCAGTAGGGTAACCCAAGGTTTTAGCAATGTGCTGGGCAATCTTCTGTCTAACCTTACCACACTTGCAGGGCCACCATGGGGAGAGGTAAATCCCCATTTCTAGAGCCTGCAGTGCAGACCCAGCCTGCTTGGATCAGATCACCCTGAGTGTGAATCAGCACACTTTGACTGATGCCCACAGCCACAGCAGCTTTTTCAGATCAAGGTATGCTTCTTTTAATCCAGCATCTGCTGGCCTAGATAACCACGTGCATCAATGGTTCACCACAGGGCTTGGGGTGGCACTGCAAGCCAGCAAGTCAGGGGAATGCAAATGGTCTCCAGAAGCAAAGGCACCACAGGAAAGTTTTGATTTATTTTTGGTAAGAGGATCTGTTAAAATTTGAGAGTCTTAGAGAGACTAACAGAGGATTAAGTTTATTGAGAGCATTTTGTTTATCAACTACATTGCTGCACTGGTAACTTGGGTAACCTGGGCACTGGGGAAAGCCTCTTCTCCCCTTCCTGCTCCATCAAAATAGTTCTGTGCTAGCACTTGTTCATCTCTGCTGATGGTGTGTGCATTTCTAAAACACCCGTAAGAAATGACAGGTCTTTGTCCTGTCCAAGATCACTGGAAATGCTCACTGCAGACACAGCCCCTAAGTACCCCTTGGTCTTCAGAGATACCAGACCCTGATCACACTTGGACTCGTGGGTCTGGTTGTTGTGCACAGAACATCCGTGCTGAAGGCGTCCTGCACTCTGCTGGGAGCAGCCACCACAGAGCCTCCGTCAGCCGCAGCCGCTGCTGAATCACATAGCAAACCCCAGCGAGGGCGGCAGCAGCTCACACTTCTTGGAAGCCCTCGCCTCAGTTCAGGGGAAGTCTCAAAGAGGAATCACAGGCCAGCCAGTGCCTCTGCACTGGGGTGGGGATGGGACACTTGCCAGCAGCCCTGCACTGAGCCCTAGCAGTGTATGGACAGCAGTGCCTGGCCCTTGCCCACTCCCTCTGAGGCTGCATTGATTTTGGGGTGCTGCGTGGGGTGCTTGGCGCCCGTCCTGCAGCGCACCCTGTGCCACACATCCTCCCCGTGCTCTGCTCCCTGGCCCCTCAGCATCACGTCTCACTGTTCGGGGGCTGCTGTGGAGGTAGTGGCAAGTTTGCAAAGGCTTTTGGTGTGAGTGGGCACTGAGCCTCATACAGGCTGGTGAAGTCTAAATTTCATACATCCATGCGTCCTCCAGTTTGGCTACATCTGGGGAGAAAGGTTCCCCTTTTGGTTGTAATTGGCTTCCTGCTGAAAATCTTCACAGAGCTTTTTCTTGGGACTTGAACCCCTCAGGGGGGTGAAGGGAGGGTGTTTGTGCTCTTCACTTTTCCAGAGCCAGGGAAGTGTTGGGGGTTATTTTCCTTCTTTTAAATGTGCATAGGCCTTCCTCCTGGGGATGAGCACACTGCCTCTCCAGTGCTGCTCTGTGCCACGGGTGATGATCACAGGGCTCCAACAGGCTGCTGAGCATGTTCCAGAGAGAGCAAGGGATCACCAGGGATGATGGGAGAAATCTGCATCTGAGCAGGTACAGCCATGCCCCTCGCCCATCCCATGCACTCCTGGAAACCCAGGCTGTGCCACAGCAGGGAGCTGTGCAGCACAGGCTCCAAGTTTCCCTGTGAACCAGGCTCTTCGATAAGCAGAGCATGAAGAACCCCCCCATCACCAAGGGTCCTGTGCCACGCCATGCGTGGGCCAGGCAGTGCCCTGTGGGCTGCCAGTGCCCCACAGCACAATGAATCTGCACTGACCTGAAACAGCATTAAAAATAGATCCCGAGATACAAGACTGGGGAGAGCAGAAAGGCAAAGCATGAGCTCATTGCTGCTGCTGACTTTTGCATTTGAATAGGTTTTTTTAAACAGTAAAGAAGCAGCTAACATCTGGTTAGACTTTTGTTATGGAGTCCATGTTTTAGCACCATAATTACTGTTGCATTCAGAGTTTTCCTGAATTCCCTTATTTTACATCTCATATAGCTTAATGAAAGTGGCTAAGAGATTGAGCTGAAAATGCTTGTGCAATATTGATTAGGAGGATAATTTTAGGAAGGCTTGGTAACTAGAACATTTCATTAAAAGAACTTCTTATTCTAAAAAATGTTACATAGTGTCTTGTGATTTTGTGACCTACCTTCTCAGCTAAAGATTAAAGATGATTTTTTCAAACTAAAGGTGTTGGAGAGTAAAAGAAACTAACTGTACCATGATAATAATGAGGAGAGGCTGTGAGAGCAGTGTGAAGGCTGTTGACTTCTAGTTGCCTCGAAACAGATTTACGAACAGCTCAAAGAATAAATTTAAGTACACATGAATAACAAGTGCATTAGTCACATTAGGGCTTAATGAAGTGTTTATGAAAAGCAGCCTTGTAGCACTGTCCTTCAGAAGTAATTCACTAAGATGGGTCTGATAACATGTTCTGGATTTAATTTGTCCAGTGTTTAGGTCTATTAGGAAGGGAGACAAGGAGAGGATACCCAACATTGTTCCAGGATTAACAATCAATTGGAGAAAGTCAGAAATTCTCTGGGAGCATCTGTGCTTTATCAAATTGAACTTTATGTGTTGTAAGTTCATAGACACCATTAAAATCAAGAGTAGAACCTACACCGAGCTCTGATTTTCACAGAACTCTTGGTAGGAACAGGGCAAGAAATGGGGAGTTGAAGAGAGATTCTTCAAAAGGAGGCTGCCAATCACCATTTAATTACCTCAGTGCAAGGCAAAGTACTGCCTTTTCTGCCCCACCTTGGACACTTGCCCATGCTGTTTTCCTTCTGCGGCTGACCTGTGGCCAGGGAGTCTGAGATTGTAATGCTGCCATCTCTGCCATAATCTTTGTGGTCATTATGGAAACAGGGAACTTGCTGTGCTCCCACCGCAGCTGCATCAAGTTCCTCCAGCTACCCTAGGGTCATTCAGAGAATTCAGGAGTCAAATGCTTCTCCTTGGCTGTTGGAGAAGACCAATGTGTCAGGTCATCAGCAAACCAGGTGTCTGAATTCACAGACAGTGGCAGAGCCACACCAAGCAGGAGCAGAAGCTGGTTTGTATTTGGTTTTGGTGTCATTATGACCCCATGCAATCTGCAAGGGTAGAGCAGGCTCTGCACAGGATGCTGAGGTGGGACCAGAGTTAACATTTGAATGAATTAGCTGCCTCAATATCACTGAAGTGGATATTTGGATTTAATAGCTGAAGTGCTTTGCTGCTTCTGAAAATACTGCCAGCAGCTTTAAAGTCTTGTCTGAGCTGTTCTGTATGTCCTTTTCCAAGCTCTGGAGGGTATAAATATAGCTCTTCCCTAATATTGCGTAACAAATACATAAAAAATGGTGTCCTCTGCTGCTGAGGTAATGGGAAAATCCTGCTTTACTTCACATTGATAATTGGAGTAGGTCTATTGATTACAGCATTTCTGAGAACTATAAACTCAGAAAAGAAAGAAGAGTAGTTGGCTGCAGAGGTTAAGTCTAAAGGTAGATCTATCACTCATGTCACATACTTGTTTGTATTAAAGCAAAGAAAAAACTGCAATGGCCTGGATGCTGAGAGCATCATGAATCTGCTCTGGTCTGATTTTCTATGGAATTCAAGATTAAGGCCACGTTTGAAGAATAGCTTAGATCAAATAGGTACATGCAACAGAAGTAATCAGATGAGACTGTGTTTGCTACACTGAAAGAAAGTTGCCGCCCCAAAAAATCATTCTGTGACTTCAATAACTCTCAGGGCATGGAAATATTGACTGATAGATGCATGACTTCTCCTGAATTATCACTTGCCCATGTGTACTAATGTAGAAAATACAGGCACTGCCTATTCTTTGCCAATGACTGGAAAAATAATTAATGCTCTAGGTTACCTTTGTGGTTTTCAACAATAAAGGCTGGACGAGCTTTATGCTTTCATTAAGGAATAAATCCAGCACAGACAAAAAAGGGTGTTGGATACGTCAGCCTCTGCACTGTTACGTGCCAATTTAGCCAATATCATGTAGTGCAATCCCTCTGCAGCATGAGAAAATGAAAGAATTTAGAGCAAGTTCTTTTCCTCAGAGTCTTTCACAAAGTACATTTCCAGATCTTTGCTATTCAACCCATTCTGAAAAAACAGAAGAAGTAAATCTGTGTTTCTGTGGTTTATTATTTCAGGATGTTTATAATTTTTACATAGAACTGCTGAACTTTATTTGAATTCACTTGTTCATTTAATTTGTGGGAGAGGAAGGTTCCTGGAAAAAAAAATTAGTTGTAGAAGTCTGTGCAGAACAAATATGGTATGCTTCATGCTTGAATCTGGAAACCAAGATTTCTCCTTTTAGAAAGTGTGGGAAAGAATACCAATGAACTCTCACACATGGGATGACTTTAAATAATCTTTCTTCATCTGCAAAGCTCTAACATTAACAGAGGACCTACTATCTTTGGGGAGCATAAGCAGGCCTTTATGGAAGGATGAAGGAGTTTCAGACAAGGATGACCTGTCCAAGATCAAAAACCAAACATTGGTTTGAAACATTTTGGCAGTTGCTGAATTTTAACTTGTTCCCTTTGTATGTAATGAAAACCATCATTAAAACAATAAATAACGAGCTTGCAATGTTTATCTGGCCTTAAATAAGATACTCCTATCCTGGTATTTGAAAGTCACCATGGTCATAGAGAGGAAGTGTTCCTTAAGTTTTCCTTTAAAAAGCAAATCCCTCAGTGTGCCTTCGGCAAAGTAAGTTTTAGGAAGCAAAGACCTTACTGTAAAATGCTGACATTTCCAAACTGGTCTTTTATAATGATCTGCCTCCATATCTGAACATCTTAGGGAGTGAGATCCCTAATGCACCTACCAGTCTCCTCTTACCTGTCTTCTTACAATAAAAGACAGAACTCAGCACTGGGCACAAATATTACTCTGTTGGCACTGATTTACACTTCTTTTGAGGAGTGGGAGGAATGCGAAGACTCCTTTTATGATGGAGAGGAATTTTCCTGGCATTCCTGTAGTTCTTTGAGAAGAGAGCTGTGTCCAAGAGCATCACTGGAAAACATGCCTTGAGGATCAGGGCTGGAGTTTACCTCACCCTTAGATATCTGTTTTGAAGCTCCAAACTATAAAAATGGAATTAAAATTAACATGCTGTTTTCCCCAATTCTTTTCTTCTACTTTTTCATTGTTTTTATTGTTATTAGTGTCTCTTACAAAATACCCGATGTGATTACTAAGGGTATAAAGCCCTTGCCTTGCAGATCATATGATAAATAGCATAGATCAGGGTACTTTTAGTGGAGAAAATGTCACCTGCTCACAGTGTCCTTCAGGAAGCAGGGAGATGTCATTCTTGCATGTTATCTTTCTGTATTTCCTGTAAGGCTCAGTGTGTTGGTTGGAGTAAACAAGTGTACACCCAGATGAGTGCTGCAGGTTGTTATGGGTTGAAATAGCAGGTAGCTCACGTTATTTGTATACAAAGTTTCTGTTCCTTAATAGCCTAGCAAATCTTGAAACTAGGCTTACACACTTCTGTGGTACGTGGGAAGAATGCCTGTTTCTCTAGGCTTTGATTATAAATTCTGTACATTGAATAATTTATGTTAACCAGGATCCTCAAATAAAACCAGTGAAAATGCAAATAATGCTTCTTCCTTTTTATGAGAAAACTTCTAAGAGCATATAAATATTTTGTTAGAAGCTCCATTTCAGCTAGCAGACCTCCAGAAATTAGGGCACTGAGCTGTAAACTTCACATCCTGTTTTTTCCTTAATACCATCTGGGGAAAATAATGGAATCTAAGCTTTACTGTCTTTCCACAGATCATACACAAGCAAAAAGGCTATCGCTTGCTCTGTTGTGTTGAGACTGTCACCATTCATGTGAAGCCTAAACCTCGGATTAATCTCTGAACCATGATGGCTTTCTTTTCAAAGCAGCACATTTAAAAGCTTTATGTGACTTGAGGTTCTGGCTGCCTGAGGCTGCTCTGGTCTCTAGGCCTCCTTTTAGTGGCCCTATCTCATCCAACTCCTTCCTAAAAGATGTTACACTAACTCACTGCCTTGGGAGGAGAAAAAAGTTGGAAAACTGACTCTAGATTTTCTAAACATTGAAGCAAGGTCTATACCACTGGGGGTTTTTTAGATCTTTTGTTGATCTTGTGTGTTTTATTGACAAGTAGGGATATTTCATGTAGACTCTCCTCAAATTGCATTTCCCAACCTCTGCGATACAGTCATTGCAGCATTGTCACAGAAAGAGGAGACCCTTTAAGGCTCTTATTGCCACAAAGGATTTATATGTCATGCAGAGGAAGCAGCAATTCTGTCAGTTTTGTTACCTAATTCTTCACCCTTCAGAAAGAAGAAGAATTTCTGGTTCTTTTAAAAATTTGGCAAAGTGATTTATGATCTCCATCTTGATCTGTGTTTTCAGAAGCCTCCCAGCTGATTACTGTTAAGGACCTGAGTCTTCTTTCTTACATTTAATGAAACAGGAATAATATTAATGGGGTTTGGCTGTTTGTTTCCTCATTAAGCAGCCAGCAGGAGCTCACTTAATAGAGCTCAAACTCACAGTTATTATATTATCACTTAGTTATTCAGCACTGACATCACTGCGTCTTCACAGCAGGCAGCTGCACAACTTGAAAAGGGGTGTGTTTCACTTCAGCCTTGTACATCTTGATGAAAATAGGGTAACAGGAGTGGCTGGAGGCAGCTCTGTGGCAGACTGATCCTGCCTTACTTCATATAGCCTTTCAAGCAAACCAGGCCCTCAACACAGAGCACAATCCATGGGAAGTTGTTCTGAAATAGGGCAGCTACAGGGAAGAGTAATCAGAGGAAAGGAGCTGCCAGTACAAATGCCACATTGCTGTACAACTGTGCTTGCTGAGATATTTTTAGGTTGTTTAATAGAGAGGAAGGGGAGGAATGGATGCTTTTGCAGTGGTTAAAAGTGCTCATCTAAGTTTCCTGAAATCTCAATTCTTTAGTTAATCCATGGGTGAAACAAATTTAACGCCATGAAGCTGCTGTTTCTCTGTGAGTTAATTTCTAGTGTAGACTTCCCCGTAGTCCTTAAGGAGTTAATTGTTTCTCGTGTCTTTCCCAAACAAAATCTTGTCAATTGGCCAGGCAATACAAGCCACGATTATCCCACCACTCCACAAAGCTGTGTTACAGGGGGATGCTGTAGAGTGTTTGTTCTCATGGTGGTGTTTTAATCACTTTTCTTGCAAACATGCAGCACAGCAAAGGCCTGATGCCAGGCAGTGTAAGGTCTCAGCTGAGTCTCTTTGTACAACAGCTACATTGCCAAAGTCAGTCATTGTTCAGGTGGCAAAATTGGGGTGAGTCAACGGTGCTCGGCTTTGCAGAGCCACGCACCAGCTCACTACAGAAAATGTGGAAAAGCAGCAAGGAAAAGAGGCAGGAATACTCTGTACATGGGTTTGTGGGGTTTTTTCATTGTTCTGTGCAGAAGAATATGTTCTCTTAGTGCTTTCTCAAGGGAAAAGAAAAATCTCTTTGGGCAGAATTGTCTCTAACAGAAATGATTGGCAGATTCATGCAGAAGCACATTCCTGCAGATAAGTGATTGCTTCTTATATAAGAGAACAGCTTTTGCAGGAAGTCCTGAATGCACAACTTTTGAACATCTTGTATTCAGTGTTGAGAACACGTGACCCAGGAATTTATATTCACCACAGTGAGAGACCTGTAAAGTTTCTGGAAATAACTTTATGTTTGTTGCTGTGTCATTCTGAGATTTAGAAGTGATTTTAAAGGGTGATGTGCAAGGGCAGAAATGGGTTTGTTCCACTGATGTTATAAAGGTGCCTACCTTTTTGTTGAGTCTATGGATCAGTGTCTAGGAATCTGCTGCCACAGAGGGATCTCTTCAACCCATTCCCTTTGTTTAACTTTGTGCCTGTCGTTTTCTTTTTGTTGTTATCAAGACAACACAAAGGTAAAATTCTTAAAGCCTTGGTTTGCTTAGCAGAAATTACTAATTTTTTATTGCCAGAAAATTCCCTGAGGAGAGGAAGCCAAGAATGTTGGGGGGAAACACAGACAAACTACAGGTGACATGTGAGGCTTGAGGAAACAGCTCTGATGACTTGTGGAATATTGAATATTAGAGAGGAGTGATCCCATATCTGTAGATACAGTTGGATATCTACCTGATGAAGAGGTTACTGTCTGGTATGATTTCACTAACTGAGATTTTTGGATCTTTGGGGTGTTTTGAGTAGACTTTAGAAACCTTTTGAGTGTCTTACTACATGAATGCATACATGGGAGGTACATAAGATCAATGATATGTTACTGTAAACATTACATCTATGGAAAGCTCATGGAATTTTCATGAGGAAAATGTCCTCTGTATGCAATGCAGGAAAGGCAGCAGGTCTGGCAGAATCTGGGCAACAGGAGCCTTGAAGTTTGATGTGTGCAGATGGTGGGGTTATGGACCCCACAGAAGTTTTCTTCAAAGAGATGCCTTCATTGTATATTTAACCTAGATAATGGCATTTGGGAGTAAGCATCCCCCAAATAGATAAATAAAAGTAAATTCCAGTTTAAGGAAGTGAACTGGCAAACTAGAATGCAGGCTGGCATCACATTCAGTCTTTTGGGGTTTAGGGCATTCTGCAGCTACAGTATCTTCTTAACATTGAACAAATGACTCAAAGTCATCCTATGACTTCTTTTCCTGCCCCTACAATGGGGGAAGCATGATCCTAATTAACTTATTTATTCAACAAACAGTTTCTGACTTTCAGTCTATAGATTTGTTCCAGTGGAAAATGGCTATAAACATCCAAGGATAGTGACAACTTGAACCAGTACCTGGCATCAAGACAAATCTATTTTTGAGAAAAGGAGGAGGTGCCTAATAAACCCAGGACATACTTGGACAGTCCCTGTGGCCAGATGCCCATTACCTTGGGAAGTCTGAGAAGCTGCAGCCCTAGAAGGGCTTTGCCAGCTCTGCTCTGCTCTAAGGAGGTCAGGTTTCCCAGACATCAGGTGTTAGCTGTCCCACAGCAGGATAGACATACATACAAAAGGCTCAGCAACACCTCAGTGTTTCTGATGCTGATGCTGTTCAGGAGTTTGTATGTGTTACCAGTGTAAGGGAAAACAAACAACTACAAGAAGAACAGTGTTTAATAATGAAAGTACAGAAGTGACACCAGGAGAGGTATTTTTCTGACTTTCAAGGCTCCCACAATAAGCAGAATACCTCTGGTTTATGCTTTATTTTTGTCACTTCACTCTGCCTCCGACCTAAAAAGTGAACTTTTTATTCTCCCTTTGTTTTGCTCTGCTGTCAGTCAGAATAGTAACTTGTGACCTTTTAGGGCTGCGACCAGTGTTTCCTGACTGTGCATTAGCCCAAGCTATTTCATGCATTGTTTGACAGCATAGAGATTAAAAAACTAGCAGTAAGTTAATTGCAAACGTGACTCTTGCAAGCTCTGCCTTGCAAGCACTCTACCTTGGGAATTCATCTGCTTCTTTAACTTGATACAGAGAAAGTCTCGTCTTCATTGCTTACAAGTGTGCAAAGAGATGGCTAATTGAGCTGTTGTCATCTTTGTTGCAAATGAGACCAGCATGCTAGAGCTGTAGTCTCAAGAGCACTATTAATCATCTTAAAGTGTCCTTTTTACTGCAAGCCCAGAGTAATGTAGATTGATTAAGGAACTGGGGGAGAGATATGTGAAAACAAAGCATGTTACAGATGTGCCTATGGCCACTGAATTAAGGAGGAAGGAAAACTTGCTTTCTCTGGATTTATATTTCGAGCTATTAAATGTTTAAAGAAAATTAATGTAGCTACCTAAAATATTCAAATGCAAGTAGTTCCCCTCAGAGCTGCCTCTAAAATACCCCTGTGAATTGAAGCAAGGACATCCAGGATGGTGGCCCTCCCTCCTGTAGCATGAAGTGCAGCCCACTCTGATGCTCTCACTGTTCCTCCTTGCTTTGTCCCCCTAATTTATTCCTGAGAGGCTGAGGCTAACAGGGGAGTGATAATTACATGCTGACTGCTCTTGTTAACCTTCAGTGACCTGCTCCTGTTGCTTTGCTGGCAGGAGACCCCCTCCCCACATTACAGGGAAGTGACAGAGGTGCTGCTGGTGCCCCAGTGGGTGGCTGCAGTCTCAAATGTGAGTGCAGCCATCTGTGCTTCCTGTCGATCTAACACGTGTAAAATACAACATTAACATGATGAAGGCATTTGGGGGCAGGTTAATGTGAAGCTGGAGAGACTTTTTCTTCCCCTGTTCTTTTATTCTACTACATTGTTTCACCAAGAAGTTTTAAAGGGTTTTTATCTGCTGGATATTGATGCTTCTGAATAGTGCTGCTTGCTGAGAAAGCTCTGCAAGATGTGCCTCTTCAGGGTATTTAATTTTGATCTCATGTACGCCAATCTACAAAGGTATTACTAACAGGAATTACTGCATCGTGTTTCACATTATCTGCACTTCTAGAGAGTCTGGGATGAATCCCACAGAGAATTTAGGAGCTGCTTTCCAAATAGTTATGGCTGGAACAGAGAAGCAAGGAGCTGCCAGCATGGCTGGCACTTCCCATTTCAGCAGAGAGAGGACAAGAGACATCCCTTGTCTCCACCAAAGGATGCCCTGTGGAGTCCACTGGCAAAGGGCTGGTCCTGATCTTTGCCCTAAGGAGTCCTCTGTTGAACACTTGCATTCTACTCATGAATTGTCTTTGGATACATATGATGGTTTGCATTAAGTAATTTTCTTACATGATTGGCTACATTAACCCTAATTCGCCAGTCTTGTCCTCATCAACACATGTGTTTGCTCCATTTGAATAGCAAACTTTGGGTGTCTCAGCAAAGGATGCTGAGTTACATTTACAAATTGGCACAGAAAAAGAGTTGCTTTTATCTCCAAACAGGATTTTACTTCCAGGAGGATTAGTGAGTGAGTGTATTGGGAATTCATTTTGAGTCTTTGTTTCTTCCCTTTATTTTGATATTCACATTTTTATTTTCAGAAGAGCAGGGATGCACCTAGTCAACCTCGTTCTTTATGGAATACGCTTCTTCTAAAAAGGAAAAAAAAAGGATCCATAGAAATTCAGTCTGAAGCTGCTTTCATAACATAGCTTATCCCACCACATCCCCAAACCCCAGATTACTGATTTTGCTCAACCATGAGGCACAGAGAAAAGAAGAAAGATCAAGGTATCTTTGACAGGGAACTTGAAGCAAACAGGGACTAAAAATGAATGAATAACTGAGTTTACCCTTATTTAAGCAACATTGGCAGAAGTCCTTTGAGTGACCTCCACAAAGCTTTGCTGAGGCATCCTTTTATACTCTTCTAGAAGATTAAAGCCACCTTTCATAGCTTTAAATCTCCTCTTTCATAGATGCCATATGTTACCATCCTTGATATGCATAAAAGAGCTGATTAGAGAGCCACCTTGAAGACATGACTTTACCAAGTCATCCAATTTTGAAGACACATAAAATGGTTGCTGATTTTTGGGAATTTTTCCTGAAAGGGTGAATGAACTGATTAAGCTGGAACTGTCATTGGCTTTTTCTTGCCCAAAGAACCAGGCACTGCCTCTAGTGAGATGACAGAGAAGAAATGCTGCGGGCAGCTATTTCAACAGCTCTTTACCAAACAGATTATGCACAATTTGTCTGGCATTGAATCACTGGCTTGTGTAAACACCAGATGCAAGTGAAATGCAATGTCTTAACTAAAATGCTGTGTTTTGGCCCGTGAAAGCAATAGACTATTAAAGTTAATGCTACGGTTACCTATATTTATTATGTGGTATGTTGTGTGATTTTATTATCCTCCCTGTCTCCCTGGCTGTGCCAGGGGCTGCTCTCACACCCAGAAGCTGCCAGGAAAGGGTGCTGCTGAGACCCCCATGTGTGCTTTGCTCTTGGGGTGGGCTCAGAGGGAATGTTTCTTGATGTATCCAGAAGCCAAGTCTTGCTGTTTGATGCCCTGAAGAAGGACCTGAGCACCAGCAACCTTTCTGTTCTCACTCCAGTGCCTGCATCTCTTAGGGGTGTGCTGAATCTAAGATCCCCAGGGAGGGGCAGGCACAGAGCCTTATTCTGGCCAGAGGAAAGATGTGACCATAGCCTGCTGGGGTGAGTGTGGAGGAAGAGAGACAGCTGCAAACATTTAAACTGCATAGACACAGCCCATGGGGTAGATGCCTCCCATTCTGTCCTCCAGTGGCTGCCAAGAAAATCTGTGCAGAGATGCAGGGAAAGCACTGTTGTCACAGGGCTCTTGCCTTCCCAACCCAGTCTCCTTTGCAGCAGTGCTGGCCACAGTTCCAGGGAGTGTGTCCAGGTAAGTGCAGGACATGGTCTATGCAGGAGAGCTCTTGCTGGTTGGTCAAAGGAGCTGGAGGTAGGTGCCTCACCTGAAGGTGGCTGCTGGGGCACCTCCCCACAGCCCTCCACAAACCTGCATCTCATCAAGCAGCACACTGCATGTGCAGATGCAGTGGTTCAAGGTGCTCAGCCCTGAAACAGCAGAGCATTCAGGTGCTGGATGGCAAATGTGGAGCCAACAGGGTTTTGTAGCTCTTTATAGTAAACACAGCCCTGGGGATGGAGAGGAGTCCATGAAGATGATATACATTAATGTGTGTACATATACACACACAGTCTACACCCCACCAAACTTTCCATGGTCTCACAGCAACCACATGCCCGAACCTAGAACCACACCTGCTCTTGCAAGACCTTGCCTTGAATTTTTTTTCTAGGCGGGAAACAAAACATTTGATTTCCTTTCTTTCAGCCCTTAGAAGAACTGCATTATCAAAACACTGCCTACAGATCTGGAGAAGAGAATGGGGAAAGCTGTATGCAAAAGGACAGCCAGTAATGATAGTTCACTGCATATCTGCTGTGATGGGGGGATCCAAGACTGCCAAGAGTTGCTGGTTTACCTGAATGGTGTGGCCAACTGAGCAATGGCAGAATTAATCAATACAGTTTGCTTTACACACAAACAAAAATAAAAATACATTACATATATTCAGGTATGAAGGCTGGCATTACAAGCATTAGGTGGTGCAGAGACTGAACTGGCAGGGCATTAGTGATACGTGACAGTCTGAGGAATTTAGTCCCAGACACAGAGAGAGAGAGACTTCTGGAAACTGAGCTAGTTCTGCATCTTTCATACTCGGGTGGAGTATCTTGTCCTGTCCAGCTCTGCAGTTGCCCCAGCCAGGGATGCAGTAGCTGTGGTACTTCTTGGTTTCTCCTTCCAGTGGCCAGATGTGGCTCCTCAGCTGGCAGGGAAGGATGAAGAGTAGCTCATGCTCAGCATGATGCCTGCTTTGTGCACAAAATAGCAATTGAGGACAAGGTCTGAGGTTTTCCAGTACTGTTCTGCCGTGAGAAAAATAATTCAATTATCAGACATAAAATATGACTTAGAGGTACTGAAATGTGTTCCTTCTTGGTGAAAACACATAATTATGGAAAGTCATTAACCTTGCTGCAGAAGAGCTGTATCTTGATGCTTTAGTAATCCAAAGACAAAATGTGAAGTACCTGTTTCAAGCTCTCAGCTTTACTTAAGCCATCTGGGATCTGCACATGCCATCTGATAACAGGTTTGCACCACTGGTCTGTTAAATGAACTTCATTAACCTCCCACTCTATAACAGTGCAGCTTTCTTTTTCTATCATGCAATTCATCGAATTACCAAATATCCAAGAAAGCCAGCATTCTCTGAGGCAGGGAATGGACAGAAACTATAGTTTTGATCACAGTGATCTTGAGTCTGAACTTTTTAAATTAATCCCCTGTTCCTTCTGACCTCTTTACCAGTGAAAGGTTTGCAACTTTCTTTTTTATTGCTGTGGCACCACATAGCGAGGAGTGAGCTAGCTTTTCCATTACAAAGCACTTTTTCATTTCTCAGCATGCTGAAGCCTGGCACACAATGCTAACCCAAGATGTAGGAAGGTTTTTTAGCAGCTTAAAGCAAATTAAGTTTTCTTTGAGTTTTGGGAGCAAACAGGGTTGTTTGTTTCTGTGAGGAAAAACTGGGTGGTGTTAGCTGGAGCCTGGCAAAACTGTGCGTAAATAGAGCCAGGAAAACCAAGTTGTTTCTCAGGCTCTAAATATACTCTTTCCCCTTACTCTGACAGAGATTTTATTTTTAAAAACAGACAAGATTCCAGCAATCTTAGTTCTTGCTTTGAATAAGTTCCCTCTTTCGTTCATGTAATGCGTTTGCCTTTTTTTGTTTTCCTTATTTTGGCTTGCCAGTTCAACACTGAATAGAGTCATCCCCTGTCCTAGTTTTTTCTGCACAGGAAATCCATCCTGTTTCCACTGCAAGCAGCTTCTTTGGGTCACCCTTAACACAACACTCTATGGGCAAGGTGATCACAAACAGCATACACATCTCATCCCTGCATGATTTCTGGGGAATGCAGAGAAGGCTCACGCTGGTCTTGCAGTAACTTTACCAAAACACAGTCCTGGCTTGAGAAGCAATGTCAATGTAATGAACATGCAGGGCAAGTATTGACAAGTCCAGTTTCCTTCTTAGATTCCCCAAGCCAAGATGCAACTCTCATTCCCCAAAGAGGGAGTGGGCTTTTCTCTCCTCCATCACTTCTGTTGAGAAAATGTTAATAACACCACTGGTAATATCATGTGCTTTATGGTCAGTTGCCTCTGTTTTATTTGTAAAGTATTCTGAGATGCTTGAATAAGTCCAAAATACCCTCCAGCCATAAGCCATGCTGGAGGAAAATTGATTGAGTAAACTGAAGTCATTAGAGGAAGTAAAGAGTGTTAAGCAAGATACATGAATGTATAAATCTACAGTGCTGCTTTGTCCATTTGAAGATCACTATGTAGTATAGATCTATGATCTCTAGATTAATTTTGACTTGAATTGGTTTGCGACTGTATTGGATGTTATTTTCTTACTAAAATTATGTTTTACAAAGAACTGGATTTTAAAAACTGGTGTCCATCTAATTTGCCTTAAATCACATACAGCATCTGCAGAGGCATGGGTTGTTTTCACTTTTATAACACCAGCACAATAGAAGAAATGACCAGTGTGTGCTGCCATTTATGTGCTGCCTCCTCCTAAAGGCAAAATTGTCTGTGTGGCCATGTGCACTGAGCATGGTGAACATTCTATTAATGTAGATCCACCCTCAGAAACTAATATAAGACAAAATCTAAATGGAAAATTATTAAAAATAAATGTCCCTTCTCACTAAAACCACAACAGGGTAAAAAAAATCACCCTTCCATAAGGTTAACCCTTTTGTGCTCCTTGGAGCCTGTAACTCTCAAAGTTATCTGCCCAGGGGGAGTTTTCATCAGTATGTGCTTCATCCTCATGTAACATGGGGAGGAAGATGATACAGCACATCTGTTTCACTTTTGAGGCAGGAGCTGAGGAAGCTGATTTGCCCGGTGCAATTTGACGCGCTGAATGACAGCGCCAGGAAGGGAGCTCAGGTCTTGTGTGTGCACCACTCTGCTCTCGCTGCCTGAGATCAAAGCAGCCCCTTTCCTTTGGTGCATCTGTCACAGACAAGGAGCTACATAAATAGCCTTGCAGCAGCGCTTGTGCTCTGACAAGCACATGATTCAATCCCTCAGAAGAAAGCAATGCTGTGCATAGTTACAGTTGTAGTCAGTGGAAATGTCCCATAGGAAAAATAGTGTCCAGTGCACAACTTGCAGTCCCATTTTTCAGTTCCAAAAATTTTAAGCTTCAGTATCATTCTTTTGGCTAATGGCACCATATTTCCTACATGAAGAAACTCCTGTGAGTCTTGTCAATGGTTCTTGTGTCCCTAAAACCACACTGAACACACAAACAGCAACAGAAAAGTTGGGTGGGGGCGGGTTTCTCTAACTTTTATGACCAGACTTTCTTTTTGGTGCAAACAGAAAGCTTTCCATTGGGGCCATAGCATAGAAGTCACATAGAAGGTGACATTGTGCCATTGCCTCTCTTGGTGGCAGTCAGCTTTGCTGGGACACCACCTCTGTGAGCAATCTGCCGTGAGCATCTGTAAGAGAAATTTAGCTGAATACTGTGAAGGTGATGAAAGTAAGGACTTGAATAAAACCTTCAAAATCCCTATAAAGCTGGTTTCTCATTTTAATAAAAGCTATAATTCTCTTTCCTTATTACATGAAGTAACTTTCTAGCTCTAACAGCCAAGGACAGAAACCAAATTAAATAAAAACCACTTTAATTGTAAGATACAGGGAATGGAATACTTTTAATGTCCTTAGCAGTGTCAAATTCCCATTTAACAAAAGAACAAGAAAAAATTATATGCTTTGGTATATTACCTATTGTAGCATTCAGGCTTGCAGACATAGCAAAAAAAATAAAGCCCAATCTTTTGAGTCAAGGCACCTGCTAGAAATTAGTTTAATAGATCCAGATACAAGGATCCAAATGAAAACAGTCTCTGAATTCATACTGAAAATTCTCCAAATTAATTTCGTCCAAATATTCGCCGCCCAATGGGATTCCTGAACACCAATTTAGCACTGACCTGAACTTTCATTTAACTTTCCTTTTTCAGTATTGGCAGCCATTCTCAGAGATCTTTTATAGAGCATGGTGTACCCCAAGTCATATTGATGGAGTTTTTAATGAACAGTATTAGGTGGAGATGACAGATAACTGCCTCAAATAAGCTAAGGGTGATCTGTAACATGGTACACAATTCACCAAAACCCAAAGCTACTGTGATATTTCAGACTTACTTCTTGTTGTAGCCCAAGTTTTGTTGTTACCTATTACCTCATGTGAGGTTTTTTTCCCTGTGTACTTCTCCAAGCTGGTGAAATCCTTGTGCAACAAAGCTGGCATGCATCCACTGAGGAGAAAGGGCTCTGCAGCATACACTGCTCCAGTGCCTGGCAGCCTGAGAACTGCCATGCTTAGAGGATCAGGCTGGGAAGTAACACTGAGAAAGCAGCCATCCTTGCTACAATCAAGAGGATATTTCCCACAAAAGCAGGAGCTAGCAAAGATAAGCTTTTTACCAGTGAGGTCAGGCTGTGCAGAGAGGGAGACAGAGGCATCTCTGTAGCCACATCCTCAGGACACCCTGAGCCAGTAGAGGAAAGGAGCCAAGGAAAAGAGGTGAAACCCAGCCACACCAAGATGTTACACACCCTTTTTTCAGAGAAGATAACCAGGCATCTTAACTAGACTAAGCGCAAGAAAATCTCCTTCTGGCTGCTGCAGATGCATCCATTTTCAGAGGCCCCAGAGCCATCAGAAGGACACGTAGGTTTGGTCACTCCATGGGCACAGCTCTGTCCTGCCTGCATGAAGTTACCACTGAACTTGCCTAGAGCTTGCTTAGACCAGGGACATCAGCATTTCCTCACCACTGAGGACTGAGGGGCTCCTTCCTGTAGGGAGAGAGGAACGCTCGGTCCTCCAGGACTTCTGAGCTCACTGGGTATTCCATAGGCAAAACAATGCCTTTTGGGAATTGTACTTTAAAAAAACCAAAAAAAGCCTCAACCACATCCTGCTTATTAAAGCCTTAAGGCCGGCAAAAGTCATCACGATGAGTTTTCCCCACCTCTTCCTCCAGTGACATTTATCTTCTTGTCAGGCCTTCTTGTATCCAAACAATAACAAATATGCCAGCAGTTTAAAGCTCATTTCCCCAGCCTGCCTAGGAACCACTCCAAGTCCTGACATTTACCCAATCCAAAAACTGTTTTATTTTGCCAAAGTTTCTCCAGACCCCACACAACACATTCAAAACCTTTTCTTCTCAACTTGCACCATATCTAGATAGTAGCTGCTATTCTTAAAGGCAAACTTGTCAAAGCACAGCAGGTATTAATAAACAGCTGCTGCTTTTCTTCTCAAGGAAAGCAATGAGAAGCTGCTGAAAGTCTGTTTACATGATTCTTAAAAAGCAAAGTTCTTCTTTCTCCCCAGAAGCATTATTGATTTAATTGAAGAACTCCCCTGGGGGAGGGGGTTGCCTGCAGAAAGGTTACAGCCTGTTAAGAAAAAATTATCTCCATCAATTGTCAGCTCTTTAACCTAATGATGACAATCTTGAATAGCTTGCTCTACTCTGCAAAATTACATACAGCACTTAATTAGATTAATTAGCAAAATAGAGTTATCATAAAGAGTCTGGCTCTATATTTCAGTGCCAGAAAGGAAGGAGGGGGAAAAAAGGCAAAATAAAAGTGTGTACATTAGTCTGAATGAAACCTGTCACTCATTAAATGCTAGATGGTAACTGCTGTGGTTTGATCATTGAAAATTTGTTTTCATGCCTATGCTGGAATCAGAAAAATAAGGTTTAAAAATTTCTCCTTTTTTGATGGATACTTGCAATGAATGCAACCTAGCATTGTTTGTTGCTGTCCTTCCAAAGGATAGTGTTTCAGAGCAATGACTCCATCCTTAAACGAGCAGAGAGGTGCTGTAAAGGGAGGTAGCATGAGGCAATGAGGTGGCTCTCACAGGTTTCTCAGCATCATAGCCCTGTGCCAGCAGAAGCTTTACCAATTTCTTCAGAAAAAGCATACTTCAAAAAATGAAAGAAGTGCATAAATTGATGGTCTTTGCCAAGCCTGAGACGTGTGAGACTCAAAGAATAATCTTTTGTGGGTTTGCAGTACACACCAAAGTGAGTCAATGTTATGTTTCATATTTCCTGCTGGGGAGCATCAACACTCACATGATGTTCTGCAGCAAAACCCAAGCCCTGGTCTGTGCTTTGTTTATTGAGCATAAACTCCTGTTTCACGCTGAAGATGCCATCTGCTCTTACTGTGGCAATCGATGTTTCTGAGTTGCAAAACGTTACTTTAACCAAATGTTTATTACTAAAGAAGTGGTACCTTTTAAGTAAGAAGGATGGGTTTGGATCTCTTTCTTCATGTAAAAATATTAAAAGAATTGTTCAGAAACTTTCTGAACATTTGATTTTGTTTCTGACTATGTGTGGTAAGCTGAGAAAGTTCCCAGGACAGAAAAGCCAGAAGACCTGTAGTCTTCTCCAAAGGAGTAAACATAGAAATTTTCATTATCAGGGCCATCATGGAAAAAAACATAATGTGTTATTTACATTGGACAGCTGGGTAGGGGGAAAGAGGGACAATCAAAGAGTGACAACTTACTCAATTTCAATTAAAGTTATTTTACCAAGCAAAATGCCAAGTAAGAGTTTGAAGCTTTCTTTCTTCTTTGATACAATTTTAACTTGGTAATTTTGTACTATGCTCCATGCCATGCCTGATATCTTCAATTTTAAAATAATTCAAACGATCTGAAATTAGTTTAATGATACTGATATGTAGTTAACTTCAAATGGCTAGACACCACCAGGAGTGTTTGTGGATGAGTGCAGTGTAGTGCCTGATGGTTTCAGTTTTTTTATACTGATCTGAAAAACAGTATCATCAAATATCCGATTTACAGAAAACATACATAACTGTGTAAATAAATGTAAATGAAAGTGAGGTGAAATCATTTGTACAGATAGATTTGCATCACTCAACTACATGACATCACTAAACACGTCTACAAAAGGAAAAACCTTGTGACCAGTAATGGAAGCTCATGTAAGATATCACTGGCAGGGATCATGTCTCTGTCATTCCCGAAAACATTTTCATAGTGTCAATGCCAACATTTATGCTGAGAGATCAAAAAGGATAAATAATGAAAGCAAAACAGTGACTTGAGGCATTGACAATGCCTCAGTGAGATACTTCAATCTGATACACAATACGTGTTCCATCATGGTTAGACTACAGGAAAGATTTCTGATGGTACGGGGACGTGTGATCTTGGTGGATGAGTGAAGAAAGCTCAAGGCAGAAAAACTCAATCTCAAAGTGCAAGTTCTACCATGAGAAAAACTAGCCTTTGAAAAAACATAACCTAAAAATACTCTTTAATTTTCATCACTTCAGAGCTCTGAGCAAGGAAGGGATGTAGATTTTAAAAACTGCTGCAGGTGAAGAATCTGGGCAGGAGAACTAGGTGAACTGGCATTTATATGTGGTGTTAGGCAGACTAAATTACCTGAAGTGTTTCAACCTTAATTTCTGAATACCTCTTTTTCTCACGTATTGAAAGGATATTTGCCAGAAATTTTCATTAAAGTGGATCTGAGACCAACTTCAGCCTGCACAGTGGCATCCCTCATGCTGAGGAGATGGAGCTGTCATGTTTTCTTTCCTTTTCTGCAGAGGTGCAGAGTAAACAGTGGCTGGTCAGATCATAAATTTAGCTGTGTGGCAACTTTCAGGAAAGGAGGCAAGAGTGTTATAAATAGGGGCAGGCAAACCAACTGAGATAAAGTTAGAAACAACCTCAGCCTGGACTACAGACTAATATTTACACAAAATGTGTGGTAAAATTGGAATATAAATAGCTGTCAGTGGCTAAAGTCAGGATGTTTTACATGATTGAAGCACCCCAGGGAGGACATCTGATGGCTATTTGCATCATGACTTGACAGTTTCAAAGATGGAGTCCCAGAAGTGTAGCCCCACAAACCCTGATTTTTAGTGGTGCTTCTCCATTTTGAGAATTTTTGGTCTGTGTATAGCCATTCCCAACAGCAGTGATGACATCCAGCTGGCCCAGCTTTGGCTCACCTAGAGCTGAGTTCCTTCTAAGTAGCACATGAGATCTCTCAGTGAGTGAGTGAGGAAGTTGTTTAGTTTTGTTAAGTGTTCTCAGGGAGACAATCCACAGCTCTGCCCCAGGGTAGCCATAAATAGATTGTGGTGTACCCCAAGTAACATGTTACACATAAATCATACAGGGCCTTCCTGCCACATCCCAGGATGCCAGCACACCTATATTCAGTCCACAGGCACTCAGTCATGTGTTCAGCTGGGCTCAACAACATGGTATGGTTTGAGGTCTAAAAAAATATATCTCTTTTTCAAAATATTCCAGTCCAGGCCAGCCTCAGCTCAGTCTCCAAACACCCCTGAGATCTCATTTCTCCTCTCAATTACAGGCACTAAACAACTCTTTCTCTACGTGGCTTCCTTAGGGAAGCAATTTGGAGGCTGAGCTCGGCAAGCACAAAATTTACGCTACTTGGAAAAAGATGAAATTCTGTTTCTTAGAAGGGTGTTGGCCACTCTTTATGAGACAAAGCCATTTGATTTCAGAGTTTTCCTGGCTCAGTAACAGGACAAGCAATAAACCAGCGCAAGCATTTGAAGGTCTCTGGAGACAGACAGCTCTGCAATGAGCTGGCAGACATGGAAACTAGGAAGAGCCCATAGCGGATTTCACCTCACAATGTCTCTGATGCACATGATATGTGCAAGACCCATGCACAAGGTCTGCTCATACCCTGTTGGAGTTCTGGATGCTGAGAATTTTAGACTTTCTGTGCTGACAGACTCTGACTCCCAGGAGAGCACTGCATTTGACCTGGGGCTCTGGAAAAGGCTTCTAAAATTGATTGATAGCACTGGGATTATGGGTGTATCATTTGATTAGGAGTGTGTAATATCACAGGGTGGAAAACTTAGAGTTTAAGGTTTTAGAACATAGCAATATATATGGGGCAAGATGGAGGTTTTAAGGCAGCGGCTGGTTGTTTTTCTTCACCTTCTTCTTCATGGGTTTGGGTGGTATTTTGTAATTGGACAGAAAAGTCTGCTTTGTGGACTTAAGGGATTAGTTATTGGGTTAAAAGGGAAAAAAATTAGGTGTCATTTCTTAATTGGATAGTTTAGCCTTGAAAGACCTTGAAGAGAAAGATAGTAAACCATTTTGTAGCTTGTTGTAGAACTCACAACTTGTAATATAGATAAGAAATAATAAACATCTAAGCCAGAATGTGAAATAACCATCTCAAGTGCCTTCAATCCTGACCTTGACTGAGGCAAGAAAAAGAAGCTGAGAACAGGCAATACCCATCTCATGATCTTATGTATTTGCACATTTTTATATCTTAGAAGCTTCTTTAATTAGGGGCAGGCCTCCCTAATGCTGCAGCAAGACTCAACATCCTCTCCTTCATCAGTGCTGTGTGCCAGCATCCAACTTGGCAGAGCAAACCCAAGGAAAGCACCCAAATAACAAAGACAACCATTGCTGTGAGTCTTTTGAATTCATTGCACTTTCTATTAACTGCTCCTCCTTTGCTGAGTCCTCTCTGTATGGCTGCAAGGTCGAGGTGCAGCACAGGATGGGTGAGGTGGTTGGCCACAGCCCTCCCTACCTAAGAGCGTACAAGGCTTGGTGGAAGACAGGTCAAAAGTGTGAGCTGCTGACAGCACTGAGCCAAAAGCTGTGGTGTTGGTGGGGAGCGTGTTCACACCTAATGTGTGGAGCCAGTGAGAGAACAGTGACTTGCAAAGTGCCCAATCCCTTTCCCCTACCAACGGGGAAAGACCTGACCACTCTCCTGCCCTGCTCTCCACTCGCTCCGTGTGTGTTGGATGAAGAGGCAGCTGCTGTGCTGTGGCTGGGGTTTGGGCTCCTTGCTCACCTGCCCACTGCTGTGACATTAGAGTTTGAAACACTGTAGGGAAAGCAGTTAATAAAATCAGTTCACTCTGTTTCTCAGTCATTCAAACTATTTTCATATGTGTCAGGTTTCATTTCACAAACACCTCATGTTGTGCCTGAAACCAGTTGGCAGTTTGAAGCTTTTGAGAACAGTTTCACAATGGATCATATAGTATGTGGTAATATGGCTTTATGGTACCAAGACTAGTGTTTTGTATTTCAGCCCTTTAGGTCTTCCAGCTGAATGTAAATTTAACTTCGTTTTCACCATAAGCATCCTTCCAACTCCAGATCACCTCAGCATGCTTCAAACCTGTGGAGAAACCTGAGCTTTCAGCTTATGTTTGCAGTTCAGCTGACTACAACAATTTACATGAGAAACAGTTGGCAATCCATCCTATTTTGTCATCTTCCCTGCTTTGTCTGCAATGTGTTTTGCTCTTTGAGTCCTAGAGGAGCTGTGTGCATGAGGAGAAGAGCAAAGTCCTACTGATGAGATATTTAAATGCCATAAAATGTCGCTACATCAGATAAACTTCAAGATCTTAAAGAAGTATTAAAAGAGAGTTTATTGGATGCTGACATGCAGTTAATAGCACTTTTGCATGCAATGACTTCACACACTGTTTCTATGAAGTTTCAAATGTCATGTAAGTGTATAAATTCCATTCAAATATAACCTTTATTATGAGATCATCAATAACAGAAAAATCTAATTAAAGAATAAAAGGCTTGCTGGAAACATAACCTTTTTCATATCGAATTGGTAATGAATTCATAGAACTCTATGAAGGATATTATTTCAGGGGAGACTGACAAGCACAGAGAAAACCCTTCTTTCCACCAGGAAATTTAGTGGAAATTCCTACTCTCTCTTTAGCAGCCCATCCTCTCCCTTTGTAATCCTGAGTGAATTATTATTCAAAATGGCTGCATCAAAATCCATTAAAACAGCAGCTGCACCTTTGAAATCTCCCTGTTTTTTTCGGCTTGAATTATCTGCACTGGGACACTTGTCACCTTGCCACAGTCTATTACACCCAAGCCTTTGGCTGATGAATTACAGCTCTGTGACTCACCCTATTTAGCAAATTGCCAGCATATGAGAAGGAACCAAATATCACTACCAGCATTACAGAACACCATGGACAATGTAATGGCAGGCTACATTTCCCTTGGTCAGTGCTTACCCCAGAAAAGTAGGCCATGGTGTCCTTCAAACCATAATGAGAATTACTATATAGAGGACTGTCAATCCACATAACAGAAGAAATGAGGCTTGACAGTTCAGAAAATTGGGGATAAGTACAGTAGCAGAACCAATTACTGCAAAAGGATTCGTTATTTTCTCCATGCTCAGTCTAAAACAGCTAGAAATTACCCAGGCCAAAGTTGTTGCCTGATTTTGACAAAACATGCTTATCTGTTTCTAGCTATTGATTTTGCCTGGAAAAACAGAACATGATAAAGTTCTGTTTACGGTCTGTCTCTCCCCAAACCATAGTTAAGTCCAAGCTATGTATGTGCCACATCATACTGTAAATGTATGATCAGGATCACTCTCATCTCTTTCTTTTATTATATCCTTATAGGAACATCATAAATATAAATATGATTATATATAAAAGCATTTTTATCTTGTTCTTTGCATTGCCAAACATCACTTGTTTTTCTTCTGGACTGATTATTCAAAAATTATTACTCTTCCCTCCAGACTAAACAAAGATATTACACACCACTCAATACATACTGTAGACTGATACTGAGAAGAAAGTTTCAGAAGGGCATCTGAAGAGCATGGATTTCACATGCCTTTCTCTCTGACCCTCTGCTCCCTAGTACTGCAGGGTTCCCTCACTCCTGTCTCAGAAGTGCTTCCACTGTCAGTCCCCAGCCCCTTTCTTTCTCAGGTCTAGCAGAACAGTCCATCCTGCAGCTGATCACGGAATCTTTGGGGTTGAATGGGACCTCAAGTCCAACATCCCTGCTAAAGCAGTTTCACCTAGAGCAGCTTGGACAGGATCATGTTGAGATGGCTTTTGAATATCTCCAGAGAAGGAGATTCCACAGCCTCTATGGGCAGTCTGTCCCAGAGCACTGTCAGCTTCACAAGAAAGAAATCCTTCCTTATGTTCAGGTGGAACTTCCTGTGTTCCATTTTGTGCCCATTGTGCCTTATCCTATCACAGGAACCACTGCAAAGAGATGAAATCCAGGACGAGCAGCTCCATCATCTTTCCAGGGATTGAGGTGAGGTGACTGGCCTGTAGTTTCCTGGGTCCTTCTTACTCTTCTTGAAGACTGGGCTGACGCTGCTTTTCCTCCAGCCCTCAGGCATTTCTCCAGTTCTCCATGACCCCTCAAAGGTGATGGACAGTGATTTAACAATATCTAGCTTTCTTAGCGCTCATGTGTGCGTCCCATCAGGGCCCCATGGATTTGTGAGATCAAGTTTGCCTAAATGATCTCTAACCCAATCCTCCTCAAGCAAGGGAAAGTCTTCCCTTCCCCAGATTTTCTCTCTTGCCTCCAGGGTCTTGGGATAAAGCTGCAGTTGCTGGACCCCGCAGTTCAGCAGCAGCTCATGAAAACTGTTGTTCATCTCTGCAACTCAAAAACTGCTCTACCCTGCCTCAAAACTGCTCTCCAGGTTGTTTTGAGCCCTGCCAGATCAATGGTAGTTGTTGGAGGAAAGCACAGTAACCACAATGGAAACGGCAGTTTTGGAAGCTGCTGGCACTGGGGAAAAAAAAAAGAATGTGACCAAGTTGTGTTTCTGAGCTCCCTGAGAAGAGTCTGTAAAGCACACAGCAGCCATCAGCAGCCTTACTAAGCTAAAGATGTCTCTTGATGTCAGGTGTTTAATGGATGCTTTGCTACACCACTGGGAAAGTCATTTACATACACAACCTGGTCTCCAAATTCCAGTGTACGGGCAGGGCTCGTGGGACTGAGTGTGATCATGTGCTTCTGAAAAGATCTGAAATCTGTGGGAAGTCCCATCTACTGTCACTAATGCTGGGGGAGGGAGCCTTGTTTTCAACATGTTTATATGTTGAAAATAATAACTCTAATTGCAAGTTATGTGCACTAAACATGACACAGAAATACCTATACAGAAAACAGATCTCCTGCAGCAGGAGATCTGGCTGGCATTGGCCCTTGACTTGTACCAGTTGATTCAGTAGATAGCCTAAAGTTCTCTCAAATATGATGAAATAGAGATTATTTAAGGCCCTGTTGCATGACATCTAATCATTCCTTATTTAGTGCAACACTCTATAAACTCAGTTATTCTGTATAAATTGCATGGTATCCTTGTTGATCTTGCTAAGCCTCAATGAAATCCTGTGGCTTGTGACTACTAGCTACTATGGAGAAATCCTTTATGGATTTCAGTATTTTGCAGCCTTTTATTTCATTAACGTGTTTCACCATTCACTTACTTTATCTGTACCTGAAACAGCTCAGTAGAACCTATGAAACAGCAATATTGAATATCAAATACAGCAATTCTTATAGCATTATAGATACTATTACTTGCAGCACAGATCATAAGATAATTTTAATCTGGCTCCCCTAATGAATAGTTTGTGAACAGAATCTTAAATGTGAGGGTCTAATTTTCAGAGATTCAGCACCTGGGGGAATTGCACCAACGTCATTTGCATGTTATACACTTAGGCAATTTACAAAAGCTGCAATTTCAGCTTTCTTATTACAGTGTTTTTTATTAACTATTTTCTAGTTTGTGTCTATACAAGGAAGTAAGCACATGGCAAATATAGCATTGCTGGAAACTGGGTTGAGATTGGTTTTTTTCTGTGTGGATTATGAAAACTGTGGAGGTGATAGATTTTAGACTATATAGTGCTCCCACCCATCACATGCATCTCCACCATTATAGGTGCAAGCTGTCTTTTCAGGGTCCTACTCTTGGATCATTCTACTTTTGGTAATGTAGCTATGGTAGGCAAAGTACATCACTGATTAGCTCGAAACACTCTGTTCATATTTAATCATTGTTCTTGTAGTTTTCCTCTGGGCTTTGAGCTGTGGCAGATCTTTTATGTAGGTAGAAAATGCCATTTTTCTTTTGCTAGAATTCTTCTGGGGAGATGCTGTCAGAGTGCTCCATCACATGTGACAGATCATCACTTACAGAGAATTATCTCCAATACAAAATTGAGTTTTTATCTTGAACTGTCGCTTCTGAGAAGTCTCGGCTGTGACATGGGGTAGTGGAAGGAGCTGAATTTAGTAGCTGATTCCTTTTCCAGGACTGAACACATCTCTCATACCCAGTTCTCATACGCTATCTCTCATACCCAGTTCTCTCCTTAATCTCATAACAGCTGCCCCCTCCCCTTCATGGGCTAACAGGTCTCCACAGTTAATACTATCTCCAGTGTAGCCTCCCTGAGCATTAGACTGTGCTCACATTATAGTGACCAGATTTTCAGCCCAGAATTACGTGTTGTCACAGCATTGACATCACCAGTGCTCTTCATGCACTCTGGCTCTTACTATTTTTAAGCTATTAGCTGTTAAAATCCAGTTGGAAATAGTGGTGTAAAAATACTCAGTTAGCAAATCAATTCAACATTCTCCAAGCAAATAAACTTTGAATACTGGTTATGAATCCCAGCTCAGAAAAAAAAAAAGAAAAAAAAAAAAAAAAGAAAAAAAAAAAAAGAGTGAGGTGTATGCTTCTGTCCAACTGTGTGCCAATAAATGTAAGCACAAAATACTGTACTCTAGAGAATGATGTTTGTGAAATGCTGTTTCCAGTCCTGCTTGCTGACTGCTCCCTGACAAAGCCACAGGGCTCTGAACTGCAGCAGCAGACATCACTCTCCTGGGAAATTCTCTACTCACCTCCACAATTACAGATTCCTGGTCTAAGATGGGATTTTTATTTCTCCATCCAACAAAATTGCTTTTTTTCAGTAATACTGGCACAAGTGACAGCATCAGTAATATAAAAAATATTTGAGTATTTTGTTAAATATTAATAGTTAAAATTTAATCTTTATTTGGCTGAGAACATACCCAAATCACAGCAGTTACTTACTAGCAGTTTTCAAATTCAGAACAGCTGAATCCTAAGGCTTTTTCTAAGATTTTTGTGAGGTTTTGGTTTCCTTTATCTGGAGAATAACACATCTGAGAATAAAAGAAGTGCTCATGCCGTGAGCCACAGCATAAAGTCTGTATTATAGGAGTATAACAAATTCTTTTTTACACTCTTATTAGACAGGAAAAATATTGGAACTCTCCAGGACCTGGGACCCCACACAGACATGCTTAGCTTGTAATCAACTGACAGGATTTGTATTTCAAAACCCTCTTCACCAATCAGTAGCATGTTTAAGAATGCCTGCTAAGTACATGGAACAGCTGTGTAGGCATCAGGGCACTCTGTAAACCAGGATCCAGCAAAACCTGATGTACACGGCATTCAAACATTTCTTGCAAAGCACTCTTTTATATGTCAGTTTATTTCGCTCCCAGCCACCTCCTGAGGGGGCTGGGTTTTTTCTGCTGTTACACAGTATGTTTCTCCCGCTACTTTAAAAAGTGGTAGATGTCATTTCCTCCAATTTATCGATGGAGGAAGCTGAGGGCCGGGAACAAAGCGCAGGGCTTCGAGTTCCCGCACTGTTTCCTGGCCGCGCTGCTGCCCTCTCCCAAACAGTCCCCAGCGCACAGGCCAAGGCTGCAGCCAGCCAAGAAGGGCCTCTGCTCCCCCACATCCATCTCCATGGAAAAGAGGTAACTAATTAAACACCCAAGCTTACTCAGAAAGCTCTTCCACACACTGCAGATAGCTTAACGAGGCCGGATTGCTCTTGACAAACAGGAGAGGTTCATGACAGCTGAATCACTGCTCGCTTGTGCTACTCCCCCTCCAGCTCCAGCTGCCTCCTTTCATACCGCCCTCCCACGCCACCTCTTGAACACTCTCCTCCTGATCACAGACACACACATCCTCCTTCCTCTCAGCTCTGCTGGGCCACAGCGGCACTCCGTGAGAAGTCCTATGAGCTCAAGTGGCAAAGTATGAACCTCAAAGCAGTGCATGCATCTAGGCCCAAAAAGAGAAATTAACACTTTGGTGTTTGTACCTGACCACTCTCCCAGCATCACTGCTCTCTTTACCACACTAGATGATTTTGTAGAAGGAAGAAACGCTATTATCGTCTCAAAGTACCAGTAACCAATAGGAAACATTGGGATCCATCAGGATGGCACTGGGACCACACCATCCTCTGGCTACCCACACTTCTGGGCAATTTTTTTTTTTTTTAACATCCAATTCTGCTTGTCTTTCTCTTCCTCAGCACTGCTTTTCAATTCTTAAGTGCCATTCAGCTTGGTTGACTACAATGGATGTTCCTCCAAGTCTATGAGGATTTGTTGTTTTCTTGTATACTAAGTTCTATTTCTAATCTTTCTGCTGTGCTCCTTTTTGCTACCCTGTGTTTCCTCAGCCACCCACAGAAGAGGTGATGAGTCAGAAAGGGAAGTTGAATAGGGTCCTAGAACAGAAATAACAAGAAAACCTCAGGAGCTTTACTTAGGCAGTTTACTGCCTTTTTCTTATTGAGAACAAACAAGATGTAGTGACTAAAGAACATCACACAGATTAGTTTTGAAAACTATCAGACTGATCTGTCCCACATAAGCTGCTTTCATAATACTGAGAGCAACAGGAGTGAGGGAATGTTCAGAATGGTGGAGGGTTTGATTGAAGTATTTACAGGAGCTCAAAAGACTGAAGGTCCTTATAGGATATATGCAGATCTATCAATCTTTACACCAAGTTGTTAGATACTCCATTTAGAAAATTTAATTGGCCAGAATGAGTAGGTGTGAATAGAGAAAAAAAATGTGGTAAACTCCTACACCTATTACAGTCAAAAGAAGCTAGTTGGGGCCATCACCAGTTTCAGAATTCTGCTCATGGTATCAAAACCTCATGGACTCATCATCGTTCAGCAGCAACACTCCAACTCTTAGCTATATAAGCATAAAATGATTTCACAGTGAAAAACATGCCTTTGCAAGGGCACACTGTGCCATGATTATGGCTGTATGATTACCCTTCTTGCAAATATTGCTCTTTGTATTACTTTTTAACTTTCAATTAACACAAATGCAAACCTAGGTAGGCTAAAGCTTATTTTAAGATTATTGCACTGTGCACAGGACACTCAGGAGCTTCCTTGATCTGTGCAGCAAATGAACATAGCAAGAAGAAATCCGCATTATTTTAAAATCCATGCCAGAGAGAACTATATCAGGAAATCATACAAATGGAAGGGACACTCAAGCACTGAAAGAGCAAAGGATTGGGTCCTTTCAGATTAGTTTATTTGATTAGTAGACCAGTGTTAAAATTTTTGAAAATCACTTCCATATTTCACACTGGCAACTCTGAATCATCTCTCTCTGCTGTTTCAACTTCAAAACAGGAAAAAGTGAATACAGTAAATGGCTATGGAGTCTTATTAAATTATTCTTGTGCTGCACAAAGTAGCTGAAAAAATGGTTGACTCATACAGCATCTTCACCATGCCTGCATGGGCCAGCTTGTGAAATTGTGCAGGGCACCATTCTAGCATCCTTTGCTGCAGCAACAGAACAACATGAAGGTATAAAAAGAAAGGAACAGAGAAAAAGGGGAAATTTTGCAACACTGCACTTAAATCCCAGTCCTACTGACTTGAGTAGAAGACTACCATTGACATCAGAAAGGCCACAGCTTCAACAGTACAGCCTGGCCCTCACCTCTGCTTTGAAGGCTTTTGCTGTTTTGGTGGCTTCACTAGGCTCAAGAGTGCCCCTTGGTAACTGCTGCTGGGGGAATTCCTGGAGAACAGAGCTGTCTGCTAGAGCTGGCTGGTGCACCCAGAGGATGGAAGGCATGGTCCTGGCTCTGTGGCTAAATATCCAATGGCTGCTATGTGACACACCAAGCAAAACCAATGAGGAAGGGAGGAAGAATGCAGATGAGGTTTAGAGGTGTTCCTTTTTCAAACAGGCACTGTTTAAACTTTTTCTTGTCTTCAAAAAAATAATCAACTGTTAGTGTCTATATGGTTAATCTGTTTGTGAACTTTTCCTCTCCCAATTACCCTTTATTTTAAATTGAGCAATATATTGACATATACCTGTACTCACTCAATGATTATTGGAGCCAAACAAAAGCTAAAAAGGCAGTCAGATAAATAGTCACTCATATTTTGGATCAATCCAAAAGTTTCCACAGTTAAAGACTACGTAAACAGTTCAACTGCATTATAGCACATTTAAGAAAATAAAGGCCCCAAAAAAGTACAAAGTCAACCTGTGATTAATTTTATTTTGAATACTTTGCTGGGTCTTGGTTGCGTCTTTCTATATAACCTAAAATAAACACTGTAAAAAAATGGACTAATAATATAGAGGCCAAGAATGCTTTAAGAGAATACAACTGAAAAAATAGACTAATACATTTGATGTTGAAATCATCATCACTGGGCTAACAATAGAGCCAGATACTTTGCTTGCAAGTGGTTATCTTCAACTCTTTTAACATGCAACATGTAAACTTCCTGAAGCACTTTTAGCTACACATCATCTTTCAGAATGAAAGATGATGACTCAGCTCGTTTTAAGACTTTATGGTACAGACAGTTTTGTACTGAGCATGAATAATGCACAAAAGTGACTTCCATTTTAAGGAATCAGCACTAAAATCAGATGCTAATATATTTAAAGTGTCAGTTAGCTAAATGCATGTATTTTGACTTTTTAAAAAGATATATTATATATCTATATAACTCAAAAAATATTATCTTCCTTTTTAACAAAGTAGAACAGGATTAGTTCTGTAATCAACAATTCCATGCATTGTAAGAGTGGAACATGCAAAATCTCTCAGGCCTTGTCTGTGTGATAATCAATTTTCACTTACTATTTTCTGCCTTAAAACAAAGGAAAAACCATCAAACTGTGTGGAACCCTTTCAATGTTCTCTCACCTCTGTTCAGGTTGTAATGTGCTAAACAGAAATACATAAATGCTAAGAATGCCCAAGACAAGTTCTGATAACCTGTTTGGAAGAAAAGACTCTACAGAAATGCTTCATTTGTGATACAAATTATGTTGTTCTGTAAATGCCATACAAACAGTGCTGGGGCAAAAGGAGCCTTACTGGTTTTTAGGTCTCTCTGAAGCATAATGCGAACAGTGATGACATTTTCCCACAGCCTACATCTTTCACTTAGGACTAAAAGTCAGAAATAAAATTCCAGCAGCCAAGGTTTTGGGATTTCTGATAAAGTGAAACTGACCTTGCATATTTATGGTGTAGATGGATCTTGATCTAACACAGTTGTTTTGCTGTAGATAAATTTAAATCTAACTCTAGGTCAGATTTAGATGTGATAGATTTTGCCCTGGAAGACTAATTTCACAGTGGCTCAGAATGCAGTTAAAAACGTGAATTTCAAGTTGCTTCCCATCAACTTCAGGTTCCATCAGAAGACTTTCAGCTGCCAACACAGAAAAGGACTGCCTAAAAAGCAACTCTCAGATGTTTTCCACACCTTAAGTGCTTCATTTTGTACTACACAGACTAGAACTCACTCCTAGCAAGATCCTAACATTAGGGCATACAGTCTGTAACTAGACACTGAAAGAGCTTAGCACCTTCTAAAACTGGTCCTAACCCATGCAGTTTGACATTTAAAAGTGCAAGTTCAAGATGTGACATTTACTATGCAAACTGTTTTCATCCCGCCCCATCCCCACTTTAATTTTATAATGCCTAGAAAATAAATTAAGTCCCTAATAATTCAATGAAGTGCAAGTGTAACAGCGTTCTTGTTCAGAGCCCTATTGACTTTTACAGGATGTTATACATAGGTAGATTTCATTACCCTCAGTGCAGAAAGAGCATCTTGAACTGGTTAAAAGAAAAATCCATGTAGAATGCATGTCTTGAAGACTTCTACTTAAAACAATGCTTTTCAACAACCATCCCCATTTTCTCTTTTTCCCCACAACTGAACAAAAAAGCACATTTTGATCTCTGGAGGATTTCATTTGTTTTTCTTCAAATTTATTAGCTTCTGTAATTATATAGTCCATTTTATTGTTAAATCAGAAACAGTAAGAGAACACTCTAGGTTGGTATAGTCATTTTACAATGAGCATATCAGCTACAATACCTTTACCTAATGTTGTCGGAAAACCAAAAAAGATAAGAACAGCAATTGATTTATTTTTTTGACAAACCTGCTTATTGAGATATCACCTATTCTGTAAGGAAGAAAATACTCAAAAAATAAAAAAGTTAAAATTTAGTTAAAAGCTTTACTTGTTTGGGAGCAATCTCATAAAACTCTTTTTAATATGAGCACTTCACTTCACAAAATGAAAAACTATTTACACCGTTTTGCTTGCAGTTTGGTCACATTATCTACACACATTTGCAGAAGATCTTAGGCAAAATAGGTATGTATCTTCTTCTGACATAGGCTATCAGATTGATTGCACATTTTCCTTTTACATAATGGCTCTCCTATAGTGCACTGAAGTCAGTGATCACTGTCTAATAACATTCTCATTTTAATTTATGGCTCAACAATAAAATCAATACCACTTCAAACCCAAATACCCAAGCGGCTGAATTACATATAGTGTGAAACATGTGGATTCCACTTTTTTAGACCTGATTTTCAAAAGAATTATATATCTCACTAGCACAATTAACAAACTGTGCAAAGAAAGAAACAACCTTTGCATCAAATTGGTTTGAAAATCAAGGCATCTTGCCAAATTCTGTCAACTGATTTCCTGCTAGTTACATCTCACTTAAAAAAATGTTCATTTCCTGATGGCACTACAAGGAACTTTTCAGCACGCGATTACTGAATTACAGTATCTTTTACATATATATGCTATATTTAGGCCAATAATGTAATTTCCATGTTACACAAAATCATTGCCTTCACAAGCAGAGTTGCTACATACATTCACAGTTTCAATAGATTGTAATTAGCTTCTCCAGTTGTGCTTTGAAAATTCCGAATATTTTCCAACAGTAAGTGCAAAGCAAGTGTCCTATGCAGCTACAATTGGTCACAGAGTTATAAACTCCAAAATTACGAGAAGAGCCTTCTCTCATTCTCCGTTTTCATCACCTGCTTTTTCAGGTATGACCTCCAGACTTCGACGAGGCTTTGAGATTTCTGCATTTTCAGTGCCTGGCTTATTAAGTCCACATGAAAGAGTGGCATAATGGATTTGCTTCAGATTCTCCAGTGCTTCATTTTTAGCATATTTGAGAAGATCAGCTTGTCCCTGTAAGGAAAAAAGATGCAGTTAGAATACATGTTTGATAACAGCATTCTCTTATCTGTTACCCTTCCGCTTGTTTCAGATTAAAAGTACAGTTGTCCTGCTAAAAAAACAAAACAACAAAAACAAAACAAAACAAAAAAAAAAAAAAAAAACCAAAAAACAAACAAAAGAAAGACCAAAATCCAAACCAACCAATGAAACACAAAAAACTCCTCAAAAAACAAAACAAAACTCAAATATGGATTACTTAGTGTTAAAAAGAATCAAGCTCTTTGCTTTCTCTGAAGCCAATAAATGGCATCAGCAAAGGGGAGGGGTAATTTCTGCCTAACAGTTTTCAAGCAAGTAATCTGTGCTGAATTTTTAATCCATGGGGTCTATAAATGTTTCTGCATAACGAAAACAGTGACGATTGTTTTTAATACCTCAGGGAGCCATTTAAAGCTTTCCTGGTTTTTTGGTTCCTAGGGATTTTTTTCCTTAGCAATGTGATTCACTCAACAGCAGCATGGTAAAGGACCAATGCTTGTCAATGCATGAAATATGAAAACACAGACTGGTGAGCAGCACATAAAAAGGACAGTGATGACAAAGACTTCACCAGGCTGTCTGCAGTTCAGCACTATCGCTATCCCTCTTCAGAATTACAGAATCGTTTAGGTTGAAAAAGTCCTTTAAGACCACCAGGTCCAACCACTAACCTAGCACTGCCAAGTCCACCACTAAACCATGCCCTTAAGAGCCACATGAATCTTCCTCTTCATAGCAATTAAGTTATAAGCAAAGCTGTAAGAGCAATTGTCCCAGGCTTAGGTCATTTGGCTCCTGTTCTACAGTCCTCCATCTCTCTGTATTGATTAAAGCCCTCTAACAGCAACAGCTCTCACTGGGAGGCTGTGGACAGCCTTCCCTGCAGCTGGTATCTGCCTACCCTGCCCACTTGCAGCGAATGAGCAAGGCTGCAGCACATGGTGAGCATGTCTGTCTTACTGGTGAGCACAGAAAAGTTCAAAAACAAGAGCAGCAAGTCTGCAAGGGCCAAAGTGATTGTGCTGTGCTTGCATTCCTGAGGGAGAACTGCTCCACAGCTCAGGAAAATACCTGAAGGAGACAAATTCATACCTGAAGGGGGGAAATACACACACACAAAAAAATCCAGGTACTGTCATTCCTTGAGACTGCCAGTAC
The DNA here is from genome assembly GCA_039654755.1 of Calcarius lapponicus. NCBI lineage: Eukaryota > Metazoa > Chordata > Aves > Passeriformes > Fringillidae > Calcarius > Calcarius lapponicus. Next base: position 37,641,294 of record CM077464.1, on the reverse strand, counting down.
CAGTGTCCAATGAGGTATGAACACTGACTGCACCTCCTCCTGTCATGTCTGTCCATCTTGGCTAAATTCTGCCTCCTGACAGACATTCTCTTACGACATGCTAGTATCTCTTCCAAAGATAATACGTTGCCTCTCCTCTGCCAAATAGGGTTGAAATGCATCTTTACCTCTTGATTTTAAAAATACAGGAGTAGAGATAGAATAGCAGTCAGACAAAAATGTGTGCACTCATGGTGTGATACTTCTGATGCTTCTTTAGCAACTCAGAACATAAATACTATCCAATGAAGTGAGCAGACTTATGTCTTTGAGACCCACAAATTGAAAACAAATTCTACTTTCTTCAAAGAAATAACATCCCCCCTCCCCTCACCCAAGACCATAATAGCCAAAGTCTTTTTTTCTGATCACCAGAGAGGAAAAAATCTAGAATGTCATCAATCATAGCACAAGCTTCAGCAATATTTTCTTCTAAAGGGCTACTTTTTATAAAAATCACATACTTTTTTTCCAAACTAATAAACAACTAAAAGCTAATTTAAAACACTCCAGCACACTAAATGAGTCATATCTGGAGTGCATCTGTTTCTAGCCCAAGTTCTGTTTTACATGGATCAGTAGAATATAGTTCTGGAATTTTAATCAAGTTGTTTATTATAGGCAGAGCTGCTAGCAAGCAGTCTATTAATAAGGTTGCCCAAAACTTCTCAGTTAAAAAAACATCCCTGCTTTCAGTTACTTATATGCTTGCCAAACTTTAACTACTTAAGCTGATACTTTCTATGTAGGATTGTTGCCATTGGCAGATTTTATTATTATTTCTGTTTAATATTATTCTTTAACCTCATCCATATGGTTCATTCAGTTCTGAGAATAAAGATGGGCAAATGCCATCACAAGTTTGTTAACAATCTTCTATACTTCCTTCCCTACTCTCACTTGGGGTAAGGACTTGTAATTGGAATGACTACAGGGCAGTAGATCCAAGTTATGAGCTTTTAATAAACAAAAATCAGATTTTGAATGTGGTTAATACAATCACTGAGGATTCCATTCTTGATCATCCTTCATCTCTTGACAGCTCCAGCAATGTGGTAAGAGAATGTGTATTCCATTCCCACAGAATAATGAATGTGCATTAGGAAAAAAGTTGGGTTTTTTCCTGGATGGCTTCTCCAAGCCACCAACACTGGGTTGCCAAGGCAAGCAGGCCAAAAGCCAGACTAGAGGGGAGGAAGGAAAAGCCTGGGACAGACTCTGGAGAAGAGGCAGATGGGGAAAAGGAGGGTGCAAGAGCAGTCTCTGGGACTGACCCGGCAAGAAGCCTAGGGCTGCTGAAAGGGAAGCCAGACTGCATTATACAAGGTGGATGCTAGATCTTACTGCAAGAGGAGATGGTGAAACACAAACACAGTGCAACAACAATAACTTTGGATCTGACAGATGAGCAGAGAAAGGGAAAGATCGAGGTAACATTTGGGAGTGGAATACCAAAAGAAAAGAGATCGACAAAATTCACCACATTAAAAGTAGCCTGAAAATTATATACAAGTAGAACTAACAACTCAAAAGGGTGAGAGATTGGTAATGAGAATAAAAGCTGGTGAGAAAGAAAAACAAAAACACTGAGCAGAGAGAAGGCTGCAGAATGCAATAAATTGGGTAAGGTGATGAGAAAATGAAAATTAACACTCATTGGGAAGGATCTCTAGAGGTGGCAAGGAGGAAGAAAAAAATATTAGGCGCCAAGGGAGAACAGAATAGTGGATGTAGGAAAGCAGGGAAGAAGAAATCAGGGGTTAGCAGGAATGGCTGGTTTGCAGCAGGGAATTGTGAGTGTCTGGACAATTCCAATAAGGGAAGAGGAACTTCGAAGACCAAAGAGGATCTAGGATAAAGCCCGGATTATTGCAGACAAGGTGTTCAGACTAAACACATTTGACCAAGCGTAGCACGTTCAGACCAGGATGAAATAGAAAAATGCATCAGTGCTCATTACTCTTCTCCAATGCTTAGAATTTATTTCTGAATGCCATTGAACTCAGAAAAACGTTTGTGAAACCAATATTGTTGCCATTAGCTGCTGGTATGTCTTGATCTCAAGATAAAACAAGAGCCAACCACTACTACCAAAAATGCCATGAGCTCAACTGAAAGAGCTCTGCACAATTTGTGTGAAGTGCCTATTTCTGTTGATATACCATCATAAAGAGGTATGCTGGGGAAATGAAACAGCATGCACCTCAAAGATTCCAGCTGCAGTCACAGTGAACACCATTGAAAAGTAATACAATGCATCAGAAAGGCAGAAAATTTTAAAAGTCATCCAGATCTGGAAAAAAACTGCCATCACACTCCCAATTAAACAGTCGCAAAGACATTCTTTCTAGTTAGGTATCAAATGTTTCTTCTCCAGGGGCTTTCAAGGTTCAGTTTCAATTCTTTTTATTTTATGCATCCTGATTTTCACAGTAAGTGCTGTTGACTTAATAGCAGAGTCAGCAAGCTGGAACATGGGAATCTCTGAGATCTGTGGACTACTCAGGGGTCTTTCACCTTCTTAGTAGACCCAAATGACTGTAGCAACTTGCTCTGATAAAATGCATATTGTAAAGTCAATACAAGAGCTCAAACTTACAAAGAGCTCAAACTTTAGGCAAACAGATTTATCTTAAGGGAATCCAAAAAACCCACATTCCAAGAAATAAGCTGGTTTGCACAGAGAACTCGATGCTGGGACCTGAAGCAGTTGTAGAAGCAAACCAGTGTGTTTCTTGCTGTGTGGAAGGGCTGTCTTCACCAGGCTTTCTTCTCCGATTAAGTCAAAATGTAAATTAGTTTAGTCCTTAGTGTTGTCTGGCAAGCACACCAAAAAACTTGAATTGACTTCCAGCACTGTGGTTAACAGGCAGCTTGTGGTAATTCCCAACTGGGGGCAGGATGGTTCTAGGCCTTGCAGAGCACTGGGAGAGCGCTTTCCTCACAGCAGCACACAGCAACCACTGCTCCCTTTCCTTCACCATGGTTAAAATTCACTTACAGAACTGAGCACTGTGTGGCTTGAATATTTCATGTTTACAGGCTTCAGAAAAAGTTGTTTTCTAGGCAGACGTGAAAAAAGACCTTAAAGAAGTCAAAGAACAAAACTGATATTCATTCAAAAGCTTTTAGTAAACAGCAGCAATAAAGAATATGGATTAATTTGGAAGGCCAGTTCAGAGCCCTTTAAACCTCTCTGGCCCAATATGCCCATGTCATCTAGTCTGGTTTATTTTTTCTTAAATCAATGTTAAAAACATTCTGTTTTGAAACTTTTGGCTAAGAGGCAGTGTTTTTATATCATAGCTTCATAAGAGTAACTGAAAACAAACCCCAAATGGTTCCTATCAGTTCTTGTACACCAAAATGAGGTACCATTTCAGAGTCAGTCAGATATAGAATCAACTAGAATGTCTCAGCACAGCTACCTTCATAAGCTGTTTGTAAAATATCATGTAATTCACTCATGATATTTTATTAACTGGTTCTTGAACCTGAAAGTAAAATTGTACAGATGACATTTAAAATAACTGCATCAGCACCCTTTCCCCAAAAGATCCCTAGAAACTCTATCATTAATGACTGGTCTTTAGCTCAGCTTCTGGAATCTGAAGCTCCCATCAGGAAATGTAAGAAGCCACTATCCCTTTCGCAAAGTGCTCCTCAGAGTACAACAGAACATTGCTTTGAGCAACCTGGTGGAATGGGAGGTGTCCCTGCCAGTGGCAGCAGGGTTGAAACTGATGATCTTTAAGGTTCTTTCCAACCCCAGCCAGTCTATTATTCTGTGACACATTACAATGTTCCATGCTCAGTTGACATGCTCTGAGTGAAGTTTTGGAATCAGGACAAAAGGCCTTAAACTTCCTAACTTCTAAATAAGGGATCAATTAGGAAACAAAATCCCATCAGTCCAGCAACATCAAGAGACTAGTAGCTTCAGATATTTAAATTGAACTGGGATGTGTTTTGAGGACCTACAGGACGAGGCGGCAACTATCACAGGCTTTATGAATGCTCTGTGGCTGCTGGAATTCACTTAGAGATTTGGTTGAAAAGGTTCAGATTATTTAAAAAGTAGTAAGAAGCTGCAGTTCTGTAAGTGCCTTCAATGTTCCATTTATAAATACATTTTTATACATACTGTAGGTGCAGAACTAATGTTATTAAAGAGATAACAGATGTCATGGACTGCATGCTTTGCAAGAGAAAGTAATTAATATCATATAGTGTGACATGCCTTAAAGCTCATAGCCAACAAGAAACATCTAACAAATGCTGAAGAGTTAGGAGTCCCACCTTCATTCCAAATATTTCTATTGACCTCTCCTTTTGTCTTTAGAACAGCTCTTCATTGCCAAGACTAATTTACAGTTGCTGTTATGTTCCTCCTATGGGCGTCTCAAATTCTGAGCCTTATATAGGGTTTTTCTCAAAGTTTTTCTATGCCAGACAAGTCCATACATTGTAGGAGTCTGCTGCAACAGCACTTAAGAGCGTTTTTCCTTCAGTGTACTTTTGGCAGAAAAGTATTATGTGATTATCTATGTTTAGAAAATATGAATTCTATCAGCCTGAGTAGTAACAATAAATAAATTACTAGCGAATAACTGTCTATTTGAAAGAGATGAATAATCTAGCAGTTTACAGTCTCTGAATCAGGCAACAGACCAAATTTAATCCAAATGATGTGAAGTTAAATATCTCTGTACATATATAGGGTGAATAAGAATGGGCATGTGTGCATATACACATACACAAATTGGATTGAAGTATTTCAGCTGAATTCAAACATACTATACTACTAATAAATTTGGCCACATGGCTTCAAATTAAGAAAAATTAAATCCTTTAAAGCGGTAACTGTAATGCATGTGCATGCAAAACAGAGATACTTAATAACTGCATCAAATGTTCTAAACAAAGTTTCCCTAGAATTAAGCTGTCAATTTTGCTATTTTATCAAACTTTCCATTGCATCAACTGCAGTCAAAATGTCCCAATTGAAAGAGAACAATCAATATGTATCTCGAGGGTAAGATACAGCTTGACCAGTTTGGAAAACACATTAGCCACACCATGTGAGCATGCCATGAGTCCACTGTGCAAGAGCTGAGGATGGCATTCATGTAGGATTATTTAGTAAGGCTGTTCAGAGCCCCACAATAATTCCTGTATCATAGCTAAGAGTCCACATATTTATTGTGTATTTCCACGTTCATTTTTGTACTATTTGAGAAGGAAGTTAATTTGAAGAAGGAAGAAATAAATAAAAGAAATAAAAGAAATTCTCAAAGTGGTTCAGATTGTTGCTCTTCTGCTCAATTTCTACGCAAATGTGGATGTTCACTTTTCATCCCTGTTCTCTCATAGTTTTTTGAGAGCTGGGAACACAGCAATGGAAAGACAGTGAGATCGAAATTATGATTGCAAATCTTTTTCTCCAGACAGGAAAGGTAGTGTCTTAGAAACTGTTTAACTTCTGATTAATTATTATATGATACAAAAGTATGCCCACAGTTAAAGAGTTTGGAGTGGAAAACCTCAGTGTGTCACTTCAAACAAATCTCAGCCTTTAACTTTCTGTAAATCTAAAGGTGAGCAACAGCACTTAGCAGATGCCTATCTGAACCGCAGCACCTGTAAAATAACTTTAAAGATGTTCTGTAATGCCTCCTGTTTAAATTTCAACAACAGGCTGATTAAAATCTCACCTTTTTTTTTTTAACTGAAGTATTAATTATGGGATGAATTGCACCTTCCAAAAGAAAGGATCTTAATTGCTTACTAGAAAAATACCACCCAATCAGTGTTGAAGAGATTTTCTCAATAATCTCTTCAAAAGGAAGACCTAACTTCATAACTATGTTATAATCCTAAGGACATGTACACAAGCCCTTCAGTGCTCCTTGGAGCCAGACCTGCCATGTGGCTCCTCCAATTCCTGGCGAACGCAGGAATCACGACTTCACATTTCAGTCACTCACCAAGTGCAAACCTCTCCCCCACCAACCCTTATGTTCAAATGTAAAGCAGAGATGAAGCAAAGGTACTGCTGTTTCAGGAAGCATTAAAATAGATTTGCCTATCCGAGCTGGTATCTGACACCTTTGACAGAAAAAAAGGGATAGGAATTTATTTCTGTGACATTCACCCAAAGCCACTGAACTAACTCTTTATCCTCTCGGAAGCACAGGACTGATACATTACACATCCCATACAGTGTCTACAGGAAACTCTGTTCTGATACAGGAAATGTGATATTCTGGTCCTTTACCTATAAGCAGAACCTGCATGCATATTTTTAGAATGTCTTAACTGTACATGCTGTAGCAAATTTCACCAGTTTTTGATTCTCCTTCACATTGGATTTGTGCAGTATAACACAAGAGGGATTGGGGCACCAAGCGACCTCATGAAAAGCTTAACAGTTCAAACCAGCATGGAAAGCTGGAGAAATACATATGCATTACAGTTTTTCTGTCATAGTTCACTGTAAGAAGAGGTGGTATGAAACCATATTTTCAAGAAGAACTAAAAATAAAAAGTAGGTGGGAGAAAATAATTTTCTTTATAATTAAAACAGACTTCATAGTTTAATGTAGTGAAGAAGTATTTGATTGAGTGGGAGAGAAGAACTCATTAGTGGATGTAAACACCAAACTTGAATAATTTGACTTAGGGTCAAGGGAATAAATTAAGGGAGGCAGTTTTGCTATCTCTACAAATTTTGATATACTCTGCTGAGATCAAAGATCACCGATAGGAAACCTGAACTGTTCCACATTCTAGTTTCCTGAGGGTCTCTGGCTAAAAGCTTTTCTTATACTTCACCATTTAGTCTTTTGTCAAAATGTAAGCAAATGTGCTCAACAAAATGTAAAGAGAGTCTCTAGCTCATACACTCAATTTATCCCAGCCTGGATTATGAACACAATTGCTTCTACCATTAATCACCATTCATCATCGACTGCAGCAGTAACAGCTTCCCTTTTGTTTTTCAGTAACTGCATTAACCTTGACACTTATTCCCCTTTAAATCACAAAACAGGGTTCAAACAATGGCATAGCTGCCTTCCAGCCTGAGCCACTTTGCAGAAGTAGAGTCATTGTTTCAGCCAGGTATTAAAGGATCCTGCCAATGTTAAAAGATTGCAAGAAGAAAATGTCAGACAAACTAAATGAAATAAGCTTCCATAACACTACATGAGAATAAAAAGTCACATTGAAACTCTGCTGTGTTTCAGGTTATATAAATCAAACTGACTATGATTATAGAAGTGAATAAAGCCAGTTGAACTGTGACACAGAGTAATCACCAGTAACAATATCAGAATGACAGTTTTGAACAAAAAATACAGTAACTAACCAAAGTAAGACACATTACCTTTAAAATTGTAATGTTCCATGTAAAACTTTCTACTGATTTTTGCAGTTTTCTTTCTTTTAGGCCTTCTCTTGCTCCTATATTGTGCAGGTTTTCATGAAACTCCATTGCTGTAGAGAATAAAAGAGGGACAAATATAATATCTATTTTTGTGCATTTTTGTGATCATAGAGATTGCAACTTGAAACTATAAAGACAAAAAGACAGTGAAAAATCTTCAGAAATTTTATTCTTCAAGCACAAATCTATCTGATGTAGTAAGATTCAATATTATACAACATGCCAATATATACAAATCTCTCCAAGTCAAAATCCATGGAAGCGCCTGTTAGGTCATTGCTATACAAAGATGGAGCCCAGCAATTATTTCCTATAGAAATACAATCTCTAAGCACAACTGAATGTGTAAAAATCTTTTTGTAGTTGCTATAGGATGGAAACAGTAATTTCATTAACTACTCTAGCCCAATAAATTTATTTTGTGCCTTGCTCTTTTATGCATTTACATCACAGTTGTCCCCCTTACAGCTTATATGGTGGAGTCTGCCCAGAAAATAAACACTTTACCATATCCCTGAGAATAAAGGAGTAACTGTGAAAGAGGAATGCCAAGTGAACTTGCCAAGGAATGCCAAGGATATTTTACCCCACCATGTAAACTACTGTCCACAAAACCTGTATCTGACAAATTCCAAATCAAAATTTTTTGGTAAAATTTAGATTAGTTTGATCTAAGCATTGAGCAGACCAAACGAAGTTGTTTTAACACTCCACAGATAGCAGAAACATAATTTGCTTTCCATGCTGCTGTCACAAGCCATATAAAAATAAGCTTTAAAGTGTTTCCTTCACACAGGAGAAGTCAAATGTCCTTCCATGGGTACACAGAGCAACTAACATGGATTACAGCTACTCTCCTATGAAGGTAATAGCTCAGTTGTGCTCTCAAGATCCCCATCTAATAATGTACAGGGTATTTTGAGGTCAAAAGTTGGCAAGTGGCTGTGACATACACCTATGAACATAATAGTTAAAGCACAAATTATACTTTCAACTATGTTATTTGCTCAGTGAGTGTATGTACTTCAAAATTTACATATACTTTATTACCATGAATAAGCACATAAACTTGGGTTGGCTGTCAATCTGAGAGAAGACTGACTTTTAAGGACAGTCAGTTTTTTATCTCTTCTTCATAATCTCTTTATCCTACATTCATGTCTCATTAAAAGAAAGATGACTGAATGTTTCCATCGTACACTCCCTTACCTTACTCCCACATACACACACACACATATTTTAAAAAGTATTCATAGATTCATTTGAAAGGCAAAATTGTTCTTTCTACCCTTTTTTACTATTTTAAATTTTGCTACAAGAAAAATAAATGGCAAATATTTTCCCTGAATTAACATAGTGTATAATTTTTATTTCAATCACTTCTCTACAGCTCTCCCTCTGCCGTCCCAAATATAACGTTCATCTTATATTTTCCCAAAACAAATTTCTAAGCAGGTGAGAAATTAAAGTTTATAAAGTCATCATTGTTCTAAGTATCCATTTCCCATCCATAACAACCAAAATAATAAACTCCCAATATGATTATGAAAAGATTATACACAGATCCCTATTTACAATATTACACTTCTAGACCCATCAGAACAGTACAGATTTTCTGATCTGTACAATGAATTCTGAGACATACTGGCAAACTTCTGAAGTTCTGCACCTCATTTCTATCTTAACAATTATTGCTTTTTAAGTTGGTGGACACCAGCAATTGATAATAACTTGAACTAAAGCCACTCAGAAGGATATTAAGAATAATACTGACTGCCTGCATGTTAAAAGTGGAATTGGTGCTTTGTAGATTTCAGATTATTTTGATGTATACAAAGTTCCCAATATCACAGACATGGACACAATGGTGACTGTGTATTCTTCCAGCCAGAAAAATTCCTTTATGTTCACCAACAACCTTCTGTGGTGATGCTCTTCCCAGTCTACACTCATGCTATGATACAGTTCTGTCCTGCCAAAGCCATTCCACCCCAGCTAAGTACACTTGGAAGCTGGCAGGAACATCTCATCACCCTTCTTCGGAAAATGAAGCAGTCAGATCATCCTAGCAGGGCACACACATGTAAATCCCCAGCTGACAGGTGCCTCCTGCTTAAACACCACTAATATTGATACTGACACTGATAGGGGCATCCTCAACATCTCTCACAGACTGGCCAGCTCCTCATCATCGTGCTACACTAAACCTAAACACACAAGCAGGAACAAGCAGATTTGAATTTTATTTCTGCTTCCATTACTAGCTCTTGCCTGATTAATTGAACTTAATTATTTCATCTCTTTGTCTCAGCTTTTCCATCTGCTGAAAGGAATGAATTGTATTTACTACACAATATATGGACAATTAAATTTTAGGGCATGAATGCAGCACAAAATTTAACTCTTGACTGTGTCTCTCTTGGCATTCATCTTGCATGTTCTCACTTGGTTTTCTTGCACTTTGCCTTGGTATTATTTCATGCTTTAACTATGACAAAGGAATAACACAAGTGTTAAATTCCAAAACTAAACTTATTACAAGATAACAGAAAAAGGAAAAAAGTGGAAACACATTCTAATTTACTGCTAAATTAATAAAATAATTTGCATGTCCATATAAACCCATGTAAACACGCCTTTAGGATATGCATACAAAGAAAATTCAAGGTTAAATTACTTTTACATAAACAATTTTCTGTCTCTTTGCAAATAAAAATTCAGCTCTCACTCTCATTAAGATATAATAAACAAGTCACTTTTATGAGGCTTAATTACTTCTAGATTTATTAGTCGATTAGTAATTTTGAACTGCCTGAGAGCTCTTGAATGATAACAGGCATACCATTAAACTGATGTATCACCCATTATATTTTTGCATATACCACCTCAATCAAAGAAAGCACAAGTTAGTCATATTATCCATTTATTGTGGCAGATGTTAAGGAAGATATAATTCATAACTTTCTGAGTGACACGAAGAATATATATAGGATGTGTGCTCTTCTGTTTGGATGGTATTTTCTGTGTTTTAATTTTTTTCCACTGCACAAATGTATTTATCTACAATGAAATTATTACTGATTGTTGCCTTGAGCCAGAAAGTTCAAATCTAGAAGCTCTTTTGACTGGAAACTCTTTACTAAAATCCTTATTTGCACAGAATCACTGAGGTTGAAAGGCAGCTCTGGACCAACCCCATTGCTCAAAACCAGGATCAGAGAGAACAGGCGGCCCAGGACTGTGCTGAGGTGGCTGTTCAATACCACCAAGGATATCTCCCCTTTTGTGGGACTGAAGTGAGGCTGACTGGCTTAGTCCTACTTTCTAGCTTTCTTTAACTTGTTTGCCTACTGCTTATAACAGTGTGATGAGGTTTCAAACATCATTATTTGGTCCCCATCTGAGTTTCTGCTAGGGGGTACTAAGGGCTCTTAAGTTTGCATAACCTGCATTAAGAAAGCTGGTCATCGCTGCATAAGTAAGGGTGAGTTAAGAGAAGCCATACAATTTCCTAAGCATTTGCAAAATGAAAATGGATTCAAGTATTTCACATTTCAGCTTTCCAGTAAAACATTCACCCCAACTATTGCAAGGCATGTAAATACACTGTAATATATGTAACAAAACAGCAATAGCATGAGTCAACAGCAGGTTTGTACAGTGAACAAAATACTGTTGATAAATTTTCATAATGATAACCAGAGATTTCACAGCATATTCTTCTTCTCTGCAGTACACTTGCTTATTCTAAAGCATTCTCATAAGCAATCCTTCAGTATTTCCAAATAATATTTTCCCCATCAGTGTTGAATCTCTTTCTGGTTCCCCAGTGAATGTGGGTTAGCTTGAATTTCATTATTGTCTCAGCTTTTCCCTCTCTCTCAGACCCATTCCCACAGCCCTGGAATGCATTAGGTGGCTTTAACACTTCTTCATTCCTCCAGGAATACCTTACATGCAAGATGCTACTCTGAAATTTTACGCACAATCCTCTTATCCCATTTTCAATAACTTAAATGGCATAAAGAAAAGAGAAACAGTATAAGGCTACTCAATGCAGTCAGAATCATGTATCATTGAGAAGACTAACAAAAATTTGCTTGGTTAGTCTTGCATAAAGAAAACCAAAAGAGGAGCAATTGCTCTCTAGACACTCTAGACCAGTCAGGTAAGACCTCAGACCTCAAAGGATCACTGCAGCTAAAAGACAATATTAGGATGGATGTCCACCAGCAAAATCAGAACTTAAGTAAAATTTATTACCATTGTAGATGTGGGTCTGTGATCAGTTTTAAAATGAGAAAATTATGCAGATCAAATCTCATATTCATTTTAAAATACAGCTCGACACAATCCATTTTCAAGAGGTGCACTGGGAAGCAGACTTAAGGACTCTACAGCCCTGTGTTTCCTCAGCCAGCTGCAGGATAACCTACAGTGTTGCATGCATAGGATGTCAAACCTGCATTAACTTATGCTTGCCATATTCTGATGGAACATTTATGTTTATAATCTCAACAAGGACTAAATGACAGTAGAGAGAGCAATGTGTCTTACTGCTATGACATACTTTAATAACAAGAAGTTTTCCTAAATAAAGCATACAAGGCAATATAGTTGTCTTGACAGGATGATAATTTTGAGTCATCCCCTATCAGAATAGCTTCCAGATTGGACTTCAGCTTTGCTTTATGTCCTGGATTCTTAGTGTTTAATTTTTCACAAATATGTTCCGTAGATACAAAACCATTCAGAACTTACAACATTCGTATGAGCTTAAAATATGAGTTATTGTTCTCCTGATCCTTGAAATGCTAGAACAAAGATGCCCTGCATATTGTTGCAATCCCAACAATGTATTTGCATCAAAAAATGTTATTTGGTGATATACCTCAAAAGTAAAATTTTTTATACTAATAAAAGCCACTCACCTTCAACTGTATTTAGCTTGAAAAATAGTTTCTTCCTTTCTTCAAAATGAAGCTACTTCATATAACATTTATTGCCTTTAATTACTAACTAGAAACGACACCTGTTGGAAGCTGGTTAGCAATTCCTCCCACTACTGGGCTCTCACTACAGTTCCAAAGCACCATATTTAAGATATTAATTAAAATGTGCTATATAAAGCAGCATAAGTGATTCTGCTATTTTTAAACTAGTTAAGAAGCATATATTAAAAAGGAAAGTGGCCTTAGGTCACTGAGGGGCATGTAATTATGGTTTTACATACAATATATGTATATTTGTTTGAACTGCCTAATGATAATTACATATTGATTAAAATCAAGATGTGACAGGAAACTGAAACATGGGAAACTGGAGTACATACCTGTATGGTACAAGTACAGGAACATTTGGAACTCTGAGATTTGTTTGCTTTTGCAAGAGCTCCTATCACAAAATCCTGGCATAACACAAAGCCCTGGCAAACAATCTCAGTTTATAGCAAAAAAATTCACGCCTTTTCTTTAACTGAGAACCAAGACACTAATTTTTCAAGCAATCTTTAGCAAAACAGCCAGCACAACACTTGCTTAGCTGTATTTCTAAAGCCAAATCTTCCCCTGACATGCTCATTTGTTTTCTTTGATGAAAGCTTTCTTGCCAAGAGATGATTTACAACCTAGCCAAGACATGACTACGCTGCAGGTGGGCTCCTCCTGCTATGTTTTTTCTCTTAACAAAGAACTTTATCAGTGAAAAAGCACAGTGATGAAATAAATGCATATACTGAGTACGCCTAATGTGAAATGAGTAACAAACAAAATTTGACCATGTCTATATGAAATAAACACTGGTAATACTCCAGGTATGAAGCACTTAAATTCAGTCAAGCCCAATATAGTTTATTTCATCTCTGGTAGAGATCTTTGATTTAAAATCAAATTAAATGCTTTTCAAAAGAGTTATAAATACAAAATAAAATTAAATAAACATTAAAATTTTTTAAATGTAAAGAAAATACCTCACAGCTTTTGATTAGGTTACCACACCTTGCAGGTCTACCACTACACAGATTCAACTCAAACACTTATAAAGATGTTGTGACAAATTTGCATACACAGATTTCTTCTTTACAAGAATAAAAATCCAAGAAATCAGTTTATATATTCAAATATTTCTTCCTCCACTGTGTAGGTTAAATGGTAATAAAGGAAATGAAAAATTCTAGGGAAGTATTTAGGCTGTAAGTTTTCATTTCCACATAGAAATATTTAATTTGCTTATACAGCTGCTATTCTTGACAACATCTTTGAAAGCAATAGCTTTCATTTTTTACAGCATTAAATATGTTTCTTAATATTTTTATTTTAGATTACATTCCTTAAACTGTCAGCTATTTCAGCCTCCCAAACAATTTCCTCTCAAAATTATTTTTATCAGAAAAAGAGATTGGGAAGAGAGTCTGGCTACCAGATCATATGAACAATAAATCAAATCCATCATGTTAGAGAAGCAGTAGAAGTCACCATACTTGTAAATTCTCATATATTTTGCTTACAAAACACTCTTCACACAATGATTTTAAATTAACATTCTTAAACTAATGCTTTGCATTCCTCTGTATTTTTTAAAAGTCATTGCTAACTGCAAAAATGGAGTCTTAGCAGGAACAAAGATTAGATGCTGAAGTACTTCCTAACACTTAGTTCCCACTGAAGACACTGAAAAAATGTTACACCATAACTAGAGAATCAGAATTTCTTGGCAGATTCAAAGAATATTTTGCTGTAGATTTAAGATGCTCAAGGCATTGATTATTTGCATTCAATATATTCAGATAATTACTTGACAAAAGAAGACAATACCTTAATTAGTTGTTCAGCATTTTTTAATTACTTCAACCTCTTTGGCACTATCTCTGTAGTAAGTGGAAATGTTCCTCAGACACAGACAGACATGTAGGTACTACCTCTACTTAGGTGGCTAAAAACTGTTTTGGTGCCCAGTGCCCTACTATTCTTGAAAAACAGTAAAGACAAATTGCATACTTAAGAGAACTTTCTTATTCCAACATCCCAAACAACAATGCCATCACAGCCTGCTGAGCAAGGCTGTGATGGCATCCTTTCCTTTAAATTAGCATTTAGTCTTCCAGTCCACACTCACACAGTCCCACGTGCAATCACAGTAATCCAGTTCTCCATATAAGAGACTTTCTTTAATGCTGGGGAGGACTTAAAATGCTCCCTAAATTCCTTAAGAAACACCATCAGAAGAGATTTATAGTAGTTGCAGTACTAAGCTTATGCTGTTATGAAGCTGAAAAGAGGAAATGTGTAACATCTATGCTACGACTTCATTACTTCCAAGGGTTAAGTAACCAGCTCCACCCTTCTAAACACTTTCAAGAACAATCCCATGTAAAATTACCCTTCTAGATACCAAAGTCAACAAAAAGAATATCAACTGACAAAACCCATAAAACCCACACCAACATTTTTTCTGTTCCTCCAAAACAACGCTTCTACAAAATTCACGGAGAAATGGACCTTGACATAATAAAACAGTTGTTCTGGAAAACTGACTCATGGTATTCCACCCCCGATGTACAGAAAACTTTATTCCACAAATACACTCCTCTGTGAAGACAGACAAGATTTCTGAATTCCATTTTCTGAATTCATGTAGTGAATTTCAGCCACTACATGTATGAGAATGAATTAAGACTGTCAATAAAGAGCATAAACACAAGAGAGGTACAAAGGAGAGGATTTTTTTTCCACAGACTGCTGTTTCCAGCTCTTGTTTATCAGTCTTGATACTCAAGAGAGACCAATGAGATTTTATTGAAAAGTTTCTGATTTTATTGAATGTTAGAATGCAGACTTAATAAAGATACTGATTTATGGCACACTGTAATTTTTCCCAGTGTTCAGATCTGGTTGAGCCTACATTCTTTCGCTGGCAATAGTTATCAATCTCTTACACTTCCACAGAAATCTAACTTCTTTCTTTCCTGGCATTACATTAAGAGGAGGGGGGGAAAAAAGGCTTCATGTGAAGGGGCAGACTCAAGAGAGTAATGCAAAAGTCTGTGCTGGTCAAGTATTTGCCTTAGTACCAATGAGTGAGATCATTAAGAAGTATATGAGATGTCTCCTAGGAATCATCCACCCATATGCAAAATTTATCAGATTCACAAAAGGAACCGATACCATCAAAGGTATTACAGAGAGCTATGTATGAGAGTAATACAGGAAAAATGTGGTGTATGACTGCTGTGAATAACTATGGTGACAAACATGTGAGCATAAAGAAAAATGACTCATCACCTATTCACTAATACTATTTAAGTTGATCTAAGTGCAATTCTTCACTTCCCCTCCTCCCCAGTAGAATGTGGTCTCCAGAATATTCAAGGCACAGAAGAACAGGTTTACAGAGACAGGGAGTACAAGCAATGACAGTACAATCTCAGCTGCTGTGAGCTGTACCTGGAGAGAGAGGCTTAGTGGAGTTATTTGAGTCGGAAGGACAAACAGGAAGAAAAAAATGCAGAAAAAAAGGAGCAGACAGGATGAAGAGCAAACAAAAAAAAAAAACAGGTAAAATGATAGACAAGACAGAAAATTTAGAAACATAAATAAAGGGAATAACTTGAATACACCCTTTTTTTTCTTAACTATCAGCAAAAACCTATTGTGCCATAAACATTGAAAATTATGTTGTGACAAGTGTAGAGAAAGGAGTTAAAACAATTTGATAACTGGCTTATTAAAAAATGAGAACACAGAGAAAACAAGGAAGAGCAGTTACTTCAAAAGCACGCAGGCTGGCTGAGAGGGGTCTCCAAGTACTGTTTTAGCCATAGCAGGTGACGTGGTGGTGATAAATATTATAGATGGCTTTCTTTTGACAGTGAATCTCATGAAAAATACAGTAATGGACCCAATTCTAAGATGCAACTTGAAGATCAGCATGTCCTACTAATGGCAGTCAAAAAATGAAATATTTTCAGGTGCAAAGTCCAATGATAACAGATAGAGCAGCATTCTTTCACTCCCTAGTTACAAAACAGTAGTTTAAATGCAATGGCTTCTAACCAAGAGCCAAGACCTGCTGATGAGAGGCAGTATTTCAGAAGACATGGATTAACATGTTCTGCTGAACTCCACAGTACCCAAACCATAAAAAACATAAATTCTCTTTCAAGTCAGGGATAACTGCAGAAATATTGGGAACCTAGTCATTGCCTTTCACACTTTAAATAAAAACTCAATTGCCCACCTATATACCAAGTCAAAAGTGCTTGTCAATAGTTAAGTATATAAATTGCTTTTGTTCTGTTAGTGGATTATCTAACCTGCCAGAATATTAACTTTCCTTACATGTTTTATTTTGGTGAACCTGAGTCAAAAACCAACTTAGAATATAAATAACATGAACAAACAGTAAGGGAAAAAAGCTCAACAACTCAGTGGAAGTGTCATTTTGCTGGAAAGCTTAAGCAGTAACAGTGGGGAAGTAAGGGTTCCAAATATTCAAACAAAATTGATTTTATTCCTTTAGTTTTCAACTACCAGAAGCATTTGAAGTGTTGGTATGGCCATCATCCTAGTATTTTTCTGCATGCAGCTCAGATTAACCATTTTCCAACAGATACTGTGTACTGTGTTTATCTTTAATGGCATCCAGAATGGTTGGATACCTGCTTTCCTGAAACCGTATCTTGCTTTGAAGTACATGTTAGGAAATATACTCCTTCTCTGTCATTCATTACTTGCATTATTAAATAAAGTCAGTCACCGTACAGATGGGATAAATAAGACAGACTCTGCTCCAACAACTCAGAATCAAAGTATGAGTAAGAAAGAGAACAGATGGATACAGGAAGAGTGGGGAGTACAATGAAAACTATTTTGGTTGAGGTGGTAGGAGGACATGTGTCAATCTAGCTGTATTTGTGGGATAATTTTAAAAACAAATTCAAAGGAAGTAGCCTGGTAGATGTTTACAAAGAGCCTGTGGGACAACATGACAAGGACTGAAAATTCAGCAGGCACTGGAAACTCTTGCTACCAAATGAGCAAACACAAGAAAAGTGAAAGCAGCTCAGTCCTGACGCACAATGAGGAAAAAAATATTAAAATCCATCCAGGGACAGACATCACCAAAACGACAGCCAGGAAAATGACGTGCATAAGGCAAAACTAGGATGGTCAAATGGAGAGAAAGAATAGTGTAGCTGAGAGCCCAGAAAATAAGAATCTGAAAAAGAATTCTGGCTGCACAGATGCCTAGGGAAGGCTATGCCTATAAAAAAAAACACATGGAAAGAAATATGTATGTTTTTTATGAATCTGAATTCTTAAATATGAATTCATCTTTAGTTTGAGCAAACAGTGTTGAAATACACATTTGTGCATCTTATTAACACTAAACTGACACTGCTATACAATAACTTCATTTTTTGAATTAGAACAGAAACCTCAGAGACCATTCCTTGCAGGTATTGTCAGGGCAATATTTTCCATGACACTCATAAATTTACTGATTTTATATTTCCCAAGATTATAGAATCATAGAATGGTTTGAAGTTTGAAGGGACCTTAAAGATCATCTACATCCAAACCCTCTGCCAGGTGAAGGAACACCTTCCATCACACCAGGTTACTCAAAAATACTCCAGTCATATCTACCTTTGATTAAGTTCAGTAGTTCTTTGTCACCAGCAAGCTGTGTTTAGTAATTATCGCTCCACATAATTTAATGAATATTTGAAATACTCTTCTGAGCTTCCACTGCTGAACACCAAAATGAATTCCTAAGTCATGGTTCTCTCATTTAACCAGGGATGAGCTCAGACAGCATTTGAATTATAAAGCAAAAAGTGCAACGGACGATTCAGAAGAGGAGTTTTATGTGATTTGAGTACAAAGGAGGCTATAAATGGGGTAGGGTGACCTGGACATTCAAATTCTTTACTCTAGCAAAAATACAGGAGCATTTTAGGACTCTAAGAGATTCAGAGAATGGATCAGATTATCTTCAAATTCCCATTAGAACCTAGATTCTATTTTCTTGTAGCATCTTTAACTGGCTTAAGAGCGACAAAATAAATGGCACTGCAGTCATCTTGAAGTCATGTGGATTTTTTGTAATTCTGAAAAGAATAAAAGTACACTGGGAAGCAAAGAAATATCATGTTCCCATATCTTTTCATTATTCATGCAACTAAAATACTTTCAATAACTACTTAACTAATAACAATGTGTTGAGCTGAAATTAATATGCTGATATGGACAAAACAGAGAGGTTTTTAATATTATTTAATTTTAAAGAACCAAAATGAGGAGAGATGTTTATAGTTAAATGTGCTCAGAGAATATTAATAGCAAAAAACCTGAATTCTGAAAATAGCCATCTCAATAATTGTATCTTTACTTATCCAAAAGGCTTTCAACCAAGGAAATAATACTGCATTTATTTCCAAATTAGGTCTGAATTCTATAGGAGGCCAAAAGTCCTATTATTAAACTTAAGATAGAAAACAGTTCAACAGAGTGAATCTACTTTGCCTATTTAACAAAATTCTCTTATAAGCCTGGTTATGACAACAAAAATTTACTGCTTATTGGCGGCTTGTCTACTTCTTATTTTAGCAGCTTTTCCACTATTTGAGCCCTAGAAGAAAAAAGGCCAGACAAAGGCATGATTTTGTTTTCTCCTTATCCAGAAACTACATGAGAAAATGTATAATCTTTTACTCGTAATTCAAATAGAATCTACTGAGATCATGAGATCAATTAGATAATCTTCCAAACCCATTGATACTAAAAGGTAATTCAGTTCAGCTCATTCATCTTAAAAAAAATCCCTTGACCCTGCAGGGCTAAAGCTGCCCTAAATAGCAGATCTATTACATAATCCATACTTAGGCTTATGTCACCACACTGGAGGGTTCTCATTTGAAGGAGATCAAAATCTTCACTATTTAGCACAGGCTTTAAGTCTTTAGTGTCTTAAGCAAAGGATTCCTGGACCCAGCTGTCCCTCATGTAAAATAAGGCAGTAAGACTCAAGAAAGTCAGATATATGGAAGTTTACAGGAATCCATATAAGCTAGTAAAAAGCAATCTTTCCTGAAGAGCAACAATTCTAAAATAAAAAAAAAATTGGGCAACTGGCTTTTGCCTTGCCTCTCACCAAGGATCTAAACTGCTCAAGACACTGGTGACACTAAAAAATTTGAGCACACTACCACCACATAACTGGGAGATGATTTAAGAAGCAAGCACACACATCTATCAGGCAACAACATCCTTACAACAGCACAATACATTTTGTGTTTGGTACTGCTGTGGTTTAACCCCAGCCAGCAACCAAGTGCTACACATTTGTTTACTCCTGCTGGGTGGGATGGGGGAGAGAATCAGAAGAGTAAAAGAGAAAACTTGTGCACTGAGATTAAGACACTTTAATGGGTAAAGCAAAAGCCGTGCACACAAGGGAAGCAAAACATCATCCTGTGTAAGCACTGCTCAGCAGCAACAAAAAACATCTCTGCATCATCAGCCCCATTTTAAAGCACTCTGTGATACAGTCCCATACCTGCTACTAGGAAGAAAAATAACTATCCCAGCCAAAACCACCACAGTATTTTAGATAAATCTCTGTATCTATCAATAAGATATGTGAAGTAATATTTTGTCACTCATGGTGTTTATGTTTGGTATTTGACAACTTCAAGTAAACAGGGCAACTTAAAATTTTCAGGTATTTTGACAGTCCAGGTTTAACTGAAATTCACAGTGTCTGAGGAGTACATGCTGTGAATCAAGGAGAGATCTGGAAATTCCCAGTGGGTAAGCCTTCCTTGCCGCTGACCTGAAAGCCACTGTTAACAGGAGAGAGTTTGTAAAGGAAGGCTGAGGGTGTAAGAGCATTATTTTTTTCTTTTTGGGAAAAAGGAACAAAACAAAGGGACTGGAATTTGTAGGAGGGCAGAGAAGCAAATCAAAGAATAGAACAAAATCATGGAAGATAATGGGAGCTACAGGATGCTAAATATCAGACAGACAAAAATGTATTTGTATATAAAAAGCTTTTGTTCTAATTGAGTCGTGCAAAACATGTCTGTAAATGCTTTGGCAGAGTCTTTGGCAGCATTCCTGTTTCTGATGCAAAATGTGATGCATCACTTTGAGCAAATTTATAACATTATTTATAAAACAGTTAAAAGTTCAAAAGAAAACAAGCATGTTCAAACAGCAAGGTCAGACATGCTATCAAAACAAGCAAGAAACCTTCAACATTCAGTTGTGCCCAAATGACAAAACTGTTACAAAATATCACATTAAAAAGGGGTCCGTTTATGAAGGGGTCAAGAAGTACTTGCACCATCTATTTCAAATATATATCAGACCCAGGAAACTTTCAGAGAACTTGTGGGAGCAACACAGAACCAGAGGGCATCCACCCAACAGACCTAAAGAAATACAGGATCCAAACATCTGAATTACTGTTACATAACTATCAGAAGGCAATGTTCTCCTGACAATTCAAGTTTCACCAAGGTTCTTGAAGACATTGGGCTACCACATCAAAAGAAGAAAAGTTCTCACACAGAGAAAGAGGAGCAAATGGTTAAAAAAATTTCAGTGTGAAGGAAGATCATTCTCTTTGCTTCCTGTAACCTTGGTGTTTTCATTTGTGGAAATGACTGTAATGACAAGCTACTGTTCATGTATAAAATACTTGTAATTTCCAAATTCAAGATGTAATTCTATGAATCTTTGCTTTCTGTGATTTGAAATGTCTTTTCACTCTTACTGGATGTGCCTAAATTACAGTAATGTTTTTTTGTATTTTTGGTTTTTTGTTGTTTGGTTGTTGGGTTTTGGTTGTTTGGATTTTGGGGTTTTTTTGCTACAGTTGAATATTGATCATAAGTTTTGGAAAATAAAAAAAATGCAGTAAGTTCTGTATAATATTTTTAAAAAGAAACGTGTACCTACCTGCTTTCTGACACTGTACTATCTTCTCATATAAGCTATCTGTATTTTCAACCAGAGTCCTGATGGTGTGAATCATCTGTAGAAAAAATAAATTAAAATACACAGAATATCAATAAAATTAAATTTTTACACAAAATTTTTAATCTGTGAATGATGCTTAAAATTGAACCCAAATCGATTAACTAATACTTATTGTTAACATAATGAATATACTCCTTTTCCTGGTCATAATGAGGTAGCAAAGAGCCCTAGATATAGCATAAAGGCATAAAAAAATACAATGATTTTGGGCTGGGATCTGTGAATACTGAAGCAAAATGTCTACTCCATAGTTCACTCCCTATCAAAGCAACTGGAAATGATACAAGCAGGCAATTCACTTCTGGTGGCTTGGCTGAGATAACCTGGATGCAATTTTCCTCTTCCTCATTCACTCCAACATTCAGGATGACGATCACTCATGACCCAGTGCATCCTTTTTCCTAGGCATCATTCCACTGCTTTTCCAGATTTTTTCCTCTACATTTTCCCTTTTGTGGCTAGACCTGCACTTATCTATGAGACAATGCTTTATGGAAGAAAACAAATCACTTGAGGCTGGTAGTGGAGGATAAGAAAAATAAATTATTCCTGTAGCTGATCTTTCTTAACAAAAAGCCTTTCAGGGAATCCCAGCTGAATGCACTAAGATGGAACCTTGCAGAATGTTCAGCCTAGGGTATGTACTGAGAAGTAAAACCTTTGCTTCACACCTTCTCCACTGACGTCTCTGCTTTCCACTCAAGCAGACAATTTTCTCTCCACTAAAACAACGACTAGATTTTTGACATCTTACTTACGTGGGTGTTCATGTGGAACTTGCTTTTCCTTGGGAGACCACAATTTGCTTTTATGAGGAGGAACAATCCTCCTCATAAAAGCATGTTACAGGGAAAAAGGAATGTTACAGGGAAAAAAGCCCAAACCTCTCTAACACTGTTCCTCAGAGAAAAATTACTGCAAGAGGCATGACTCCCTCACACATATTAGAAGGAGCCTCCTCCAGCTGAATGACATTGAGGCTGTTTTTCTGAACATTGCTCCAAGTAAGGCATAAATCAATTTTGAGAAGCAGACAAGCAAGTCTCAGATTTTTGATTGTGACAAGTGTGCAAGCAAGTGAGGAGGAAAAACACCTGCACAGACAAACTACTCTACAGGATTCTGTAACTGTCAGCTGCACAAAAATCTGGTTTAAACAAATGACAAAGCATTTAAAAATAATTCTAGTTCTATTTCTATTATTTCGGTTTGAGCAAATAAAGAAATTGATGCAAACCCTGAATTTTTACTTGCTACACACAAACAGCATGTGAAAAAGCAATTTTGGAGTATGTGGAGGTCATCATACCGGATAATTTAATTTAATCCACACATCTCAATTAATCTATATTTAAAGTATCTACTTAACCTGATTTATATTATGTCCATTGTTGGGGTTGCTTTAAATAAATGTAAATTATAATATATGAAGTAAAAATAACTTGATCAGGTTGCTAAGCTGCAAATGAAAAACTTTAGCTTACCACAGTTTTAACTGGATTGTTCTTTGAATATAAATATCAATTTTCACTCAAGCAAAAACTACCTATAATTAGAATTATGCTGATTACTATTTAAGTGTAACAAATTGAAGACAATTTAAGTAAGAGAATACTATATTTTACCCACTGCAAACTGACTATTCCTAATCAGTCAAGGAGAAAGCCCCATTTCACTGTGTTTCATTACTATTCAGTCTCTAAAACAGAACTCACAAATTGAAATAAGATCACTGTAAATTTGCTTGACAGGCAAGGATTTACCTGTTTCAATATGTATGCCACATAATAAATTTGTTTCTGCAATGAACTTAAATGGAGAGAACCAAAACACAGCTAATCTCAGCTCTATACTTCCAATAGCTGTTATTTTGCTAACTAGCTGAAAGAGAGCTGTAAAGCAAGTTTTTCTGAATTGAAAATCACCTTGAAAAATGAAATGCTGAGCACATATGACTCTTGGGCTTTTCTGGGATGCTAATACACAATGATAAGGACTAGAGAGGGATTCCCTATCAATATGAGTCCTTTCACCTGAGCACTCTTTTGACTGGAGTTCATAAACAACTGCGTTGCCTGCTCAAGGTATTTGTTTTGAAGGAATTGTAAGAAATATTACTACTGCCTTACTCTGTTTTTCTGACCCCATGTGTTTAATAACATAATTTCTAAGTCATCTCAGTTAGGTCCTATTCCAGACTCAGAACATATCTACCTGCTCTGCTTCCTTCATACACCCTACATGAACATCAGATAATTCAGAAGCAGTGGAGAACAAGTCTCAGCTGATTAGAAAACTTAGTCTGAGACACTGCACTGATTTTCAGAAATAAGAGAATTCTAAGATGAATAAAAATGCTTACATTACTGCTTTTTTTTTTACTTTCTGTATTGACAAAAGAAGAAAGTTTTACTGGTTCTGCAGATGAAAGGAAAAGAAACTAATCACTGTATTAGTGCTCTTTCATCATGGTCAGGCTAACGCTGAAGAATTTATAACAACATGCCAATTTCATATTTCACAGTTCCAGTATGGAAAGCTGCTAAATAACCTCAGATCAAAAGGAATACCCTCTTTGCAACTTCGGAAGAAAAATGGCAATGCATTTCATGTGGCAGAAATTATTCTAATATCCACTTTTATATTATCAAGACCAGTAACAGTTACTTTCATTATCTTTGGTCTCTAAAATATGTACAAAGCTGTATTTAAGATTAACAGCACTGCAGAGCAAAACTGGCTGAGCTACCAATAATTCAGGGGATGACTGCCTACCATTCAATCACTGTTATGGAACACCCCAATTTTCAAATGTCCTTCTCTAAGAAAATAATGGAGCAGTATGCTGTGTGCATGAGTAGGTGTCACCTTCTAGTTGTGCTTGATTAATAAACTAATACTATTAGTTCATTATAATTTTATTCTTACATTGCTCTTCACCACACAGTCGTATTTTAGTATGGATTCAGCTATTTGTTAAATTACTCTTATGGAGTGTTTGAACATATGAATTCTTTCTAGTGTTCAAGCCAAAGTTTTAACCTCATGAAAACACTCATATAGACATTCACAGAGACTGAAAGACTTTTGGCAGACACAGCATATGGAACAACTATGTATAAATGCCTATATTTAAACAGAAAATCAGCCTAATCCAAATGATACTGGTATGTATATGTGTGATTGATATAAAATTGAAATAGAAAATTATGAGTAAGGAGGAGCTTCATTGTGAAAAACACTACATCTACAGCAGAGTAAGACATGGAAATCTCAAGGAAAATTAGTAGTGGAAATTGAGGAGAAAGACCAGGTAGAATCTGCTCTACACTGTACTAGCCTATATTGAACAAGGCAATCAATAAGCAGGTATTTTCTAACCACATCTAACTTCTAGAACATTATCAGTGTCAAATCTGGAAAGAGAAATGGAAACAAATGTAATAGAGAAAAACCAGTTGCCACCTGATCATTAGAAATGTATTGCAAATTGCCCATGTATATTCAAGAAAGAACACATGCTACATGAAGTTTAGTAAGCTATGTTTTCTAGCAAGCCTCTTACAATACTGATTCACATTTCTAATCTGTGTTGCTTTTTTCCTGGAAACAAAGATTCAAAATATCCAAAAATGTATTTTAAATATAGAACTTACAAGATATAATGCTAAAATTGCTTCAAGTCTCCATTCAATTCCCACCCCACTACCACACCCCAACCTCAGCATGACCAGAGAACTTCTCAGTCATTCATTACAGACTGGACTATCCTAGTTTTTTTGTTGGTCAGTGGAAAATGAGAAATGCAGAATGGTATGGTTTATGTGCCTTGAAGTAATCACATTTCTGCAGAGGCTAGGTTAATAGTTTGATCTATTTGTTGTATTCTTCAAATTCTATTGGTTAAATCATGCAAGCATTTTACCTAGTTATTCTAACAAATGGATGAATGTCAAGAAAGATGTTTTAAAAATTAAGTATTTATTATTATAATTATTATTCAGAAATAAGCACTATATGATTAGTCCAGAATTCTCAATGAGGATTGGATGATATACATTGTTCCTACCTTAAAAAGCCAGTGATGATGGTTAGAAATCACAATTGTTGCTTCAGACAGATGGAACTGCATTGTTAACAGTTCATCCCTTATGTGATGCTGTCCTCACAAGCCAAATGAAAAACTCATATACTGAAAAATATCTATCCTCCCTCTCAGCAAAACAGAACTCTCTCATTAAGATGGTTACTTAAAATTAAATATATAAATGTCTAGTTTACCCTTTAGGATAGTTTTTTTATGTTTCAAAGTTTGTTGTCTGATTTTTTTATGAAAGAGTTAAGTGCTATGAACTAACACCATGTAGCTCAATGCAAGTGCTCACATGTATGTACACATGAATGTATTTGAAACCATTTCTTTAACTTCAGCTGAATTTGAACAAGATCTATTTCTACTAGGCTCACATAGCCAGGTCTTCTGGTAGAAGATAAAACATCCTGTGTATGCCCTCAACTTGCGGAAAATATGTAACTGAACTCAACCGTAAATATTTTAAATATCACATTTAACAGACACCTTGGGATAGAAATCTTTCAAAACCCCCAGGATTTATCCAATCCTCCGGTGTGGAACTGGTGGGTAGCACACAAGAAGACATCAGCTGTATTTTAAAATGGAAAAATCAACCAATTATAAACTGTATCTAGCTGATGAAACTCAGTGAGAGAAAACACCTTCACTGACACAATTGCAACACCAAGGATGAATGTTATTTTTAGCAAGAAAAGCACACCACACATTCAAATTTCAATTGTAATTCAATTCAAATGTAAATGTGTTGCCAATACTGCTAGACCTACATTCCAACAGCAAACCTGAAACCATACTTACAGTAGGTATAAATCAAATCTTCATTAAAATGGCACTCACATTCTACTTTCATCCAAACCTCTGCATATTAGATACATTTCTGAAATCACAAACTACACCATTTCTAATAAATGTATGTATCTTTAGTATTCAGAAGCCAAACTGGAGCTCTTAATAGCAGTAATAAACATGTAATTTGCATTTTCCAGACATTTTATTAAGCCCAAGATTGTACAAATAGCAACATTATCAAATAGCACTTCACAAAAATAGGAAACCAAACACAAGGCATCCCAAACTGCTAATAGCATCTGTGCCACTTCAAAAGATGTGTTACACAGTGAGGATCAGAAGCTGCTACCATTGCCCCAAGCAGTAACATCAAGGAAAGGAACTCTGGTAGGGACTCCTTATAAATTCTTTGCCCTCAAGAACCATTATAGGTACCAGAACCTCAAACAAAACATGGTCAGCTCTATGAGCGTGTCTGTAAAAATTGTACCTAAGCAGTCCAGCATTCAATGTCAATGCACCAAAAGGCATCTTAGTTGTGGCACTGGAACAAGCAGATGAACAATTCTTAGTCCTTTCAGTGACAACTGCCATGGTCAGCTTGCTCTGCAGCTGCATAAGGAGTTGTTCTAAACTGTATGTGCTGCTTTTTATTTTCTGCTGGAGAAGAATGGTGTTACAGCAAATAGGAAATTGCTGTAAAATCAGATTGCAAATCTCACAACTCAAATGAATTACATTCTAACTGTTCCTACAGTGTGGACACCACACTGAAAGAATTCTGAAACATCCAACTTCTAACAGGACCATCATAAACAATAGAAGTTGACTTCTACCAAGAAAAAAACACCCACAGCTTTCCTCTGCTCTGGCAAGATTGTCACCATGTTGTAGAAGGCTACACACATTGGCTAAACCTAATTTCCCTTTTGTAAACCCATGCTGAGTTTTTCCCATCTCTTTCTTGTGAGGGTTTTTCAGTACAAGAAACATACGGAGTACTGTCCAGTACAAACCCACAGAGATTTGAGGAACTGGAGCATCTTTTATATGAGGAGAGGCTGAGAGGGCTGGGACTGCTCAGCCTGGAGCAGAGAAGGCTCAGAGGGAATCTTGGGCGGTCAAACACTGGAAGAGGTTTCCCAGATTTACTGTGGAGTCTCCACCCTTGGTGATACTCAACACCCAACTAGACACAGTCCTGGACAACCTGCTCTGTCTGATCCTGCTTTGAGCAAGGGGTTGGGGTTAGATGATCTCCAGAGGCGCCTTCCAACCTAAACGACTCTACGTAGAAGAGAATTATAGTAAAGTTGACATCTCCAGTCAAAAGAACTGAACTTTCTGGCTCAAGACAACAATCAATAATAACCTCTTTATAGATAAAAACCAGGTGTGGTTTTGCACAGAAAGTTCAAAGCTCTATAAACAAAAGGTGATCTTTCTCCTATCCAAATACATGCCAAAGTACCAAGGTAAGAAAAGGTAAGAAAATCAAGCTGCTGCTACTTCTCTACACACAGAGAATCCATCACGTCAACCCAAATTTCCTTCAAAGCAGTAAGGTTTTTAGCAAATGTATTGTCTAAGTTAGAAAGTATTTCTTCAATTGTACAAGAAAATAAATTTAGCACAGAAGCACAGAGCTGAAGTTAGAAGGGATCTCAGGAGGTCATCTGGTCCAAACCCCCTTGCTCATGCCACTTACCATGGCTGGCTGCCCAGGGCCATGTCCAGATGGCTTTGGAGTATCTCCAGAGCTGGAGACTCCACAATCTCTCTGGGCAACCTGTTTCAGTGTTCAGTCACCCTTACAGTCAAAAAGTGTTACCTGATGTTCTGACAGAGCCTCCTGGTTTTCATTTCATGTCTTTTCTCCTGTTACTGGGCACCAATGGAAGTAGCCTCTCTCTGGCCTCTTTGCACCCTCTCCTCAGGCATTCATACACAATGATAAGATTCCCCCTCAGCCTTCTTTTCCCCAGACTAAACAGTCCTGGCTCTCCCAGCCTTTCTGTGTAGGAGAGATGCTCCAGCACCTTAGTGGCCTTGTGTTTGACTGCTCAGCACATCCATGCCTCCCTGGCACTGGGGAACCCAGGACAGGAGGTGTGCCCTCACCAGCACTGAATAGAGGGGAAGGATCACCTCCCCTCAAGCATAACCTATGTTATTATTTAATCAAGTATTGTTTCTCTTTAGACTTTAAACCACTGCCCTCTTAAAAAAAAAAAAAAAAAAAAAAAAAAGGCAGATGAAAATTCCATTATGCTTACTGAATTCACTGACATTTTATGATAAAAATGTAATGCTGTACCTGATAGTGGGGGTTTATCCATTTAAGTGGGAAAAACATAGGAGCAGACTCATGGTCTAACTTTTTCAGCCTACCTTTCTTCTCTCACCTCTTTTTGAGATGTTTCATATTCTAGAAAACACATACATGGAAAACGTCTTTTTCTTCAGAAAGAAGCAAGACAAGATTATGCCATAATACTTATAATACTTTGCAGGATCAAAAGATATGAAATCCACTTACCAAAACTAATTCTTGTAGGCCTGAGAAAAACTAGGACATAATCTGTTCTTGATTCTGCAGCATCCCAAAACCAATTAATTTCCCCCAGTTTAAAAAAATCTACCAAAGGAACAAACAGTCCACAAGTCCTCCATTAAAGAGAACTATTTGTTCTTAATTCCTCACAAGTCAAGTATATGAGAA
This sequence comes from Calcarius lapponicus, assembly GCA_039654755.1. Taxonomy (NCBI): domain Eukaryota; kingdom Metazoa; phylum Chordata; class Aves; order Passeriformes; family Fringillidae; genus Calcarius; species Calcarius lapponicus. Next base: position 37,612,156 of record CM077464.1, on the reverse strand, counting down.
AGACTAGGTTGAAGACAGAGTAAATATAATAATCAGCAGCTCTCTTCCAAACTGTGTACCCAATAACAATAAACCCTTTTAAATCCCATAGTCACGGCTTTTCACTTTCCTGATAATCTGGTTTTTGTAGCAAAATTATTTTCATAATTTTAAAACTAAAGTTGATAGGATTAAAAACCATGTGAAAAGTGGACAAAAAGTAAGGACATGTATATGAAATGAAAATATCCTCTATCTGAATAAGAAGCAAAAATCTATCATCTGTGTGGAAAAATTAATAGGTAGTTAATAGGTTATTTCTGAAACGAGGACCATCAGTAGCAGCTCTAACAGCCACAATTTTTTTCACACAGATGGAATCAAAAAGACAAACACCAAATTTAAAACTTATTGAGAAAGAGAACTCCTATTGGAAATATGTAATACATATGAGAAGTTGCTATGCATCTGACCTATTTTTATGCTCTTCCATAAACATTTCATTGGACTACATTAAAACAGGACAGAAAGCTACACGCACTCCTCTTCCTGAGTAGCCGTATTATTTTATGCTCTTATGAATACTGTGACTCAGCCATTAGACATAATGGGATTAGTGAGAGGATACAAAAAGCTTCACCATCCATGCTCTCAACAAGAAACACAGAAATCTTGACTTCACAGAAGCATTTAATTGTCATTATCAGAGCTTTTCAATCAATGCAAAACAGCTCATACTTTACAACATTTGGCACTGGAGTCTTGAGTACCCAAAATTAGACATTTGCTTTGTGGACTGAAAAAGCCCAGCATAAGCTAAGGTTATCATCTGCAGCTCTGTTTTTGGAAGCATAATTACAAGGTCCATGTTGTTATAAAACAGGAAAATAAAAACTGATAATAGGCAGCACAACTCTTTCTGAAGAAACTGTCCAAGCTATTCATTATATTTTCCATGAATGCTTTGTTTTCAGTTTTTCTGACAGGCTAACAGCTACACAATCAGTAACTATCTCAAAAAACCAGGATCTACAATTACTCTAATTTATTAAACATGGCAAAAACCATTACCTGGGCTATTTGCAATATTAAATTGCAATGAATGATGTATGTTTTCCCTTAGATCTCTTCACCACCAAACTATATCCATTTATTACTTAAATAAAGACAGTTCTATTCTGCAGAGACTGATAATGAAAGAAAGCAATACTGTAGAAAGCCAGAGGCAATAATGGAAACAGTGAGACACTGTGTGTTATCACAATTTAAATACTGCATTTGTGTTGCCAACTCTGAAATTTACTGTTTTAACACACATTATAACAATCTACCACTAAAACTGAGAAAGTTGTTGGAAGTCTAAGCCGCTACATACCTCACACCTCGATGATCTTTGCAAATCTGGGGGCAGCATTAATTCATACAGCTTCCAGAGTGCTTAGCTACTTGAGCTAGATCAAAGTTGCAGGAGCTATACCTACTATCTCTAATCCACTTACTGGAAAAACACACCCTTAATGCAAAAATCAACACAAGCAACTTAACAGTTCTTTTCCTGCTGGAGCACTAGGTTGAGTCCAACATTCACTTTAGCCATCAGAAAAGATCTAATAACTTTAAAAGTCTAAAAATTTAATGGTAACTTTATTTTAATATGAGCATTTGAAAGGAAACTTTGTCAAATGCTTTTGAAAATCTAACCAGACTGATCTGCTGTGTCTACATGCTTTTTGACATCAAAGAACTCCAAGGGATTAATGAGCCCTTCATTTTATAAAAGCTGTATTGACTCTTCCCCAACATGACACATTTCTCCATGTTTCCTCTAATTTTCCTCTTCAAAACAGTTTCTACCCATTTTCACAGTACAGATGTCAGCCTGCCTGATCTGTAATTTCATCATCTTCCCTGGAAATCTCTTAAAACATTGGTACCACACTAACAACTTTGATAGTCAGTTTCAAGTGAGAGAATACACACAATTAGCAGTTTTGATACATCAACTCTTGAGATCTTTCAGAACTCGTAAATTAGTATCTCCTCTTTCTGGTGTATTATTTTCCCAGTCTTTTGCTTTCCTATGTAATATCTTCTGTCAGCATTTCACTTACAGATGAATTCTGCAATTAGTCTTTCATAAAGAAGTGCTTCACGTGAAACCTTGATCTCTACAGGTCTATGGATGCAAAAACTAATTAAGTGTTGCGGCTTTGCCTCTTTAGCTGGGGCTTAAACATTGGGCAGTTAGTGAACTTACATAATCTTTGACTGACTTCTGTTTCTGCTTTTTCAGAAAAGAGGTTACTGTTACTTTTAAAATCTGTGCAGTTCTCCTATATTTCTTATTTAACCATGGCAGGGTTAAATATGGATCCTGTCTTTCCCATTTGCACATGACTTCAGCTATTTGGAAGATGCCTTATTTTCATGAGAACCTCCTCCATGTTGTTCTCCCCAAGTGTTTTTTGATAAGTGGTACATATTTACTTCAAACTCCCCAGGCGGTATCTTTAGTGTCTGTGATGTCTGTTCTTTTGACTACTTCTTTTATCTTTTGTTTTATGCAGTCATGATCTCAAGTATAAAAGCAAGGAATAATAGCTTTTCAACCTTCTGTGCAAAGCATTAAATTCTCTTCTTCATAAGCCAGATAATGCTAAGAGGTAAATTGTAACATGGAAAACTCATGGAGCTTGATTTCAAAGTCATGGGCTCGAGGACAACATTCTGAACCAAATGGGCTCAGAACACAGCTTTCATGGTCTATGCCAGTCACATATTCCTCAGGAAAGGTACTATATGGATAAATCTGAATTTTCTTCATGTGCACAATGCAAGTGATGAGCAGATGTTATCATGTGATTTAAGATCATGTGATATCCAAAGATTGGGCTCTGCTACAGGAGATTGGTGCTACTGAACTCAGCCTCCTCTGACACAACCAGAAACTGAATATTTAGACCTTTGCACGAGTTGAAGCAACATATTCACTCAGTTTTAGGAGAGAATTACCAGCACTGCATCCAGCCTTTTTTGGTTGTGCCACAAGTTTGCAACCTCAAAGGTTAATTCAGGGAACAAAGGCTTCTCAGCTGAATAACCCTGACACATTAGCAGGCTGAGATGAAATAGAAGTCTTGCTCTATTTGTTTCTCAAGATACAAATCTATAATCACAGCATAACTGTAATCCTCCTTACTCTATTTGCACAGTAACCATAACCAAGGACCTACATCAACAACAGGAAACTAAAACAGATTTTATGAGCTAAATGTAACTCAAAACAGATCTGCTAATCACTCTTTCTTAGGCCCTGTGAAAGAGGCAATGGATATACCCTTTGTTTCCTTCAGATTTATGGAGTTCAATCCAACATGCCCAATAAAACTCTGCTCAAATCATATATATTAATATCAAGATGAGCTTTAAAAGTGAAGAATATTTAAAATTTTAAGCAGTAGCTAAAGTTTGAGGATTACTAATATTTTACCAAACCTTGACAATCAGTCCTTTTCAGATAGGCTTTTAATAGCCCTATTAGTATCAGTCCAGTTTGTAACTCTACCAGGTATAGTGTCAAATTATCTGCTTTCCAGTTCAAGTTCAAAATATAGCCTATCTTATTTAGTTTATGTCATTGCTGAAATTTCCAGTTCTGTAACATGAAGTTAACTTCTGCATGATTGCACCTGCAATCTGCAGTATTGAGTCAGTAGCTGGAAAGAGCCAAAAATAAGGTAACCGGATTTAAGCTTACTACAGCACTGCTCATCCCCAGTGATATGGTGTTTTCCAATTTAATAGTGTCACTCTCTTTTAATACCTCTCATTTTCATTATCTCTCAACCCCCACCACCAATAAACACAACCTGCTTTCACATCCTTCCCTAAGGTATATATACAAAATCTGTTCACCTTGTTTGATTTCATTTAAAAAAATACAGACTTATACCACATTCTGTAGACATTCTGAATTACAAAATCACCTCAAAATGAAAAAAAAAAATTAAAAACCACCACCAAAACTGAAAAAAATAGAAGTAGCAGCATTATCTAATTGGGATTTAATAACATCTAATCCTGATTACAGTAGCAGCACTACTGATTTTTCACACAGGTACAGTTATCTGCCTGTTCTGTGTTAGCTTTTCTCTTAGAAGTAAATGCCTGCTTGCAAAGTTCAGAAAACCCTATCCTCAGCAAATGGGAGACTTCATCCTCCACTAAGGGCAAACAGAGACAGTCAAGCTTTCAACAGTATCTGGCTTTATTTGTATGGTACTCTAGCATATCTCTGAGGTGCTCTTATACACATCACTGAAAAATGCTGCAGACTGAGGGCAAGATAATTGATTTTTTCTCTTGCCATAGTATAACTTTTAGGGCTTACTTACTGTTTATCTTAAAGGTTACAAGACATTTTTAAAAACATGCAATGGTGTGGAAGAGGCACTTGCCTTAACTCCAAGCTTCAGTCTGCAGCACTGATCAGTGATGGGTGTGATGACACCAACAGAGTGCATGCTGAAGTATCACATAAAGGAAGCTGAAGTTCATGAACAAGAGGGAAAAATAAAACATTGTTAAACAGTGAAAAGATGGTAGGGTGAAAAATACTCAGGATCATGAAGAAGCTAAAGAAAAATACACACCTGAAACTTTTGCCTTTCTCAAAATTTCCTAGATATATTTGGTTTTTATTATCTAGAAATTATACTCCAGTTCCTATAACATGGGTTTTTCAACCCGTGACTAGTACTAGCCTTGATCACTTAACAGCTCCTCCATTAAGTGAGTGCAGATAATTTAAGAAAGCACTATATGCTATTTTTTTAAAGATAAAACCCTCAAATATCAACTGACACACTATTTTATTATTATTTACCTCATTGTTTCTTTAAAAAACCTACGTTTCACTGAAGATACTCTTTCCTTTCCATCAGCCCCTGCAGTATTGAACTTGCAATTATTTCAAGGTGGACTGACTGTCCTGCTGTTAAGGTCTTGCATCATTTCCCACTTGACAGAGAAACAATGTGTTCTTCATGCACTCCCAATGTAAACAAATTCTGAATAATTAAAATCTTAAATATTACTTTCTACGTTTATTATCATTTTATAGAAAGAGAGTATTTCTGACACATAAGAATCCCTTCATTAGCTAAAAAAAATCATAAACCTGAAACAATCACACTTTGAGAATGCCATTACACATGCCACATTGAGAGGGCACACAAGGTAGTGACAGCCTATGCATGCATTTATGATATACCAATTCAGGTTTGTTTCATAAATATTGAACTCTATCTTTGTTATCCACATGATTTCTTACAGTACCTGACACCCTGGAAGTACAGAGTTACATCATTCTGACCTGTACTGAGGCCTAAGCCAGCAGAAAGTAAGACAAGTAGGTAATCATTACTTTGTCAGTACATCTATCTACCCCTTCCCAATTCAGCATGAAGAACTCTCATTATTAAGCAGAATTTTACACCCATGTATTAATGAATCGTGACAAAAATATCCCAAGTCTAAACTAATGAGGTAAGATTTGTCCTTTCGAGGGCTCATTATATAAACACACACCAAAATCATACAACCCCATCTCCCCCAAGCCATAAAACTGTCAGACTCTGAACATCTGCCAGTACAGCAAACACCCATATATGAACGAAACACCATCACATTTCTTCTTCTCTCTTTGAAGAAAGGATGATACAGATGTCTCCCAGTATTTCACAATGTGCTTTCAGAAATAAGAGCACAGGAATATATCTCCAATGGCTGACTTCATTTTCCAGCATACCCTACAGATTTTAATTGCCTAAAATCTTTTGTCAAACTGAACAGAGTATTAGCAAAAGCCAAATGTCACAAATTTAAATGCATCTCATTATTTTAACTTATAACTTATATTTGATTCAAATAACCTTACATTTACTTATCTTCAATACCATTTAGAGCTAGAAGCACTATCATACTCTTTATGTGAAATTGATTTAGGGACAAGAATATGAACAAATTTTTTTTTGCCAGTAAATAAATGTTCTATTACTTTTACATGTATAAGTGAAGTATAGATTTCTCAAGTACAGAAATATTCAAATCATGTATAGAGTATAATAGGTGTGGGGGAAAAAAACATATGAGAGAGCCAAAGCGCAAAGCAAACCTAGATTGTAAAGATTTCTGGAGTCACAAGTCACCTTTGTCTAAGTGACATTTTAAAAAAATGTATTCCAGATTTAGAACTATGATTTTAAGTACCTAGAATAGCTTAGTCACTAACAAGCAGCATCACCACATCAGAACAAACTGCAGGTAAAGACATCTCCAGCAAGAAAACATCACTTCTTTACTTGTTGCAGCTGTAATCCCAACAGTCAAGCTTTTTTACATCCTAATTACAGCAATATCCTGTAAGCCACCACTAAGAGGATATGCACTATCTTCTTGTAGCTCTGCTATCACTGCAACCAGATTTTGTGTCATCTATGGCACCACTGAACTACACAAACTCTGACTACATTGCTAATTATCAATGAGTGGTTTCTTTTCACTTTGGTATAGCATAATTCTAAAGCTACCTTTTTTCTTTAGAAAGCAGTAGTTTACAAGCTATATATGAAACTGGGATACTGGTTCATTTTTGTCCTTTTTTTTTTTTCTGGCAAGTGACCCCATGCTGCCAGGTGAGGATTCTCATTTTAGCACACAAAATTATTGCAAAATTATCATCACATGAAAGAAAACATTAAATAAATGAATAAATAAACATTTACATTCTGCCAGATTACTTCAGTGGAAGTAAGGAGGACATATCAAATCACACTCTTCTGGATCTTTTTCCTACATTTCAAATTAATGCAAAGCAGATGTAAATCAGTTTTTATTTGTGTGTTAGTTCTTCCTTCTTTTTTTTGTGCAACATGTTTAATTTCCAGTCTTTAAAGACACAATGTATGTATTTACTGAAACATAATGTCTGAAGTTAATGTTACAGCTGCTTATATATGTAAAAAAGGCTAATCAAATGACATCTGAAAGAAAGATAGAGAAAAGGATAATAAAAGAGCATGTGTAGAATTTTACACACCAAGGTGCTTATAAAACTACAATGCCTAAAAGCAGTGCCTGACATTTTTGTATTCAATGTTGAGCCAAAAGCCAAAATAAACCAGGGCCCCCAAGTGGAAAATGTAAAGTAGTAAGAGGTTTATAGATACAAAGTAAGTTTCAAACTACTGAAAAACAGGTAAATCAATACATCCTCTTCTTCATGTTAAATACTCTTGGCAATAACCACTTCACCTTCTGAAGTGTACAAGCACATGTTTGCATGCAGAACATCAATAATCTCTATGTTTTATTCTGTATGAAAACACTACCATTGCTGTACATTCGTGGGAATAACTCAAACACAAGTAACGAAGCACGAAATAGGAAGTCACAGGTTTTAAAACAAGCATGGTCCAGTATATTAAATATATATTTAAGAAGTCTTTCAAACAGACAATATAAGACAACGACAAAAAACTACTCACCATTTCATATGCTGTTACAATCTTTTTCAAGACCTCTGGAACAATCCCTTGGAGCTCCATAGCTGGATACTGATCATTGAGATTCACTACTACCAAGGGTGTATTATCAGGCCCAACCAAGTGCATAGACACGGCCAAGATGCACTGCATAAGATTTGCTACAGGAGAGAGGCCACATAACTCTTTGAATGAAACTACTGCATTCTGCAAAAAGGAAAGAAAGAGTTTCCTTTACAGTTAAATATTAAATTTAAAGTCTTGTTATTTCAGGATAAAATACTTCACTGTTATACTTGAGCTACAGTGGTTGTGCTACAATTACCACAGCTTTTCCCTGAAGAACTGGCATTTTCGAAACCAACCAATATTACACATACATTTTACAAAAATGTTAAAAATTCAAGGAATGCAGTACACGCCACAGAAAAAACCATCTATTTAGAACAAGTATATCTCCTCTCTATCATGGCTAACATTAACTATGGAAATAAACATACTCTAAAACATAGCGATTATATATTTTGAAAATTTTCAAGACATTTTTTAAATTCCACCAAGTGAAAAAAAATAGATACCAAATGTCCCAATTAAGCAAAGTGAAGCAGAAGGAGGAATTCAGCACATTTGTAACTTTAAACATACCTGAACTACAGTCCAGACGTGCTGTGGATCTGCAGGCTCCCATTTGGTGTGATTCACAAACCCAGCACTCCACTACTGAAGTATTCCTATCATAGAGCCACACTTAAGTGAATTTTTTAAGCTACCTTTACTTAAATACTGATTCTGTACCTTTCCCTAAGACATTTAAGTGATAATTTATATCCAGTATGGTAGAATATAAAGCCATAAGTTTAAACTTGAAGAAAGTTTACAGCATTGGAAATACAGTGTGACTCCAAGTAGCCACTGACATTCCATGGTGGGAATATTGTCAGCACTGTACAGAATTTAGGATTTTTGAACCAATTGGGAACTGGTGATCTATGGCAGGTCTGGAGTTTGTGTTCCTGTAGGAAATAAAAACGAACAGATGGTATATTTAAGTTACAAATGTGCTCAGTGCTCCTTTCTCTCATGTTGCATCCAGGCAGAGTATCTGGTACAACTTTTCACTTAAATCCAAACCACTTTCCATCTTGCTGGCATGGCAAGACTCTTCTGTGGACATGTCTCTTAGAAAGACATAATGCCAACCTTAAATCAAACAGGAATCAAATGTGAAATATTTTGCTCTGCCTTTATCAGACAAAATACCAAAGCAGACTTCCAAATATGTATGCACAGCATATTCATGCAAAATTTTGTGAACACGAAATTGCACCTACCCAGTCACTTAGACTGTACTTTTAGTAAATGTCCAGGAAACAGAAATGTCTTTCATCAACTGATGTACACTTCAATGACACAATAATTACACAGCTTGAGAGACAGACATTGGGAAATCCATTCAAATGGATTTTGCTCAAGATAAATACATGGCTTTTTGGCTTGAGATAAGCCATTACAAACAACCATTTTACAGAGAGGTTAAGAAGGACCCAGGGATTGTATATATTCATTAATGACAGGAGGACAGGACTAATATGTACTACCACAGTAACTCCTGACTTTGGACTTCCAATTCTATATCCAGAGATTATTCCTCATACTGTTAAGTAACTTAAACATGTAACATCACATCCAGTTCAATCATCCATGTTATACTTTTATCAGTGATTAATACGTAAGAAGTTATGACATCAGCTTTTGTCGTGGTAATATAGGAACAAAAAGAAACAAAAACTATTCTTATACAGATTTAGAGAAACTATTAAACTCGATGCTGCACATTTTCTTTTTTTCCTCTTATTCTATCTTATATTAAAAAATCAAACTAACCAATTTTGCCCTTTATAATCTGGCTTCTGAGGATATATTGGTCATAAAAACCATTACAATTTATAACACAAAATTTTAATAATACAAAAATTAAATAAATCTCACATTCCCTGGCATAAATTGATACTTATTTTAATTGAGTGGTTTATTTGCTTTTATTAGCTGTAAAAACTTAGTTACACAGAGTTTAAATGGTGCACATTATATAATCTGTTAGCAAAGTTAAGGAAAATTAATCTTCCCTCATGCTTAAAATATCTTCTTGATAGCATTTTGAGATAATGATAAATTTAGTTGATAGCACATCTTTCAAACTGACAGAATAAAATACATAAAATGCCTTTTAATATCTCATGCTCAAAGAAACCCCACTGTAGAGTCTGTTTTCAATTATATCATTATACTGTGCATACTGCAGCATGCACATTCAAGAGTTTAATGCAGCAACACAAAATTCTGTTTTCACTGCTTCCTCAACTCAGTTCTTCCTTGAAAAGTATCTTAAAATACAGTACTCTTCTTCTACAGAATTCTAGCCTTCAGTAGGTTAAGTACAGGTAAAGTTCATTTTACATGCAGCCTGTAATCTGGAACATTTATGAGTCAAAGTATCATCCCAGTATTTTTTAAATTATCTTTTAAAAGAGTAAATTTATATACCAAGTGGAATGGGAGAGCTGCATAATGATGTACCAATTTCTTCTTTCATATAAAATTAGCTTTAAAATTGTATTACTATTAGAATATTTTTAATGTAAGATTATTCATTAAGGAAATTCATATGCACTGATGTGCCTTTAAAATCCAGAATCAGGTCTCAGATCTCTTTTCTTTTAACACTATATAACACCAAGAGGATTTGATAGGTCAGTCCATTTGAAATTACGATTCTTAATTTTGTTGATCAATACTAGTATTCCATCAGAAGTTAATAAATAAAGTTTTATCAAATGAAATGTAACTTTAAAACTCAATTTTAATACATTTTTAAAAGGAGTTATGTACCTGGAATCTCCAAGTATATTTTTAAGTGACATCTCTTGGCTTCCACAAAACAAAGCACCTCAGACTGCACTTTTTTCCTAAATTCAATGTGTTTACTAATATGGCATCTAAAGTAGATGCCATATTAGTAAACACATAGAATTTAGGAAAAAAGATGCCTTCTAACACCTCAGTGCTAATGCCATGTATTTCTAACATAGCTAGGAAGAATCACGGAAAGCAAACGGATCTTTCTTGGAAGTACTGCCTTCTATTTGGGACTAAAGGAGAAACATAACCTTGGTGAAACTATGCTAAACATTCTTAGACATACAAATAAGGTCTCTGATAAGCATTAAAGTCTCCCTTTTCTATCTGTTGTATATTCTTCCCACATTTCTACTTAGTTTTTTTAAACTAAAATATTGCCATACTCTCTTTTAGTGTACTTCTAATATTCCTTCAACAATATAGGATGAGGGTTGAGTTCTGGAGTCATATTTCCACTTCACATTCACGAAAATACACATGTGCATTCAAGGTTGCATGAGTAGAGAGTTCACCTAAAATGCTCCTCTGTCATAATCCATTCTTAGAACTGTTCAGAATCAGACTGAAATAGTTCAACATACAAGACTCTTTAAAAAGCAGGTATTCCATATGCATCATAATACAAAGGTACACACATGAACCAATAAATTATTATAAAACTGTACCTGCATATTTTCTCTCAAATCCGTAGCATCCCGAATAGGTTGGAGGGCATTCTTGAATACTTCATCTATTGTTTTAATCCATAATGTTCTCATAGAAGCATATTCCCTTGATTTCTTGCCCTTCCTCACAGAGAGGCCCCTCTTATGAGGTTTCCCACCACCCCTTCGATTAGTAATGGCCACATGCACAAACAAGGAAGCATGAGCTAAACTTTCACCAGTCAATGACTGCAGAGGAACGTGCCGATAACCAGTCTGGAGACACTCAAAGGGAATAGTGTACTGCCCAATAAACTCGTCCCCAATGTAATCATCATCCAGCACTACAAAACGCACCATAGCTAGCTCTGGTAAATTTATTTGAAATTCAAAGCTTTCGTCAAAAATTGGATTATCCCCGTTCTGATGCATAGTTTTCGTCCTTTGCTCAGCACAGTCAGCAGGGATTCCATGTATTTCGACGTAGACATAAGGATCCACAACATCACCTTTGGCACCTGATCCTTTGGGTTTAGGGAAGTTTTGCCCACTAATGATTTTAATATGAAGCAGCTGAGGTGAAACTCCAGGCACGGTGTCTTTTGTATTTGCGCTAAAGAAGGAAACTTCTTCTCTCATGATAGCAGGACGAAGGACGTAGCCACAGTTTCCATTTTGTCGAAACCAACCAATGTTCAGGTCCATCATTAAGCCAGGGGTTTGAAAGTTCATTGCTACTATCTGACAACCACATTTCCAAAAGTCCTGGGGATTCATATTACTAGAGTCAATCCTCATAGGACTGGGGAAAACCCTCGCGAGAAAACGTTTGTTATAATTTACAAAGTCTCCTGGGTTTTCATTGGCATATTTGCTAGCAAGCACTTCATTAAAAGAGCACACTTCCCAGTACTTCTGGAGCTGAAATGAAACTTGAAACTCTTTGAACTGAACTGATTTACATATGCTTACCAGCTCAGAGAGATCTTTGCAGAGCTGGAATCGTTTCCCTGTCATTGAGTTTTGCTGTTCTACCCCCTCTTTCGCCACTCTCTGTGACATTTCTGCTCCTTCGTCTTCATCTGTAACATCTCCCTCTAGTCCAGAACAATTAGCAGAAAGCTTCTTTGCTTTAATTAGTATTTTCCCTTTAAGTGATTCTGGTGATGGTAAATAAGACTCTTCAATGTTTGGAGACTGTGTATGCAGTTTGTCCCCCAAAATTTTCTTCATGTGCTGTACCATCACTTTCTGCTGCTTAATAGAACAATGATTTTCTAAACACAAAATAAGAGGGTATTCTGAAGCAAAAAAGGCATATTTGTTAATAATGTCAATGACACTACGGAAGACGATTTGTGATGTCATTGTATGCCCTGTGTAAATCACAGGCTCATTATCTGGACCATCCCATACGTCCAACTCAACACTTCGACAGCCCATTTTTAGAGCGCGAATGTAACCCGTGATGTCAGAAGGCCCTCGAAACTGATCCTCTATCAAATAGGTATTATGAGATGAATTTATAAAATAATGAGATAAAGGTTGTTTCATATCTTGACAAACTTTTTTATGCTCTGGATCAAATATGTGGCAGTCCGGTGAAGTAAGGTAATTTGTAAACCCATCTATAGAAAGACAACCTTTTTCCTGGCCCTCTTTGGCTGGCTCATATTTCTGAATAATTTCAAGGCTTATTTCTTCTGTGACCTGTGCCATACCCTGCTCTGCTTCCAAAAACATCATGAGGTCCTTGGTATCTAGAAATTCTTTATTGCTTGAAAACTGAACTAACAAGAAATAGATTTCAGGTCTGGTACAAAGCTCATGAAAAACTTCAATAAATTCTTCTTTTGTTACTTCAGTACCAGCTTTTTCCCTGGATCTATGTAACTCTTTGAATTTTAATTCAATTTTATTAGTTTTTAAACCAGGGTTTAAGTCTTTTATAAATTGTACAGCATTACATAGGGGTATATGTCCCAAATTATCTACATCTGATTCACTGAACATTTGTGAAAGCCACGAAGTCCGCATATTATCTTGAGTAGTTCCTAACATATCTAGAGTATGTTTTCCATAAGAAATCAGGTATCTTAAGCCAGTAACCCAAATATTTGCAACATCCGCTGAGTTAGCAACCAGATCGAGCGACTCATAATTTTCTCCATATATAATTGAAAACGCACAATCTTCCGATATCTGGTCGTATATTCCATTGCTGCGAAAGATATCCGTATTTTTTCCTGTTCTTACTTCTTTGATTGATTTGATATCAATCTTTGCTTTCTCAGAATCCTTTTTGGAAGGCTCCCAGCGTAGAGACTGCATATCAGCGTCTAGGAGGAAGTAGCGGTGGTACACCCTGGAGTTGGACCGGACCTTCTTGAGCTCGGAGCCTTCCACCATGGCGTTGATGCAGTCGCTGGCGCTGCTGATCTTCTTCTCCGTGGGCATGCTGCTGAACGACACAGTCTTCTTCCTTTCTCGCTTCTGCTTCGTACCATCCTGGTAAACAAGGGGGTGAGGGGGGGAGAAAAAAATGATGTGTCAGTGTGATTTTGCTCAGCATTGAAATAGCTTTCAACTTAAAGCTGAAAATTCATCAAGCAGTTCAATAAAGTCTGTGTGATGACCAGTAAGATGGAAATTCTTACTGGCACCATCACAAAATACTAATAATGCCTTAATATTTGCTCTTGCTTCTATAAGTAATCTTCCAGGGTTAATTTTTAGACTTTTGATGGACACAAAATTTTAAAAAATGAGTTTTGAATGCTAACAAAATAATAATGCCGTATTATTGCATACATGTAGGTGCATTTCATTTTATGAGTAGTACCCTACTTAGAGAACAGGTTCTAAAATCAAGGCAGTAGGAAGCAAGATTTTCTTTGAGTCCTTATACTAGTCCTTATACTACCAATACAAGTTATTGCTAAACTTGTCAATACAGAATGTAATGCTTTAATACTGTGCTGACAGGGTCCTTGGACCACAGAAACATTAATACACAATTAACTACATAAAATCCATAGGACACAGTCCTAATTACATAAAATCCATAGGACATGGCCCTAATCCAAGCATACAAGACTAAGGAAGCACTTCTTTAAGCAAAGCTCCCTTAACCAGAGCACCCATCCGTGTTCTTCCCACAGACTGCCCACCGCACTCACACATCCCTCCCTTACCAGGAAAATACCCACAGCAGTCTAAAGAGGCTGCCCTGAAACACAAGGAACTGGACTGGAGCAGATGCAGCTCTGCAATTTCTGAGCTTCAGAAAATACAGCAGTGACTCAGAAGGGAACTTCTGAGACTGTTTAATTTAACTGTTTCCAAAGAACCTTCATGTCATTAGAAAGAACTTGAATAGATGACTTGGTCAGGAAGGGAAGCAAAAGTGATTCACCATTGTTCTTAAAGCAATTAGATAACCTAGAGATCTTACTTTACTAGAGAAAGCCTGGGTATAAAAAGATATATAAGCATAAAAAAAGAGAAGAAAGGTAATTTAGCTACCTTTATTGTACCTATTTGTATTAATTAAAGCAAATGCAAATAAATCAGCAACACATGACTCAAGTACAATCAATTTCATAAGAACTGAATTTTAGAAAGTTGTGTGCTTTCATTATCTGCATTTTCTGAGACTGAAAAATGCTAGGATTTTTCTTCTGAAAGCAACGTGTCTTGAGGAGCTAACTTTTAGTCTGAAATAACACTTGCACTAAATATTTTTATATTAGGTACCTTAATTAGAAATGTTCTTCTTATAAACTAGCACAGTGCAAAAAATTACTTTTCCAGCTTTACTAAAAAAATAAAAAATTATATTCCCTGAAACAGTTATCTATTTGAAGTATGTTCCAGTGCAAATCGGCATTGCTTAAATGGCAGAAAGGAAAGTGAAAGAAAACTTTTAACGATTGCTATGCTGAACAGATGTTCAAATAAAAACCATCCATTACAAAATGCATTTCCAGCTCAGTACACGTGTGCTGTATGCTGAATTTCATTAAATTAAAAATGCAGAGTCCTGGTTTTGTGATTTAATTTATAAGCATCTGAAAAATCTTGCACTGAAAACAATGATTAGTAAAGTAAGCAGCCTTAATATTTGATGTTCTGTGTTTGAGAAAATTAATCAACCATACTATTCTTGCACCTTTAATGACAGCAGAATTTGCTTTGTTCAAGTTCTCAAGAGACCAGTAAAACTGAATAACCCTGCAGAGGACTGTTTTACTTCCAACTGCAGATCAAACACCTGCAATGGATACTGCACAGACTTGACTCTCAGAATCTCATTACATGTAGTTTAAGCATAAGGACTGTTTCCAAACAAATGCAAATTTCCTTAACTTAAAAAAAGAAAAAAAGAAAGAACAGAAATCAAATGTGATTTTTGTTTCCAGAGATTTTTGTTCTATTTTAAGCCTAGCTTGTTTGTCTACCTATTTATATCTCCTAAACTGAAAAAGTGGCAAAGAACAGTCCCACATAAGTGAGCAATGACATTCCTGCCTGATACTTTAGGGCTTGGAATTAAGCATTTTGAAACTCCTTAATGCTCCAGGTTTCACAGTCACAGACGTGGGAGAGGAATACTGTTGATTGAGAGACAACTGACACCAGAACCATCAAGGCCTGGCAAGTATTACCTTACCTGACCATGATCAGAAGAAAGGTCTACACCTTTCTCTATGATCAGGACTGTATCTGATCCAAGTCACTGAACCACAAAGGGAAAAAAACATTTTCTATTTCTTGATGCCATCTGATGTAAACAAGCCCATCTCCAGGCAGTTCAATTGCCAGCTCTGGTTACTGAAAGCTTGAATTGGAGTTCATGCATGTGGATCAGAGGAGCAATTCAATGTATCACCTGCAAAGTTATTTTGCCTGCCTGCCAGATGAATTCGCAGCCAGTTCAGCAGTACTCTTCATTTTTGCAGGGTAAAGGAGTCTAGCCACTCAGATTATTTATATAAAGCCAGCACCACAGTGTGAATTGCTGTGAAAACATTCTGAGCTCCAGAACACCCTTCCTAAGTTTTTGCTTCTCCAGAGATCAATAATCCTGAACTACCAGATTGCCTGTACAAGTCTCCATCCTGACTGAGACATGGAAGTCATGATCAATCTCTGCATGATCAGAGTAAACTTCAAGGATATTTTATCAAAGACACCGTTGAGAAGAATTCACCTGCCTGAATTACCCACCTGTCTGAAAAGACACAGAAAATAAACTCTCACTCCACAAGCTGAGAATGCAATTGCATAGAGCATGCACAAACTGTGTGAAACTCATTTGTGAGCCTTGGCAATATAGTCTGTCATGGAGGAGACAGATTTATTCTGCTCTAAGATGTGGAGGATTTCACCCTGAAAGTGAGGTGGGTCATGAACTGGGTCAGGTCTCTCATGGCCTTAGGTCTGCCTTGAATCAAAAAGAATAGCACATCTGAACAAAGACAGGAGTGACTTCTTGGCATTCGTAAGACTTACAGGGTTCTTGCTGTTCAACATGCTGGAAGTGACACCGACTCTACAGTGCAAATGCATAATTCAGTCCAAGGCAGCAGCTACAACTTTTGTGCTGAAACAATTTTCAGTCTTTCTAGGATCTCTCACACAATGAAGAACCATGTCTATCTACAGTTTATAGCATGTCCTGTCATTACAGGATTTCTCCTAAAGACTGCCTGTGCTTCATATGACTTAATCACTGAAACCAGAACAACCACCTCATCAACACATCTCCTAACACTATTCATGCCCCAGCCAAGGTCACCTGCAAGATGTTTTGAGGAACAGAGGAGACCACAGATAAAACTGTTTTGAAACATTGCTCATAACCACTACAAGCGACTACACAAAGAGTTTAGTTTATTCAGAAGTTCCTAGTGACAGAAAGCAAAGTATCTAGCAGTTTAAAAATCAGAAATAATCCCAGCTGTCACCTGTGGCACTTAAGAGACAGAGACAGCTGGAGAAAATGGATTAAAAGCACAAGGAGGGCAGAATATATCCATGATAACTTTTTTTATTCCTCTCAAGGTACCAACAAAGAAATAGCTGTGTGACTAAGACAGCACTAGCTACAAAACAGAATTCTGGAGACAACAGAGAATCTTGAATCAGACATTGAGAGAGATGCACATCATTCCTGAACTGCAGTGTTTTTAATTTGTGCAACTTGATGATAAAATTACTTAAAAGGCAGCTCAAATAACCACTGGTGCTGATAGGGGCAGAGTTCAAACAGAGATTTGATAATGTAACAGATCGGGATGATAGAGGAAATGATGAATAGTGTATGGTTTGTAAATATCTCCCAGAGGAAAGGAAGCAGAGAGAGAACTTTAAATGCCCAAATGAATCATGCCCCAGAAGCAGTACTTAAAAAATATTTATTTAAACACGAAGTTGCCAAGATGTTTAGGTACCACTTAGTTGAGTGGAATTAAGACACAGCCCAGGGCAGGGGCTTGCCAACCCCCTCAAAGTGGCAAGTGTGGGGCAGCAGCTGGAGCAGAGTGCAGGACACTCCTTCCACCTGCCAATACAGAATGATCCACTGGCCCATGCAAACTTTGGAGATGGGTGCCTGTGATCCTGCCTCTCTCCATAACTAAAGACACCTGCTCTTTTCAGAACAGAGCACTTCAAACAGACAAGACAACAATAACAAGAGGAAGTGACACAATGACATTTTCAGAGCACTCCTCTGGGAAGTGAAAGTCCCTGATGTCACAAAACATAAAACATTTCACTTGGTGACCCTGAATGCAAAATTTAGTCCATGTAACAAGGACCTGAACACTGGATTTTCTCCTCTCAATGCACACCTCCCCAGGTGACAGGTCCTGCTGCTACTTGTTTATGCTCTAACCATAAAGAATTTCCATTCATTTTTATATACCAGAGGTTCACCAAAGCATGGAAGGCAGCTCCATGCTCATCTTGAGAGCACGTGGCTGAGCACTCCAAGATGCCCAGGCAGAGGGGACAGAGCCCAGCCCCTCCATGAGCAGCTGAGTGCTCTGCCAGCCAAGCAACTACATAAGAAACAAGAACACAAAGCAAGAACACAAAACACACCCCCTGAAGTGCAGCACCTCACTGCAGGATTTTGGATTGCCAAGGGCTGAGCTTTAACAACCTCTGAGAAAACTCACACACCTTGAGGCAATGATGTAGGAGCCACAGCCCCAAGAATGTCTACTTAGTTCATCCCAAGCAGGCTTAGAAACAAGATCAATGTGAACCATTCAGCCTAGAAAAGTCTGCATAGAGGTGTAGTAATAAGACTGCAATCACATACAGCATCTCAAGAGCTTTCAATTTATTATTTTTTTCATATAAGTTCTGAATTGAGTGGCATGCTTGTGAACCTGAAGGCCAGTGGTGTGCCAATACTCTGAGCACCTACAGGTGAGTAGGTGAGAAGAAAGGCCAGACCTAAGTTTGGTAATTTTAATTTTTATCAAATTACATCATTATTTCATATAATACAGCGTGAAAGCTATTTTAGATGCAATTTAATGTACATCTGTAGCCAACAGTTTCAGTAAAATGCAATACTTTATGATGAGAACAAGGAGCCTGATGATCTACATAATGAACACAAAGCGCACTACTCTTCTAACACCATGCAACTCATTGATGACTTTTTTTTGTAGTAGATGTGATACTTATGTAGCCAATTTGAGTACAAGACCTGCCTGTTTTCATCAAATGAAATTCAGCAGTAATTGCAAAATCACCTAGCTTGAAGACATAATGTCTTGAAGCCTATTTCAGGAAGTGGTAAGTTTAAAAACCACAATTGATGCTTTGTTTATTTAATTTTCTTTAAAATTTTTCTTCAAAACAAAAACCTTGCAATTCATAGATTTTCTTCATACTTAAGGAAGCATGTCTATACATAATTAAGTCTACTCAAAGGAAAAAAGCACATCTTTAAGTTAGTACTTTAAAATATTAATTTTTTAGCACATATTGTTAAAAGTATTATAGTATCAGTAACTTGTTCTTTTCCAAGGTTCCACCTGTGGTTTTAGAGATATAAATGCTAGTGTACATGAGCAAATGAGCTACAAAAGCAATGTCAATCTCATATCATCTTTATAAATATTTTTAGCACAAAAATTGTTAGGGTTTTCTTTGAAAAAAAACACTGTAACTGAAACAGCAATGATGAACAGGACCACTTGTTTTTGGCAACCCGTACAAAAAATAAATCACATTCTGTATAGTTTAACGATGCACAGCTGCCAACTCATTCTACAAGACAGAATGCAGCATCATAAAAGAAGCTAAGCAAGTTTTTGAGTAAAAGAGGCAGTAGGAAAAAAGGAAGGAAAATATCAGGTAACTGAATTTAGCACTGATTTCAAAAGTTACATGCAGTTAAAGGCAGAGTGAGAATCCTCTTTGGAAGAATGCAGGGAAAAAGGGAGAAAAGAGCTGAGAGGAGGAAGCAGAGAGGTGGTGGTGCAGAAAAGGCACTTCACCATCCTTGTCCTCGATGCCCCCTCTCTCAGCCTAATTCTCCTGGAATCAACAACTGAGCAGAAGAATCTGCTGACAGCCAGCACTCAGCCCCTCTCTTCCAGCCAAGCATCCTCTCTTCCTTTCCATTTGCCATTACCAGGAGATTCTCACTAACCCAGTGACCCGGATTCAGCAAAAGGCATGTCCTTTTTAATGCTGTTCCACAGCTGCCCAAAGCTTCCAGAGCATGTGGAAACCAGAACGAGAAAAAACTCTCCAAGCAATCAGCAGCTCAGCTGACAGGATCCCAAGCACTTCAGAAATGGCACCTGTTAAATCAGCCTGTGTCCAACAGACTCAGCAGCCACTGTTTAACTGCACACAGCTCCCAGCAGTTGTATGTAAAACAAAACAGAGTCCTCAAATGAAACAACAGCTATCTGAGGAGAGACAAAAACATCAGCTATTGGGAAAACACAAGTCCTCCCACTTGTTGTGAATCATTGTATTCGTGCTCAGCATTTAAATATTTCCCCAAAAACCCAGCGCTCATGACATATCTGTTGTTTGCAGAAATCTTTGAAGAGGAACATATTTATCTTATGTGTAGTGGGTTGACCCCAGCCGGACCCAGTTACACCAGTTATAAATAACAATGAGGAACAAAACTATGATTAGTTGAATAAGTAACAATTCTGTGTTGATTTTGTTGTTGTTGTTGTTTTGTTTGGTTGGGAGGGTTTTTGGGGGGTTTTTTGGGGGGTGGGGGGGGTTGGTTTGGTTGGGTTTTGGGTTTTGGTTTTTTAGGAAATGAATTCTGTGATTAAAGGAATATGGACACAGATGCTCAATATTCAAACAAAAATGACGTATATTATTTCAGATGAGCAAACTGCATGGTTCATGATGGAGTTAAACGAATTCTCTCCTCAGCCCCTCTTCCAAATATTAATTTTCTGTCCTGTCTCTTCCTCCTCCTGCCCCAGTTGCATTCTCCCTTCTCCCCAGTGCAGCTCCTCAGGCTCTCATTAGCAGCTGTCTAACACACAGTAAGTTAATTTACCTCACTACCTCAGGAAACAAAAAATCTATTTTCTTCCAAATTAGTTTTCTGCAATTTTAGTGAGCTGAAACAATTGTCCATGTGACCAGCTAAGTATCAAAGCTGCTTCAAATTAACCACTAGAAGCAAGGAACTGATTAAAAATGGGAGGAAAGAACAGAATCACTCACTTTTATCAAGAAATTAATTCAATTAAAATCAATGTAGTTGAAACTCTTCCATTGAAATCTGATCCTACATGAACTGACAGTAGAGTTTTATGTCATTAAGTTCTGTGGTGGACTCGATAACTTTAAAGGTCTTTTCCAACATAATTCTATTAGGGAAAACAAAATCTCTCATCTTGGTCCACCTCACAGAGTACAGCCACAATTTCACAAATATATAAAACATAAAGGCAAGCTATAAGAAAGAACTGCCAACATCATAAAATAGCAGAACTGAGGTTCTCAGGCTCTTGGGCTCATTTTGTTCTGCCTCATTTCAAGAAAAGAGGACACCAGAAAATTTATGATTCGATGACACAAGAGAGATCACTTTGACACTACCTATTAGAAAGAGCAGAGAAAAATAGTCGCCTGTGCTGGCCTTGCTGCTGTTATAGCAGCAATTTAACTCAAAAGACTGACTCTGACGAGCCAGGAAATAACAGGATATGGTTTTGCAAATAGAGTCTAGACTAAAGGCTTTTTCTGCAAAACTTCCTACAGAAGAGCTTATTTAGTCATTTGATCAGCTTACCAAGAGTAAAGAAACCATATTTTAATATGTTTTTTTATGTTGCTGTCTCAAGTATCCTCAGGTTTTTCATTATTCAATTTTCATTATTCCTATTCTCACAGGATGTCATAGGGGAGTTTTTCCTGTGCTCCATGGCACAGATACAGATTCACAGAATATTCTCAGTTGGAAGGGACCCAGAAGGATCATCAAGTCCAAGGCAGACACTTCTTCCACGAATATTCCAAAGACATCCACAGACATGATGCTGTTGCTCCCTTCTCACTCGGCTCTAACATAAATCCACTCCATATTCTTTTGAAGAGAAACAAAAAAATCTGATATTGCCCACTCTGCTGAAAATAAAGGACTTGGAGCTACTTTTACTATGTTTGACTTCGACCTAAACTTTAAAAAGTCTGTGGCAACTAAGACTTCCCCATTCTGCAGTTCCATGATGCCATTTATGTTTGCATTCTAGCAGCAATTACTAGGATACACCATTCTGGGATTCTGTCATTTTATAGCATAATTTTATAATTTAATTATATTGTACAATGTATGATATTATAATTCTATAATACATTGTTATATTATGCAAATAATATTATATCTGAACATTAAAACACAGTAGCAAAACCAAACTTCAAACAGCATTGAAGCATTCTTTCTTGTATGAGCTCATCTGCATATTTATGAAATTAAAATGAAGGGTCATTTGGTTTCAGGGGTTAATTTCCAATATAGATTAGTAGGGGAAAGGGGAAAAAAAGTCTGATCTGAAAAGAAAATAAATAAGAAGCATTTAAGGAAACTCCCCAGACTGCCGTGAGTTCTGAGAGAGCCAAAGGCTGAGTTATGCTTGGCACTAGTGTCTCAGCTCTCAGCATTACTGAGTCAGTAACTGGTTACAGTTCAGCCTTCTGGGGAGCATCTCCAATGGAGCAAAAGAGGTATCCCATTTTCACAAACTTGATAAAAGCAAAACATACATAACCAGATCCAAACAACCAACATCTTAACCAAATCCATATAAACTGCAATAATCATTTATGAAAAACAGCAGTGACTAAGTCCTGAGTCTTAAACTGAGGAAATTGTACTGACAGAAAGCTATTAAAAAATGCTTGATGGCATGAAGAGTTTTAACCCTAGGTAAATAATTGGAGAGTTTTTTAGATTTCTAATTTCTCACATACTAAGAAATCATACTTAAACTATGAAAAACAGGTCATTTTAACTACTGCAGAGAAACTTAGGTTTATTATAACCACTTTTTTTTTCTGCCATCAATTATCAGAAAAAGTGATAGAAGATACAGATGCTTTTAGCTTGAATAATAACTGAAGATGTCAAAGCTGATGCTGCACATAAAAGTACTGAAGGATTTGAAACTGGCTCAACAAAAATTTCAGCATGGGTCAGGAGGGAAGAAGGCTCTGAGTTTTCACAGTTATCCCTAAAACCAGGAAGATGCTCTTTCTGCACACATGCACACCTATTAAACCCTGAGCATTTTCATTTTCAGGTCTTCAATAACGTTTTAAGTACCCAAGCATTATAGCTAAGATACACTTTCAGAGGCATTCTAATCAAGACATATCTACAAGATTTAATATGCAGCAGTCTGGAGTATCAGATTCCCTTCAAGAATTCATAGCTGCATGTTAGTTGCACTGGTAGAAAGTATGGCTTTTTTCCCTTCTTTGTTTTGATCATAAACAGCAATTTAATTTAATTGGCAAAATACGTAGCACAGCTGTCAGCCTTTAAAGCAAAAGTACAGCAGGTGGGTGACTGAAATATAACAGAGTAACTATGTTTAAGATTTCTGTAACTTCAGACGCAGGCTCTGCAGAAAGCTGCTTCACCTCTCCCTCTGCTGCTGCCCTTCAGTGTTAGAGAGGAAGAGAAGCCAACAGCATCATCAGCAAGAGGTGAGACTGAGCACGGGCTCAAGACTCCCAACCCTTTTCCACGCTTGGGAAAGCCTTCTCAGCAGCTTTTCCAGATCTTCCCTCAGATATAAGTGTTGGCGTTGGTTTACTTGTTTTTTAACCAACTTTCCTGCATAGCAGGCCGAGACTCTATCCTACCTGACTCAAAACAAACCAGGACAAACCACCTGAGAAAAACAAGCTTGTAGAGTGTGCATCTTAGGATGCCACTACAGGTATGTGCTCCATGAAATTACATAGATTTAACTACTAAAAAAAACACTAATATGCAAAACAATGCCTTACTCCATGCAGACAAGATTCTTATTTTCAATGCTGCATATGCAGCCAACAAATGAAAATAATTGTGTCTGTTATGATTCACAAATTTAGCCAGAAAGCAGAAAAGTACCTCATCTCTCTCCTTTACTGTAAGAGGAAGTCTACATGATATTCCCTTAACTGTCAGCATCTGTTGCTCACAAAAAATATACAGCAGATTGACCACAAATGTGTTATCTGATTTACAGGAATGGCTTTTTCACACATCCTTACAGGTCAATGTTATGACTAAATCGTGCACTTTTACTTTCCCTGATGTGGCAAAATGTTCACTTCCACCTGTGCTGTCAATTTGTGTATTTTGTCCAGATTTCAATCCAAATGTCATCTGTTCTCTTGGAAAGCTCCTGGAGTTTTTGTGTCCTTTCCTGTAGCTGAGTGTTTTCCAGGGAACACAGAATTAAAACTATCAAATATATGCTATTTATTCCAAGGCAGACATTAAGGCTACAGAGTAATAAAGTTTAATTTTTTTTCATTCTAAAAACTATCATTACCACTGCCCTGCAGCTTTCAATTCATCAACTGATTTTCTTCACTCTAGTGATTGATGAATGGTGTCTAAAGATTTGCTTCTGGACTAATTTTAATTGGTCTAGCAAATTTCACAAGATAACTTTAAAGAAAGAAACGGAACTTCACAGACTGAGTTGTTCTCCTTGTGTGGTTTGAGATAAGTTCCTTTTTGTCAATTAGGAGAGTGACTATTACCAATATTAACTCTTCAATGCTACAAAGAGTTCATGCAAACAATTCAGTATCAAATTAAATACAAAATTGGAACTTTTAGAAACTTACAGCTTGCTAAACAAATATTATCTTGCAAATTCTTAAGTTGCTACTTCAGCCTTATTACTTTGGTGGCAACGGTAATTAAACAGTGATAACTAGCTGTTAATTTTTAAGGACAATTCTTATGATTAGATACAAAATACTTAACTAGGTTATCACATGGGCATACAAGACATGAGTACCCAAGTCCCTTTGGCTAACCACATGAAGCTGTTTCTGACTTGTTTTCCTTGTTGATTTTCAGGGGTGTGTAATTTAGAGTTGTCAAAAAATTACAGGAAACTCTCATGCTGAATGCTACATCAGTGCCCTTCTCCCCCCCCCTTAACTCAGTTCTTTAATTATTCATAGCAGTTACAGGCACTTAGGAAAGAACAGTGAACTATAAATATTTAATACAAGATGCCTGTAACAGAAAGACATGAGAGAGACTACAAAAATCAAATAAAGTATTTGTTTATCCTAAGCAAAATAAAAAGCAAGGCAGGCGATCTTTATATTTATATAAAGATTCATAGCTTTGACAAACCAAACCTAGTAAGTCATCAGCATACTTTACCAAATAATTACAACTAAACAAATAAAAATTGGCAGGTATACCAGTTTTCTTCAGACTTTTAGTATTTAAAAGGGATCTATTTTGATGGATACACTGAAGACAATTTTGAAATACTCATCTACAACAGCAGCATCTTAGCAGGTAGATGCTGAGAAATTCTCAATATAAATTATAATTACAGCACTTGGGGTGGTAAAAAAGTCTGAAAGAACTTAAAAATATTGTCAAATACAGTTTATAACCCTTCTAATTGTGCAGGAAGGCTAAGGATACAATGTGCACTCACACTTTGGTATAATATGGCAGGCAAAAAAATTCCAACTTCTAATTTTCAGAACTCACTGTACTTAATACTTGGTACAGGCAATAATGAAAATATGTTAATACTATAACTGTCTTCTGTGGAGGAAAAAAAATTACTAGGAAAACAAGACTCCTTTGTTAAACCACTAAGTCATACAAGGGAAATATCATTAATCTTTCATTACTATGTTCACATACCATATCTCAGTACCCTGTATGCAGCTTTCTAAATTTCTAAATTTCACCACAAATACTCAAAAAGTCCCAGTGTAGAGCACAAAAAATTAACTCCCATGATATCCAAAACTAAAACCAATCACAGAAGCAAAGCAATGTTCTCATCTGTTTTCTTCAAACTGAATTACTTTCTGCTCACTCTGAAACCAAAGGCCTCCACTGATTCTGCTGACAGCTGTCCCTGTCCTCTGAAACCAGCTCAGGGTCCCACCATGAAGGCTCCCCTGTCTAAACCAACAGGAAAAAATGTGCATGCCTGGGGTGGGCAAGAAAAGGCTGAAGAAGGAAAGTTTAGATAATCCTGAGAAAATACATTAATTTTCCTTATCTCAACATTATACCACCCACCATGAAAACTCACAGTGATTAAATGATTTAATGGGGAGAGGTTTAATTTTGTTCAATGCAAGAGAGAGAGAAACTAGAACTGTTCCCTTACAGTCAACACTCTCACTCTCCCAGCTTCCTACCTCCAACTTCTCTTTTGTTTAACTACTGGTTAAACAACACTTTCCAAACATATTATTTTAATAGTTCATATTTTCTTGTTTTAAAATTATTTGAAAATTCATCTTCAGCATGGAAACCTTTGTGAAAAAAACTGTTTTCTTTTCCTAAAACTGTTAGTCAGAGCTGAAAATGTATTACAGGAGCCACTTGTGTTCCAAAAGCATGCTGATAGTTTAATCAAGACGTGGTGGAGAATATATTTAGATTGTACTTGAAAGTTTGCCTGTACGGTGGACAGTAATGAAAAGAAAATCCCAGCTGTAAATGACACCAGTGTACCAGGAAAAGTACTAGAATGGACACAGTTATATCTGCAAATGTGTTTTTTTCTTACCTGCCTCACTCCTCCCAGTAGTTGAATTATGGCAGGAAAAAAGCCTGCTGTTAGAATTTGTGTGGTCCCTAAAAATGGAGCTGGCCCTCATGTCACCTACACCAATAAATCTACTCAGAAGCAGACAAGCCTTCAGTATTAGTGCTTACACTTGAACCCTGAAAATAAAGGTAAGCATTCAAATGCCATAATGAAATCTGAAGGAACAACGTTTTATACATCAAAGAACTCTCAGAATAGTTTCACGGATACAAAAACTAAAATAGTAAATCCTTAACTTCTTACAAACCAGAGAGATTATTAGATTAAAAAAAGAAAAAAAAAAAGAAAGAAAACAACAACAACAAAAAAAAGCAATGAAAAGCCCTGACACTAACATTCAAAACTTTTGGGGTTTAATTTTTTTCTTTAGAAATAAATTGTATATAAAACATTTTAAAAGCGTGTCTTCAACAAATTTCTACATGTTTCTGTAAATTCCTACTGCAACATGACTTGCCCCATTGGACTCAACAGAACTGAAGTTTAAAATGACAGAGGGGCTTAAGGGAAGCATGAGAAGTGAGAGGAAGCAGATGTGCCATTAAAGGAATGCTGCTTTGGAAGATTTAGATTTTTGTACTAAGAACAGAAAGAATGCATCCAAAGGAAAATCATTTGCTGGACTAACTTGATGCAATGGCTAATTGAAAAGTTAACCAAAATATTAATTATTTGAATACTACATTTTGTATACATATACACACATAAATATAGAATTCAGTATCTGTTTTCCACTTTGAATCCTGAACTAAAAATAGTCACATTACCATTGAAAAT
This sequence comes from Calcarius lapponicus, assembly GCA_039654755.1. NCBI lineage: Eukaryota > Metazoa > Chordata > Aves > Passeriformes > Fringillidae > Calcarius > Calcarius lapponicus. The sequence continues at coordinate 37,584,949 of CM077464.1, read as the reverse complement.
CCTATAAATCAACCAATTCTCTGAGACACAAAGTTAACTGAACACAGCAAAAATATGCTGGCAATATTAACAGTACTGTCTATTCATGTTTGCAGCAACTTGTTGCTGGCCAATTTTTCCTTATCACTGGATTTTAACTGTCAGTCCAGTGCAGTAGAAAAGAATAAACAATAAGTGGTATAACTATTTCACACTGACATTTGATAACTTCTCACTTGATATATGTTGAATGCTTATTTCAGCACCTTGTCTTATGCTGCAACCCTATCTCAATCTTCCAACCAAGTGTAAATTAGCTATTTAGACCTGTAGAAATAGGACACAAATTTTACAAATTTAGAAAATCGACAACAATTCAGTCCCAGTCTGTTACACTGGATTATTTTTGTTATTTTATTATTACTTCAACATTTTTAAGAACAGTTCTAGTTGCACATATTACATAATAAAGAATAATTTTTGGCCTCAGTAATTTATTATAAATACCCTTCTTTTAAATACCCATCATCTTCTGCCAGTGCTCATCCAGCATTCCAGAAGGTTAAGGAACTGAACCTTCAGATACCTCTGTTAAATGATCTGTTCTCAAATACAGCAGAAATGTCCCAGTTTATACAGAATCTTTTCCCTACCACAGTATTTGCACACTTCTCACAATGGCATTTAGTTATAATAAAAACTATTTCTTAAAAGATTTATGAGAAGGAAGGAAATCATGGCAGAGTAAGCTTCGTGATGATAAAAGTCATTGAGACAGAAGCAGACTGTTTCCAGGGCTACCAATGAACCATATATTATGTTTTAGATGGTTTCCTAGGAAAATAATCCTAGGGATCACATCATCTAAGAATGCGTAAGAGACACACATTCTCCTAACTTTAAAAATTTATTTCTTTATTTTAAATAAATCTGATAAAAGAGGAGATCTAAAGATGATCCAAAGTCCATAGACTTGCTAAAACCAGGCAGTTGGGAATAAAAAAAGAATCAGCAAAATTCAGATTATTAAAAAAAGCATAGATCATAGACTTCGATCCCCAAGTCAACCCACAAGACACAATCCCACTGGAGTTGGTGTGTCACCTGATACTTTCCACGATGTAAAATTTTAGCCCAAAGAACAATTTTTTCCCTTCTTTATTTTTTTCATTCTGGCTTCACTTAAATAGAACAGATATGCAATGCTGAGATCTAAACATCTGAATTCCTTACTGCCTCTCCCCGAGATTTCCTCAGCAGACATTACAGCACAGCCGAGAACTCCGGAGGGCTGGATAAGAAAAACAAAAGCTTTTTGTTTAATGTTATCAATCAAACCCTGCTCCAAGAAGGGCAAGGTGTAGAGTACCTGCCTCTTTAAAGACAACATTCCCTACTACTACACAGACTCAGATTCCTTATCTCTTCCAGGCAAGACACCAGAGACGCTTATCTCATCAGAGCATGACCTGCTGTCTTCCCACAGAAGTTCCCAGCAATTTTGCAAGAAAACAGGAAAGGTTTCAGAAGAGATCTTAACCTGTGTCAAAATCCCCACTGTAGTAAACAGTGGTTTTTTCAATGTAGGAAATTTATGTATTGCCTGAAATGCTTCAAACCAGCACTGTACTCTTCACCTTCTTTTTCTACCAAGAGAGTTGCAAACTGCATCTGACCAAAACCAGCCATCCCAGTGCCCTTAGTAGATACTGACAGGTGACAGATACCCACAAGAAAGTCATGAAACTCCCTTGCATGAACACATTTTCATCTGTGTTGGAACACCTGAATTAAACTGTAAAATTTCAGAAATTACTCCTCCTCAGATTACCCTAATCTCAAATGATTTATTTTCTTCAGGGAGATCAGAGCTTCACACAAGGATGACAGGACCAGCCTTCTGCAGACATTGCTCCTCAGGAGCAATGGGCTTTGAGCCTCCCACACACAGGTCAATAACCTCAGGACATTCCGAATCACATTACTAATAACTGATTGTTAAGACAATTCAGTGCACATCTGTTCAAAGGATGACAGTAACTGGAGAGCTCTTTACACATGGATAGATAATCCTGCATAATTTTTGCCTTAAATATACCAAGAACACTTAGTAATTGATAAATTAAGCTGACATGTCCCTTGACCTGCTGACAGCACTCTACCCAACACATAGAGGATAATGCTGGCCCTCTTGGCTGCAAGGATGAATTATTGACCAAGTGTCAGATTCTCATCTAGCAGGGCCCTAAGGTCCTCCTCAGTAAAATATGAACAATTTTCATAGATAGGTCTTAAAAATGGCTAAAGGACTGCCAATAGGAAAAAGAAAAGTTAATATGCTAGTGATACATGTACTACTGATGATTTTTATCACAACTTAGAATCATTTCTGTGTAATTTGTTTGTTGTAAACACAGTCACTTTTAGGAGGTTTGGTCCTAAAGATAATGTGCTCAGCGACATAAACTGAATGAAAATCCATTAAGCAGAGGGTTCATATTGGCTGCAACCTATTATAATTTCAGTATAATTTAGCAGTTGCTTGTGTTCTCAACAAAGTGCCAATGCTGGCCACGGTTCCCTTATCTATTGTTAGGAACCCCTTTGCTTATTATTTAATAATTTGTTTCCCTAATCATGATCAGCCTCACCAGTGCTGAGTGCAGGGAGACAATCACTGTCCTGGTCCTGCTGGCCACACAACTGCTGATACAGACCAGGATGCCAGTGGCCTTGTTGGCTACCTGGGAGTGCTCCTGGCTCATGCTCAGCTGCTGATGACCAGCATCTCCAGGTCCTTTTCTGCTGAGCAGCTTTCCAGCCACTTTGCCCCAGCCTGTAGCACTGCCTGGGGATGATGTGATCCAAGCGCAGGACCTGCCACTTGGCCTTGTTGAACCTCTCATGATTTGCCTCAGCCCATTGATCCAGCCTGTCCAGTTCCCTCTGCACAGCCTTCCCACCTTCCAGAAGATCAATATTCCTACCCAACTTGGCATCACCTGTAAACTTATTGAAGGTGCACTCCATCCCCCATCCAGATCACTGATAAAGATATTAAACAGGGCTGGCCCAAAACTCAGCCCTGAGCAATGCCACTAGAGACCAGCCACCAGATGGATATAATTCCATTCATCACCACCCTTCAGACCTGCCCAATGATCAGTTAACTCACATACTTGTCTATATTCTCTACATTAGAGAGAAAAGATACCATTTGAGCACACAGCCTATCCGCTGGTTAATTAGAAAACACCAAAAGCCACAGTGTTGAAAAATCTTTAAAAGCCATATTCTACATACTACAGTTTACTGATTAGCTTGTTAATAATGATTATAAACATTCTGAAAATTTCCAGAGAATATCTTCTACACTCTTCAAGACTTACAGTCTATTGTTTTCCCAGAATTTCTGGTTAATTTCTAAGCAATACAGAAAACACAAAGCAAGCGCAACATTAGAAACTTTCCCTAGTATAACGCTACTAGGTAACTCTGGATGTCTATAAACTAGACAAGACTAAAATACACTTTAAAACCCATGAGAAAGTTCCAAAATGTTATTGTTATTACATAGACCCAAGCTTTCTGGAACAGCTATTTATTTTTGGAGTTCAACTTTCAGCTCTTCCAGCAAAACTTTTTAAATTATCCATTTTCCTGACCCCTAGCAATAATCAGACACTCTTCTAAGGAACCCCAAAGTGAACAGTCCAGCATCATCATCAGTTCCTCATTAATGCATGTTCAACTTCAAGCAAATATTACAAGCAAATGTAATCCTTTTTCAGTTCCTAACTGGCTGATAGTTGGTGAAGTAACATCAGACCAACAATATTATGTTTCAAGATGCATGAAAACATATCCAAAAATTTTCCCCTCCATTTAGCTGTTCACTGCACTTTGTGTGAATGTATCACAGCTACAGAATTATAATTCTAGTTTTGTTCCCATATGCTAGATTGAACAAATGTTATGCAGAGAAAATAGACACATTTTATGGATGCATGCAAGTATATTATTCACTGATTTATAAGACACTGGTGGCTAACAAGAAATGTTTACGCAGGCAACCTTCCTAAAATTCTATGTTGTATGGTAATGGGACTGCAATTCTGCCTGAGATTAGAAGTAAATTGCTGTATCCAAACCACACTCCAGGTATAAACATAACTTTATGAATAGCAAGTCTGCCATACGTATCATTTTGTCATGGACTTAACTGAACAACACACACATTAGCAATGCAAGACTCCTCAAGAAAAACTGGCAGACTTGTCACAGCTCTGGATCCAGCAGTGTGTGGAAAACTCATAAAAATGTGTGACTGGAAGGCAGCAAGTGCTGCTGGTGAGACTGCACACACATCCGCTGGCTGGTTCCAGAAACAAACTGAAAGCTGAACATGAAGGCTAAACAACAGCAAATCTTTTGGATGCTTCTCATCCTAAGATTTTAACCAGTTTCGGGAAAATGTTCCAAATTCAGACTGCAACTCTGCCTCACTGTGTTAGAGTCAATTGTTTTGACTAACTTTAGATGTTACAAACGTAGCCAAAGTCTGAGGAAAATGGACAGGGTCACTTGCTGTCATCAGACGAAGAATGACAAAGATGAAAAATACAGAGATAAGACAAAGATTCAGGAACATGAAAGACAAAGGGTTTGATCAAATATTTTTTACCTCACAGTCATCTCCCTAATATATAGCAACAGAGATGAATAGTACTTTTGTATATGTTTTCCTTTGGTTTATTTCCATGTTGTTCCAGCAGGCTGGTATTTACAGAATCAGTAACATTGTGAAGCTTGTTTGATATAGTCATAACATTCACCTGGTAAGCTTTTTTTTATTTATTTAAAGACAGTATTTAGTATAAATTTCTTCTGTAACCACAAACTGGTTTAAAGAATATCAAATTGATTCCCTTTGAAAAATAAATCAGCACTTCCTTCAGGAGTGGACCACTCTCACCTTACTACAAAAAGCAAAAACATATCAGCTGCATACACTTTTACACCCTTTGATATTTTAACATTGTTTTTCAATTCTTTTATTCACCATCCAATAATTGTCAGCGGCGCATACTTTTCTGGTTTTCTTATTTTATTGAGATTACAGTAGAACTAGTCTAAATTCTTGTTTTACTAAGGAAATTCCATTGAGGTATGTTTTGAAACCAAGCTGTACAGTGACTAAATTTAAATCCTCACCACATGTCAAGATTTAAGTAAGGATCCAGAAGTCCCACTTTTTCTTACATGGAACAAACTAGACTTCTTTCTACCATTTTTATTTATAGCTCATCATGAAAAACCACAAAAAAAAAAAAAAAAAAGAAAAAAAAAAAAAAAAGAAAAAGCATTTTAGAAGCCAAGGTGACTATGAGAGAGCAGGGATTCTGTGACTTAGGCAATACTGTGCACCTTCCAACTAAAAGCTGGTACTAACACAGCTCAATCTTCCTCTGAACTGCATAAACAAATGCAAGGTGCCAACACTGCTAAGTCAGTTTATGCTCCAGGTCCTCAACTAAGAGAGTGGGAGGTAAAGAACAGGAAGAAATGCTTAAAATTATGAGATTCATTCTTTAAGATGAAGAGAGTTTTAACATTCCACCATTGCATAACTGTTTTCTACTCAAGCTTTTATAAAAGAAGCGCTTAAGGCAGCATTATTTTTGTCTCCCAGTTAAAAAATTGAATCCTCTTGGCTTCCTTCTTTTAGAGACCAACAGTATTAAAGTACTTTAATCCACACGTCTCCCCTTTATGTCATATGAAGGCAGAATTCATTCTTCTAATGAGCACTGCATGAATTCAATTTTTTAGTTATGTTATTAAAGTAGAAGACATCATCAAATAATGGTTCATCATTTGGGAAAGTGCTCATGATGCCTTGTTAGGAATTTTTAAGCCACAATTTCGAAGTGCATGCAATCTTTCTTTTTTTATATTTGGGGAAGTCTGCTACCAAAGACACCTTGATAACCAGTTTTAAATATAAACATAATTACTCATTATTTTTAGACGTTACATTGGCATGTAGACTTTGAGACATTTTTCAAGTGTATTTCCAGAGGCTCCTGGGACACCAGTTACCAGGGCAACCTCTGAGGTCACACGAGCTACTGTAAATTACAGAAGTTTCAAGAGACTCCAATTTATGTTAAAATTGCATGTACCATGCACGACTGCAACCCACTGCACCTCATCGAACCCACGCAGCTGCTGCAGCCCTACAAGGGCTGCCAAAAGGGTGCTTCAGGGAGAATTCCTGTCAGCAAAGTGACAGAGGGGAACATGGGGAGGAAAACAGTAATTCTCAGCCTCAACACACCTGAGCATTGCCTGAGCCACATCTTCTCACATCGCCAGATTCCACAATGCTCTCATGTCACACTAAGCCTCGTGTTCAATCACATTCCAGATTTTCCCAAGCGTGCTCTCTCCTCTCCACTAACCCCTTCCCGTCTTGTATGGTCCCCTCCGAACTCCAGCAATGCTCCTCATGCAAATCCTGATGCTGTCCTTTGTTGGCATGGCTTGCAGGACAGCCAAGAGACAGCACATGTTGCAGCTCATTTGGAACAACACCTGGGCTGGAAGGCCTGGCAATGCAGACCTGGCACCTGCTCAGAAAGTCAATGCTAACAGAACAGACAGTCACTGCACTTTCCCCAAGTTACTGCCATGAAAAAGAAATACTGCCTCTTTTGGCTTTTTTTTTCCCCCAGCTAAGTAAGGAGATCTGTCTGAATCTCTGGATCATTAAAGGGAAAACACATTATATGGCAAACATATTGTCTGAGCACTTCAGACAGGAAGCACATACAAAAGATCTGTCTCCTTCTGGCTTTACAAAAACCAGATATCTTTTCTATAAAAGACTACAGACTTGGAGAAAATACAGTAAAACCTGGGTGTTTTCTCATTTATCAAAAATGTTTCCATTCACATGCTGCCACACAGAACTTTCTAATCTGTTTACTTTACTATAGCCACTCTTATATTTTAAACTAATTTGCACTATTCTCCGAAAAATCAAGCTTTCTATTTAATTTAGTTTATAAACCTTTTGCTACAATTTTTAATCAGCAATATAGAAGAGTAACTGCTCTTTATTATGTTCTGGTTTTGGAAGGAAACTAGACAAGCCAGCCTGTAGTATAAAAAAAAAAAAAACAAACTCATTTCTAGAAGAGGCCATCAGTCAGTAAAAAAGCCCAGTGGACTTCTATTATCTATAGATTCGTTCAACAAAACACATTCACATGATCAGTAAGAGTTTTGGCATCATCCTCCAAGCTCAAGACTCCAGACAAAATGAAGCACAGCTCTAAACCAGCTTCAAAACAGCTGTCCCTATTCCTCTTCAGCACACTGGTAACAGAGGAAAAAACTCATCAGCACACACTCCAAACCTGATACTAAAATAAAAAACAAAGAAACAAACAAAAAAAAACCCTATAACAACCAAACTCCACAATATATTAAGAACTAAAAGCCAATACAAAAATTTTGAAGATTCTCAGATTTTTTTCATCCATTCCAAAAAGAAAAAGCAATATGCTTTTCATAAGTCAAAAAAATAAGAGGACAAACTATTTTGGCTTTCTTATACATTTTATTTTCAATATTAAAATAATGTCTTATACGCATCCTATTTTCTAGAGTTAAAAACACTTCATGGTAAAGTTCAAATTTCTGAAAAAGGACCTGTTTTTTCAGTGGAGCCAAGCCATGATTCCCAAGCACTGCACATCACATGCTCTAAATAAATGAATGTACAAGTGTAATGAAACAGCAATGATTCTACCTGGAAAGGGAAAGAAATTCAGGGGATACTTGGTGTGTACTTATAAATACATGTAAATACAAAAAGTCAAACAGAATGGGGAAATAACCATCTTCCAGTCTCATATAGTTACTACTTTGAAAAGAAGCACAAGGCCCTGCATTCCATCTAATTTTGCTACCTGTATTACACATATTCTGTCCTATGTGCTTTGATTTAATCAGAATGTTTCTATACCATTTGTCATAGGCAGAAGTGCCCCGATTTCAGAGCAACAAGCTTTCAAAACTTAATCAAGCAACACACTTCAACCTGATTTTTCAGTGCTTTACAATTAGTAAGAATTATCCAGATCCAAAAATTATGGGGGAGTGCATTCAATAAATTATATAGATAAGCACTGGAAAAAAACTGTTTGCAAGAGTTTCTAGAAACAATGTGCTTTCCTTCCAATGAAAAATGTTATTTGAATTAGAAGGGTCACCCACAACATCTGAGGCCCAAATGATGCATAAAATATTGCACTCACTATATAAGTGGGAAAGAGAAAACAATAGCTGGTATTCATTCTGAAAGCTCAGTGAAATGTACCAAAAAGGAATGAAAATGAAAACAGAATTATAAATGCTTGTTTAGATTGGTCTCCAAGTATTACCCAAACATACTCTCTACGTCTTTACATCTGTACAGTACATTCTCTGCATTTTCTAACAATAAAAATATGCAATATTGTTCTCAGGAATAAGAGTCAGAAAACTTTTCCAGGCATTTCCTTACCTCTAAATACACAGTCAAGTGATCATACCTAGAGCAGAAGGAAGCAGAAGCTCCTTTGCTGTTGCAAAAAGTGACAATCCCCACATTCTCTCAGTCTTGAAATTCCCCCCAGAGAGTGCTAGCCCTTCACATTTCAATGCAAATATTTTAAGACATTTTCAATTACTATCAAGCAAGTAGTGAATTACTCCCAAAGGAATGTCTTGTGCTTTCAGAACAAACGTTTTGAAGGGTATTAGCTACATATTCTGACTGAAAAGAGGGGAGAATCTCTTGATCCATGTACTTCTGAATCACAATCGTTTTCTAATCTCCTCTAGAAACATCTGCATTTAGAAAGCCATACCATATACACAAACACATACATAAGGGACTGATCTGGAACTTCTGTGATACAGATAATTTTTGAATTCTTTATGTCTGCAACCTGAATGAACTCTGTATGTAAAACAGGCAAAACTGAAAACTTAGACTAAAAATAAGTTTATCCAGTTCAGACAAAGCAGACAATGCCAGTGAATGAAGATCATATCTGCTCTGCAGCCCATCCTTGCAACTGATTCTAAATCTGTAAAGTCAACATCCACAAATTAGCAGAAAATACAGTGGAGTAAGAAACATTCATTTTTATAAGAATAACTGTATGTGAAAAAAATACCTCTTATAAGGCAAAAAATAAAGGTTCCACTTCTCATCAAATACACTATCACATTTTCATATGAATCAAACAATAGGCTCTTCCCCTCTTCTTACTACACGTATTATTTGCCTTCAACTGAATTTCTTCAGTAAATCCTAGCAATTTGCAAAATGAAAACATGTCTGAGGCCTTCCAGGAGTTGCTGAAAAGCACAGGAAACAATATTATTAAAAAATTTCAGGCAAAACCTGAAAAAATTAAAGAGAAATTAGAAAACAAGAGAAAAAATTGTAATGCTATTGAAATAAGAATTTTCTGTTGCAGAATTGATGATCCTGTCTCTTTTCCCCAAGAGAAACTTTCTCAGCTCAGGCACTCTCTAACTACTACTTGCAGAATAGCAAACAGATTTCCCCTTATTGACCTGCTTTTAAACCAAATGTTAAAATCAAGTATTCTGGTTTTGCAGCGCAGCGCAACTAAGCAGAATTTGACTCAACAGCCTTAAAATTACACTAGAACTAGCTTATTCTGGACATTTTTAGAACATAACTGGTGATCCTATTGTTCACAGACTCCACTGACTTCCTTATATAACTTTGTAGGAAATTTATTCTAGTATGCACAAGTTTTAGTTCATGTGTGGGTTTTTTCCCTTGCAGACACTACAAAAATGTTCATAGCATGCATTCCAATAACAATAATCATGATAGAGAAAGTCAAAATTACTCATCATTTCCTAAACATGGTAATGTGTATTTTGTGAAATGCCACAATTCTGTACTTTTCAGTACTGTAAAACCAATGGTTCCTAGGCAGCTAAAAGGACAAGAAAGGGTGAAACCAATTTTGTATTAATCCAGTGATATTATAAAGTTAGAAAGCAAATTCTTTAGTTAACAGCAAAAAATGTGTTTTTTCATCTGATAATGCTACTTTAGATTTCCAGAAAGATTACCACTCATTTTGCAAAAACTAGCAAGGGTTTTTCATTTAGAATTATTTGCCAAGTCCCCAACCACAAGATCCTCTAACTACCACTCATAAGGCCACTGACTGTACCACAAACATTAATTAATCAACCACTGCAATTAAAAAATAAAAGCAAAAAAATCAACCCACATTAAAAAAAAAGAGAAAAAAAGCTCTTAGAACATGTATTTTAATTTTATAGGTTTTACAAAACATGTTTACTAAAATTAGCTTGGTAAAGCACTGGGCCAAAAAGAGTTAAGGTACAGTTTATTCTCTTTCCTGCTGCAGCTGTTATGGGAATAATTAAAAACCTCCCCTGCCCCCCTTTCAGGCTGTAGGGTTCAAATGACAGAGTAACCTGGCATCAGGAGTTAGAGAGGATTGAAGATTGAAGGAATGCAAAATGTATTCAACTAGGAAGCTTCTTCAGCTAGGCTACAGTTACAAACTACAGTACCTGAAAAAATTATACAGCATGAGAAGCACCAGTGTCATATTACAATCACATATCAATAGCAAAAAGCTCCCCTAAAAAGAAAGCCAATTCCTACAGAAGAATGTCAGGCAGGAAGTTTATGACAGACTGACAACTGAAGCACAAGAGAAGTCACATAAGGTCTTGGCATTCTTCCAAACAAAGGGGGTTTTATCCTTATTGATGCAATTAAGTGTCTTCCTTCAGACACAGTAAGTCTATATTTTAAACTAACTTCCTCTAAGAACACACAGATCATCAGTAAATGCTTTAAATGTTCACCCAGATGTCTGTCTCCTCCTTTTGTAGTCCCCTATGTAGAGCTTTTAAATGTATTAACCTATGTTAAAGAGATCTGAAAATGGAAACAGATATCCCAACATTATTTTATTGCAGTGGTTTTCCTAAAAGTTGGTGTGAGAAAGAGGGACAAAAAGTGAGCAAAATTAAGATGCCCATGAAAAGCCATCACCCTACTGGCCAATCTATACCTACCTATACAGCTGCCTCTTCAAGAATGGGGCTTAACATGAGAACTTCACCATTGTGTTCATAAAGTTCTCAGTTTCCTGAAGATATCTACCAAACTTGACAATTATTTTTGTAAAGCCTCATTTCTTCAACTAACTGTAAAACACCTTGTGTTCCCAACAGCAAGATGCACAAGTGTTCAAGAATCTCAAGCACTGCACTTAATCAGATGTCTTAGAATTTCAAACAAAGGTATATCCTGCACTTATTTTCAGCTTCTTTAGACAGCAAAACTGTAGCTGCTGATTTGGCAAACTCCTACAATGTCATTTTGGCCACTGTCTCACCTTTAGGCCCAGGTGATTACATTTCCAGTTTCATCTTCCCCAAAGTGGAAAAGTGGCATTCAAGAAATAAAAATCTGAGTTTTGACTGAAAAACTGTTTCATTTACACTGACTTCCAACAGCCAAGCTTCTTTTTCTGTAGACAAGGGCTCAGACACTCTACTCAAGGAGATTTTACATAGTCTACCACTACTGATAAACAGCCTACAGCTGGATTTAAGATCTTAAGGTCTTGGTACACACAGTTAATCCACTCTGAAACTTGAGTAGTTGCAGCAGATGGTAATCAGAAATCTCTCATCAGCCCCAGAATATCCTCATGGTATATCATCCTATAAATAAGGCAAACTCCTTTCCCCTGGGCTGTACAACTGATTATGGAACATCAGAAGCTTCTTTGGATTACAGAATGTTCAGAAAGATACAATGCTGCCAAAGCTTATATCTCATATTTTTGGAGTCAAGTATTTTTATGACAAAGTTAATGTAGTTTAGAAAAATGTCTGATTCCTTTGTAGTTTATGCAGTTGAAATTTTAAAATAGAATTTCTCAATTTACTAATGCAGTTTTTAAAGCATCTTTTGTCTTACTACTGCTATTATGGGCATATTTTGACTTTTGCAGAATTGCAGTCAGCTAAGAATAAAAATAATGAAAACTGATGACCTAATTTGGTTTTTAGAATAAATTAGCTCTATACTTTTAAAAGCTAGTGCTACTTATTCAAAGCAGAAAATGGTACATCTGAGGTTTGATCACTGTTGGTAGGTAATGAGATATATTAAAAACAAGGCATCTTCAAGAACAATTCAGCATGAGTCCCTTAAAGAATCCTGACTTTAATCTCAATCAGGGGAATAGGCAGTAGGGGGTGGGCATAAGCTGACTCAAACATAAAAATAGTCATTACACTGACTATAGCTTTTACATGTTTTCTACTGATTTCTATCTCTTCCCATGCACATATAAGTGTATATAAATCTTATACCTATCCAGTGCTTCTAAAAAACAGAACCTAAACCACACATCACACCACTTTGAAATGCTTTTTCAACTTTACTTTCCAAAAGTCAAAAAGTAATATTTATTTCTTTCCTTTAAATATTATTTGCCAATCAGAACACCATGTTCTGAAAATGCAGCAAAATAGTTATTTTCAATTACTTCCTGAATGTGGCAAAGTCAACAGTTGTTGTTACCTCCTCTTGCAACAAGTTGCAAGGTCTGGGTTTTCCTTGGCTGTATGGTCAAAATGAAACTTTATTTTCATCTACTTTTATCTGAGGCTATAAAAGTTCACCAGTTAAGAACCACATCAGCATCAAAATTTCTGGTTGGCAGGAACCCTATTACTTGAATGTAAAGAAAATGCAGACTCAACTCCTGGTGTATGTTTACATACATATGTTTACAAAAAAATTCCTCCGACAACCCAGTCCATCAAGATTTGAATGTTGCAGCAGAATGTAATCCCTACCAGGACAATCATGTGAAATACTTCAGAATATCTCTGAAAGACTTTAGAACCCAGTGAACCCTAATATGAGACCCTTAACTTTCATGGATTTTATAGCAATTTCAATAACATCTGCATTGGCAATTAATTTATATAACGTTTCTCAGCAATCTCTTCACACACATATTTGTCTATACAGAATGTCAACAGATTTAGCTATTATGAAAGTTCTGATTGCATCAGCAGCACAGTCAAGTACCCAAATAAATACAAGTAATTGAAGTAATAATGTTTATTAAGCAATCAGCACTTCACACACTTCACTTTCAGTATTACATCTCCTATTTACAGTGACACGAGGGTTGCAGACACAATCAATGTATAAAAACAATTATGTTTTTTCTAATGATATAGATCATAATGATCTGATAAACAAAAAATTATTCTGTATCAAACAAGTCTTTCAGATATGGGGGCAATTCAAGCAACTTTCAACACCAAATGTGGAATTGCTTTTGCTAGGAGGGTTACTTCTTGTGACCACTGACAATCAAACACACCAAAAAAAAATCCTCCTGCTTCTCAATAAAGCAGTGAGGAATGTGCCTGAACTCTGCATTTACTAAGTATTTGTCACATGATATAAATGGTTTGGTGTACCCCAGTATACCTTAAAATGTCAACACCAGTCACAAAACAATTTTCAAGTTCTGATTTCTAATGGAGCTATTTAAACACCTGTGTTGATTTGGAAGTTTATTACCACAGACCTTAATAACAATGGGCAATATTGATTTACCTTTGTTCATTATACCTGGAAACTTGAAAGTCAATATCTTACCAATTTTTTTATCATCGCACTGTATATAACCTTGCCAAATTCAAGCTCTTATTACTACTATCTTATGATCTGTAATGGTAGCATTGTCTACCCACAAAGTCCTCAGTGAAAGGGGACATTCTATATGAACAGCAGGAGTAGCTTTCAAAACACTGTCTTATCCATTATCTCACTTGAACTTCTGTTTAAACCACATATACATATAGGAAACTATGAGGTCAGGAGCGCCAATATAAATATTTTTAAGCTTTACTAAATTATAAAATCTGGATAGTATAGTTATGTATACATGTCACAAAAACAGGCTGCTAATGTCAGTGCTGCACTTTACACCTATCATTATTTACAACTGGTAGAAGCTGCTGCTTTGTAATTAACTAATTTCTGTTAGTTGTATACTCACATTTCGAGCTGCCATACCATAAAATCTAAGCAAACACTCACAGCTACTGCAAGCATACTAACTACAGACTTATCCCAGGAAATTTATTCTGCTCTTGGGTGAGAGATTAAAAATGTTTGCACACATTTCACTAATTCCTGAAGGCCAGCAGTAGGAAGAGACATAACCTCTACACTGACCTCCAAAGTTTGAACAGAAGTGGATGCAAAACTATGTCAGTTAAACAATTACTACAGTATGCTGTGATAATGCCCAGAGGCACGGTCAGGAAAGGCACCTGAATATAGTTATTAGACACTGCCAGTTTTATTTTTTAAATAAGAAATAAATCAAGAGTCCATAGGTTTTGCTCTGCAGTCTATAAGCTGCTAAACAAGAAGGCTGAATGTGTCATTAAAAGATCAGGAATTTTTTCATACACTGAGCTACCAGCTCCCTCAGTATTAAAATTAAATCATGTACAGGTACACTGCCTTTCACTGCTGACAGGGCACACAGAATGGACAGCACAGAGGGAATAAGTCAGCATTTGCAATTAGCAAGATAAGAGTCCATGAGGGTGTCCCACTGGGATAAAACTAGGGAACTAGGATAACACCAGGTAGAACCTAAGGGAAGCACAAATGAAAAGAAAATGCTGCACAGAGAAGTGAGGGAAACAACAAGGTCTTGTATCACTACAGAAAGTAGCATAATGAGGGCAACCTGAGGAGAACAATCAGCAATGGTGAAGAAGGCAAAAGCCACATTACTCCTGTATGGTTTTTGTTTGATTGATTTTAAGAAATTAAGACTGGATTTTGTGCCAGTTGATAAAGTTCTGCTTGATCCACAAGATCATGAAACTCAAGGAAAAGGCAAAGGCAGCCTGAAGAAGCCTCACAAGGAAAAGAGGGTAAGGAGGAAAGGAAGTGGTGACTTGTGAGCAATGTTTCACATGGTGACTAACCTATCACCTTTGGGCCACTTTCCACTGAAAAATACAGCAGCAGTGGAAAGAAACTCAATCAAGAAACTATGTCCTGAGGACAGAGATAATACTCCTTCCCCAGAACACAAGTCCCTTGCAAGGTAAATGCACTAGCCTCAGAATGGTGTGCAGGCACATTTAGACATGACAATACAGAACTATTTTCATTCTTACTCCTTGGAATAAGGATATGAACTATTATTAATAGCATTAAAAGACATTATCATTAATAATAAGTAGTTTTAAACATCTGCAACTTAACTCAGTATGCCTCCAACTAAAGATTCCTTTCTTACTCCTTTCAAAAGGTATATTTATACTGTGACCAAGATCAGATAATATTAGGCAGACCAAATTAGGCTCTGTGGCCTGCTACTGTCTCTGCAGGAGTACAAATCTTTATACAAAAAGATTCTGAAAGTGACCATTCAATTTGCGTATTTCTCCAATCTTGTCTTGACTAATTATATCCAAGCAACCTAAGAATCAATTATCTATTTTCAAGCTTGCATGATTTTGCTATCATTTTACTGTGTTTTAACACACTGTTCCTCGTCTAAATTCTACAAGCAGTCTGATAAAAGTTGAAAAGAAATGGAAAAATTATATTTTTAATTTTAGGTGTCTTCAAACTATATACTCCTGCAACTCAGACTGGCTTTGGTCATGCATTTTTTTTTAAATAAAGTACTGAAGCTTATCTGAAATTTTTTTATTGTTTCTGACTACAAGTCAAAAAAGCAGTGCTGTTCAGCTGACCTCAGAATCTAGAGAAAAGGTTCCATCCACAGATAAGCTTAATGAAAGTAGGGGGGAGCCAGCTACTCGCAGTCACACCTTTAGAGGCAATGCAGAATATTGTGATGATTATCTCACTGTTTAAAATTAGCAAACACTACCTTTCAGGTCAGATGTTATTTTCAGAACAGCACAAGCAAAAATTCTCATACACCACACCAGAAGTTAATTTTTTGCTTTTACTGGTATGACCCTTGCACTAATATGTTTAACACTGAGCCATATAACAGCTGCTTACTTTTGCTTTAGTGAGTGCAAAGTGCAATATAAGTAAGGCTTGTCTTCATTACAGCACTCCACCAAAAAAAACCACAGTTGGCTATGTAACATGCAACAACATCTCACAAATCCTTTCTACCTTCATCTATTAAATGTAATCTTTTCTATTTTTAAGCTTTCAAGCATTTTTAAAAAACACAATGCTATTCCATACTTCAAAGTCTAAGAACATAGTAACACATATAAGAATCCAGAAGAAATATTAGATTCTGCAAAGTGAAATTTTCCCCCCACTGCTGTTCCCTAACTTCTAAATGGATGCTAATTAAGAACCATGCTCTTCCCACAGCCTTTAACTTTGGCAAGTTTTATATATTAAATTACAACAACTAAGGAGTGAGTACAAAACCGCCAAGGAAATACATTATAAAAATTACAACTTCAAAGTATTGTTTTTAACAATGTAATGTCCTTGGTTCCAGCATTAACAATACTACTCTGTTCCCAAATCTTAAAACAAGAGCAATTTTTCTTTTCCAGTTTGAAGATACCAAGTTTAATAGAACCAACATGCCTTAGTAGGAGTAAAGAACTTTTCCTAACAATGCACAAACAAAAAACCCAACTACCTGTCTTTTTAGAGACAGCTGATCAAAACTTGTTTGATAGCTCAGCACTCCTCTCTCTGCAGCTTCTGTGTGGTGTGAATGAAACCCAGTCTGCACCTCACACCCTGTCCTTCTGCAGTGAGAAAGAAAACTGGCCAGAGGATAAATCCAACACTGTCTCGGCACTGCTTTCTCCAGCTTCCAGTATTATTACTGTGCTTCTTTTTAATCTTTCCTCCTTCATGTTTCAGACAGAGCATTGAGAGATATTTTTGGCTGTGCCAGTCTCGGGAATGCACTTTTCCATCAGTAACAGCTCAGTGTCCGGCTGCCTTCTCGAGCCTCCCAGTGAGCTGTTTCAGCTCATCACCCATTCAGCAAAGCCAGGGCACTGCACAGCAAACCAAAGTGCAAGATCAGGCAAAAGGGCATTCCCATTCCTCTGCTTGTGTTGCACAAAACCACAAGAAGAGCCTGAGATGCTAAGGGAACTCACACACTGAGCTCTGTAACAAAACAGAGGTAAAATTAGCACTGCCTTGTTTTGTAAAACATTCAAAGAAACATTAAGCAGAGAGTGTACAATATGCATTCACATGTCAACCAAAGAGCACTTTAGCTGGCAATCTTCTGATGGCTACAGAAAGTAGTAATAGATGTATGCCAATTCAATTAATGCTAATTTAGAACTTGGTGTCTCTCTCATTTAATTCAAAACAATTCACGTATAAAATTGCACCTATTTGTGCAATGTAGTTAAGTTACAGGAAAAGACTTCAAGTCAAGCTTTGCATTTCCTCTAAGCATATCATACTTTTATAAAAAACTATATAGTTTGAAGAATAACTAAGAGAATCAGAAATCATTAGCTGTTTTTGCACAAAGATAACAACTTTCAGTTTTAACTACAGGTTATATCAAGTCAACCATCTAAACCAAACTTTAATGCAAACTAAAATAGACAAAGGCATTCAGTACCAGTCAACTTAAGGTTCTGTTGTAAATATCTGCACACAGAAAAAGAAGAATAGGAGATACGAAATCCAGGACCTACTTCTCTAACTCCTGCTAAGCTGTATAACAATAATAGAGGATATAAATCAACCTGAACAATGGAACAATAACTATGATCATTTTTCTACTGTTTCTGTGTAACAGTCTTCATGTAAAAGATAAGCTTATTTTTCCCAAATATAAACACTTTTGATTACAAGGCATAGCACTTCCTCTTAGAATTCAAGAGGTTTTTATAGTTCAGAAGCAATTGTTTTACCATGTTATTAAAATACTATCTTATCAGACTTTTTGACCTACATTACTAAAAACTGATGTATGATTTCTGAAGTTATAAGGAAGTTTGATGAACTGGATAGATTGTGAAACGTAGAACTGATCAAAGTCTTCTCTTGTTAGTATATTAAAATTAGTACTTTGAAAATCCATGAAGATTTTAGTTCTCTGGCTAAAATCTTTCTTTCCCAATGACCAACATCTGGATTTTTTTTTCTTGTTAAGGCTGAAAATACATGACAGACTCGAGACTTTTTTTATGAATGCCACTATCCTGAACTGGCAAAATGACAGGGAGATGCATCTATGACTGTATAAGAGACAGAAAATGGCATTAGCAGCAGCCAGGGAAGTTTGAGGACAGAGCATTATAAAGCCAGGCTTGATGGCCTGAACACTGCGCCAGCTTTGCAATGATTCAATCTCTATGACAGATTGAGTCAAAATTTTTAATTAATGTATGTAATATTTAAAAAATTAGGTACTCTGAGGAGCTGTTGAGCATTTACATGCCATCACTTTTCCAAGCCATAGTAGCCATACAAAGGTTTCTGATCACAAATCTATCATACTCCTTGCACTCATCAACATCAAACCACCAGAAAAGATTTATTTAAATGACATCAGTGTACCAAATTGAAATATGCAGAGAAAAACTCCAGACCATACAATCATGTATTTATTTTAAGGACTTGTTTTACTCTGATGATTCCACCCTGGCACATGGGAAACCCATGGTCTGGCTGACAGTGTTATTTTCTCCACAGCCTGTATGGAGCTGTGTTTTGGACCTGTGTTTAAAAGGGTGTGGGTAAGAGCAATGCTTTGGCTGCTGCTGGACAGTGCCCACACAGAGTTAGGGCTCCCTTTCCACCCCCTCACTCTGGCCCCATTCCAGCAAATAGGGCTAGGGGTGGACAAGAAACTGGGAGGGAAGAGAGCCAGAAGAAATGACCTGAGCTGATCAAAGGGATATTGCATATATAACCTCATGCTCAGCCACAAAACTCAGGCAGCAGAAAGGAAGGGTCTGACTCCTGAGAGCCACCAAGATGTTTGTGGAAGGTAAAAAGTAATTTTCTTTACAACACTTGTTTTTCCTTCCTCTTTTTTTCACTTGTTACGCTGTCTTTATCTTAAACCAGCAGGTTTTTTGCTTCAGTAGCCATGGGGCAGGCAGGCAAGTGAGCAACTGTGTGGGTGCTTGGCTGCTCTGCAAGGTCAACCAACCCACTACACGTGGTAAGCTTAAGATCCTTTCTGACCCTGTCTTCTGCTAAAAGGATCATCACTGGCATCTTCTTGGGATTAATAACACTCTCCTCTTATATTTAAAATACCAATATATAGAGGGAAAAAAAAAATGGAGAAAAACCAGCCAAGTGTCACAGACATCTTTTCATTAAAATCCTTCTTTAGGAAATTTCTTACTGAGAAGCTGAGAGGCTCCAGGAACAAAATGTAAACAATGGTTATCTGCTGCTGTGGAGTGCAACAGGTGCATCTGTGATTGGCCCATCTTAGATGTTTATAATTAATGGCCAATCCCAGCCCAGTTAGCTCAGACTCTCTGTCCGAAACACAAACCTTTAGTATTCATTCCTTTCTATTCTTAGCTTAGCTAGCCTTCTGAGATGAAACTTTTTCTTCTATTCTTTTTAGTATAGTTTTAATGTAATCTTAAAATAATAAATCAAGCCTTCTGAACATGGAGTCAACCTTCTCGTCTCTTCCCTCACCTGAAAAACCCTGTGAACACCATCACAGCCAAGGAAAATGCCGCAGAGAAATAACAAAATGGGTAAGTATCTAAGAAAACTTACCAACTCAGTTTCTTCAATTTCTTCTCATTACTTTGATACTAAACCTTTATATATTTCTATAAGTCAGGGAAATAATTTTAGATCCTTAAGTTAGAAGGAGTCATTTTAGCATGTTGTTCAACAGCTGTGTTGCTGAAGCATTTCCATTTTTTTTTCTCAGTACCACAGAAACTACCATTTGTTTAATCTAACCAGTCACAGTCCAGACTGCTTTTTCTAGATCCTACTTCCAAATTATCCCTGGTTTCTAGTATTCTAGACAGAAAACATGTCCAACAATCTTCTGAAACTATTAATTCTCTGTATTTCCCTTGGGAGAAAAGGAGGGCTCTTCCAAAGTTCTTGACATAGACTAGGGTTCTAAGCACCCAACTGGGAGGGAAAGTATCAAAAGAAACAAAAAAAATCGCACTTGAAAACAAAACTGTAACTCCTAAGAATCCTCCAGGCAGAAACTATCATTATAAGCAATCAGATTTACAGTTCTGGGGTTTGTGTTTAATTCTGTGCTTTACTTAAATTTACAATTAAAAATAAAAAATACTGGTTTTTAAAAAGCACAAAAATACTATAAATAGTTCTTATCTCTTCTCTTGTTCAATCAATAATAAATAATGGCAGCAAGAAAGCCTGAATCCTTATCAGGAGTTGTGGAAGAAAAGCTCTCTTGCAGCCTCAGTTTTTAGGGATAAACACTGAGGACTGTAAACTCTGGAGAATATTCTTCAGTTCCAAATAATTCAGATTGACCTGCTAAGGACCCTTCAGATCAACTAGATTTTATCAATTCCCATCAGTTATTGCTGATATGGACAGCAAACACTATGGACAACCACCAAAGATTTTCTGCTCATTTTCCCCTCTCGTACCCACCACAATTCCCACTTGTGCTGAGTGTGAGGGAATAATTTCAGCACCACCATGAGACTGCCACACATATCTTAAGTTCAATGTAAGAACTTTGCTAATGGATTCAAGCAGCAAGCAATTTCTGTTAACAAAAGGCCAGCTTGAACTCCTCAGAAAAAGGCATCAAGAATGAAGAAAATAACTTTCCTCTCTCCCACGAGCACAAGTCATCAAATTGCTCCAATCATTTTCAGAGCTAAGGGGTTTTTTCTTATATGGGTGAAAGAGGTGAATGGAAGGGGAGGAGAATAAGTAATATACTATCTCCTGAGAAAGGCCAATTCTGGGAAGAATAATTCCAAGTAGATTTGCAGAAATTGGAAAGAAAAGAGTGAGCACATGCTAGAAGAAGGCTTCCTTTAAACCAGAAAAGAACAGTGTCAGTGATTTAATTCAATACTTTCCCATGACCTTTAAAATTTTAATATCTGAGAAAAGCTATGAAGGATTCAATAGCTCACAGTTTATGAATCCTTTGTGGAATAACCCCACTAACACTATATACTCAAATAAGAGAGAGGACAGAAAGTGACTAGACTTCAATAGAGACAGAAGATAAAACAGAACAGAGACATTTAAATAATGCAGACAAACGAGATGGAGAAACAGGAATGCCAAACCTTAAATGAGGACGCAGATGTGACAGATGTTTCAGAAACTCCAGCTAATGAAGACTATCACTGGGAAATTATTGCCAGCACAAAAGTTCTTCAAGTCAAAATAAGTTGTTAGTGTAGAGTGTTCTGCTATCCATGAGAGGTGCCTTCCAGTTAAATCAGATAAACTAACTCTATCAAAACATATCACAAGATCCATATGCATTGAGATTTCAGGTGCGACCAATCTACTTTCACATACTGAGGAAAGAGGCTGAGGGACACAGCACATTATTAATAAAAGATTTCAATTCTTTCCAAGTAGATGGGACAGCTGTTATGTCTCAAATAAGCTGCCAAAGTCCTAAGAAATCTTTTAATTTATATATCATACCTGACTACTTTATAGGAGAGCAAACGTGACATCAGAATGCAAAGCAAAACAAAGAACAATAAGGGATGATTTCTCACCATCTCTCCCTATAAAGAGAATAAAGACACATTAAATGAAATTAGCAGGTGGCAGATTCAAAATAGAGAAGAGTGGGTACCTATTCCTCACCAGGACATCCAAGATACAAAACTCTGAGCCACAGGTTGTGCTACAGATGCCAAAGTGTACAGGGTTGAAAAAGAAACTGGGGGAAAAAATGGAGCAAAACCTATCCTTTAAATTAGATACTAAATATGAGAATACCAATGCTCACTCAAAGAACCCTTGAGCAATAGGTCACTGAAAACTACCAGGTCAAAATTGAGGGATAATAATACAGGTTAGTTCATCCTTGCACTTCTCCCTGCAAAAAGCAGGGCAGGGGGAAGCAATGAACTTTAATAATGAAAAGTCAAAGCACTTCACTGCCTGTCTCCTGCTTTGTGCACTCTGAGGCTTCTGAGACAACAGGGGCTGCTGTCCTTGCTCCCACACATGGCTGAGCTTGGTGGCTGTCCCAGCAGCTGGGCACCTCCCTGAGGCCTCTCAGCCCCACACGGGTGAGGAGGCTGCGCAGGGGGGTGCTTGGCTGCCTGCTGCAGCTCTCACTCAGCATCCCTGGGCTGCCAACACATGCCCTGCAGTCAACAGCCCCAGGACCAAACAGCCCAGGAGGCAAAGGCAGCAGTGAGGGATGGCTGCACTGGCCCCAGTGCGACCAAATCCTCCAGGTGATTCCACTGGGAAGCACCTGGGTTGCCAGAAGGGCTCCAGTGTGATATTGTGTTACCTTGTCCTTCCCAGCGCTAGAATCCAGCCAGTGCTTGTGGATCAGGGACACTGAAGCCTGGACATTCAGCACTGAGTTAGCTTTCTTAGTTATTGAGAGCTTGGCCCTTACCAAACCACACGTCTGCATTCCCTGTACTTTTCTGAGCAGAGTTTCCCCATCTAGTATCTATTTAGTGGGCACACACATCAGTTTATTCTGTCTTCTTTCTTATCCTTTGCCTAGAGAACCTTCAGCTTTGCCCTCCTTGCATGCTTCAGAGCCCACATTCAAGCACTCCTCTGCAGGCCCACTGAAGATAGGATGATGGGCTGGATGTGAAAAGGCCATTCTTAACAGAAGACTTCACACAGCTTATGAAAATATGTGTATTTAGGAATTCGTTTATTTGTGTGTTTGACTTTAATTTATATTCCAGTTTTTAATTTATTCTCTGATCCATTTCAGGCTATGGAGATTGTTGCACCCCCATGCCTGCTTTGCAGCACACCAATGAACACAGCAGCTCATGACTACCAGTTTAGGAACTTCCAACACCCACCTTTTGTTTTCCAAGAGTAGCACAAGCTGGATGGAAGTGTTTTACAGAGGAACTTGCATAGACAGCCTTTGCAGCAAATCATGGCAACAATCCTAGTACCACCTTTGTGGATGGCCCCAAGGAGAATACAGAATCACAGAATGGCTGACAATGGAAGGGACCCTAAAGACCACCTAGTTCCAATCCTCCCTTTCCCCATTATTGGCAGGGATGCACTCACTAGACCAGGTTGCTCAAAGACCCCTCCAGAACTGGCCTTGAACACTTCTGGGGGTGGGGCATCCACAACTTCTCTGGGCAACCCATTCCAATGCCTCAACACCTTCGGAATAAAGAATTTCTTTCTAGCATCTTATCTACATCTCTTCTCTTTTTAGCTTAAAACCACTCCCCCTTGTAGCTCAATAGTAGTTTTGAGATACTTTCCATTTCCTTTATTCTTGGCTGCTTGAAAGTGTAAAGGAAAATGAAATGTTAAAGAACTTGAGCCCAAAAGATGTGAAATTTCAGTATTCTGTAACTTTCTCTCTTTCCTTTAAATAAGCACTCTCCCTTAAGGCTATGACCTGCTTTGTTGCATGGTTTTTTAACAATACAAACTTATTGGAACACCAAACTGGTATCACAATGGACCAGATGCTGCTTGGCCCATTAGGAACACCACAGCGATACAAAATTCTCTTCTTGTGTACTTAATAAGCCCTGAGCCATCAAATAAACCCCAAAAGTAACTATTTTTAATTAGTCTCAAATAAAATAAGGAATAGTTTAAATATCTCTGCTTTTAAGCTTATACTAACAATTTTAAATGCAAGGGAATTCTGTTCTATTCCCACATCTGGCTCTTCCAATGAACCCTATGAAGCAAGAACATTCCTATGAATCAGGAAAAAATATAGTGAAAACTACAATTCTGATTCATTCATACTAAACTGAGTATTTTGTCTTCCTGGTAAATTCATCTTCCCCTTTACCTCTATATAAATATATATCCACCAAAGTAAAACTAATCTATTCAATTAATCCTGCACATCACACTAAATAGAATAAGCTTGCAAGTTTGACCCAAGGAAATTACACCACCTTATGCAACTACCTTTAAAGAAAAATGTTTCAAAAACATTGATACACAGTGAATATACATACTACAAAATCAAGAACCACATACAATAAAATAATGCTGTAGTAGAGATAAATAAAATTACTCTATTCTTTTTGTTGTTCTTCACTACCAAGACAGGTCAACAACTAGAACTCACATAACACTCAGGCCAGACAAGAGACCTTCCAGTCTCACACACACAAAAAAACCCAAAAACATAAAACTCCAAAATCACAAAAAAAACCAAAAGAGTAACATTAAATTAAAATGAATTAAAAGTGAAGGATTTACATTATGCCACCTTAAAAGTCAGCTTTCTGCACCATTTGCTTATTTCCTCTGTTTGGAAAACTGCCGCAATTCTTCCTGAAGCATTTGTTAGCAAAGATTTTCTCAATGACGCTTCTGCCCCTTACATAGATTTCTGAGATCTTGTTTCTCTATGATATACAAGTGAAAACCAAATGTCTCAGATCTGAGAAGTTTTGCAATAACTGAAGTAAAACAGGTTATGACAGCTAAGTATAACAAGTATCTTCAGTAAAGAATTCCAAAATAATTTGGGCAAGAAACAGGAGAAAAGGTGCCTGTGAAATCTGAAATTTTTCAAGTTACAGCTTAAAATGTGGGGTTTCTGTTTTGGGGAGGAGGGAGGGGATGGTTCTAAATTTTTACATGCAAGCAAAACAGTTTTGTAAAATTCTAGCAGGTGTCACCTTCTCCTAGTCATCTATTGTGAATACTGAAAAAAAGGCACAATGTGAAATAAGTACAATTTTCAGTAACAGTTTGGTTCAAAGTCTCCTAGAGTTTTAGTACATTTCTTATTGTGTTTTACAGTAACAAATTACATTAAAACAAAGATTTCCTGGAGGCAAGAAGAAATGGCTTTTCATTGCTTATTTAAAACAAGTAATGAGTTTGGCAAGCTACAAAGACAGCAGAGATGGAAATGAAGTTTTAAGCAGCACAATTTGTGCCTCACAGAACTGCAGCTAATGTAAGGCACAGAATGACCACAGACATAGTGAAGAGAGTTCTCCAGTATGATCTCAACACAGCTGAATGAGAACATTTCTTAGCAGTAGTATAATGCAAGACACAAGTTCAAACATTTTTTATTTTCTCCGAAGTGTTGCCTCTCTCCCTTTCCTCAACATAGCAGGTGAAAGAATGGCAGTCTTACTTGGTTTTCCCACTGGAAGAAGCCTGCTCCCTGAGATGACCATAACTTTTATTAAAAACAGGGTAGTAACAAAACAAAAATATTAGACACAAATTTTATTGTCTATATTAAAAAAGATGTCTTACAAACTAAGAACTGTCATTAAAAGAACCATATTTCCAGAAAGAGGGTTAAGAAATGTCACATTCATTTCATACACTGTAATGCTGCAAGATGATTTGACAAGCCACAGAGGGGTTTTGCTGCTGCTCAGCAGTACCTTTCACAATAAGATCTCCCAAGACACTTTCCAGCAAGAAATTAACTGATATTCCACAAAGAAAAAGAGAAAAAAAAAAAAAACACCACTGCAAAATACTAGTAAATGTAAGCTGTACAATGCTGAAATCTGTGAAAACTATGAGCTACCAAAATTGTAGGAAAAGGACTCGAAAATATTTTGCCTCCTTCAGTCCAGTTATTCTTTCCATAAAAATCATCCTGACCTACAACCAAAAATCCATTCTTTTTTTCACCAGCTTTCAAAAACTGCCCTACTTAGCAACAAGGAACATATTCCACACCTAATGTACCTCTTTCTGTTTGTTATCATATGGAATATTACATTTTCCAAGTAACTCCTTTAAACATTGTGACTATGATTGATACCTCAGCTGTCTGTGAAATCATTGTATTTCCCCTGCAACCTGCTTGCATTCTCATGCCTCTGGTTTCAGGAACCTTGGACTCAGATTTAAATTCCTGCCAAGCTGTTGGCCTGAAATAATACAGAGCTTTTTTTCATCCTTTCTTGTATAACAAATTAAGAGCTTTGAATTGAGGCCTTGCTTTTTTTTTTTTTTTTTTTAAGTTTTGTCTGTCAACAAGAACATTTTAAGAATCTTTAACTGTATAAGCAACTGATCAGTGCAAGACCAATACAGTTTACATTGTCCTGCAAGGACTCCCAGAAGTTTGTTACCAACGTCTCCTAAGCAAGTAAAGAGAAAGGTTTATGCAACTACATTGCTAACAATTACATAAGATTTCTTGGACCTAGAGTTCAGTCTTTATTATATTTTTGAAAAATCCTGGAGTAGAGAAGCAAACACAAAAGCCCACCTGGCTTATAATAAAAGCAGCCATCAGAAGTTTTCAGCAGAAGCCCATGACTTATTCCCATTAACTACTGTAAGCAGTGCAGATGAGGCATTTAAAATAAGAAAAAGTTATAAGGTGTACATTTCTAGAATACAGAACTGTATTCTAAATATTTTAAATAGTAAGGGGAAAAAAAAGTAGGGAGTAGCTTTTACCATGATTCATTTTGATTCTTTCAAAATGCAGTGACATGGCAGCTAGGAGTAAGGCTCTGAACCAAACAGGGAAAACCATAATATACTCCTTGTCTTTTATACTAAAATTTTTTTATGTATTTATTTCACACCAAAAATTCTTTAAAATTTATCAGCTATGCTGTATTTTAATAGAATGCATCAGAAAAATTTTCTTTCTCCATCACCTCAGCCAAAAGCACCATTTGATAAAGTACACTGAGCAGATTTACATAAAGCCTCTGTGATGGTGGATAATCAGGCACAAGGTTAAATCACCAGGTGACAGGTTTTTCCCAGAAGAAGATGCATTTAGTTGATGGCATCCCTTAATGTAATTTTACTAGATTCACCAGAAAAAGTGAGAAATACCTGAAATTAATTCAGTAATTCAATAAATTCACTTCAGAATACTTCCAATACATGAAGAAACAGTTTGCAGACCGTATTATAAATCTAAACATTAGAATCTTTTCTTTTAAATAAAATTAATTCAAGATTCTTAGGTATATGGCAAGTGGTTAATCTTGTAAATCATTTTTATTGGCCAAAGCTTTAATCACAAGGTACTCAAACGATTATAGTGAACTTTATATATCCACTAAGGACTGAGTTGAATTTCGCATTAGATGTAGAAGAAAAAAATATATTTTCTGCAGCTGAACCCACTGAAAGTATATACTTGAGCTATGATTTCCAACTAATATAAAAATTCATCAGCAATTCTCAGGACAAAAAATGGTTAAATTTCTCCCCGCAAGGCAAGAACCCCTAACCTACTATTTTTGGAGGTAAAGTTCAATATTTATGGAAAGAAATATCAATTTCCACATGTAAAATAATGAAAATCCATGTCACGTTCTATTCTTGCTACTCTGAGTGCATGTCACTTACAGAAAAAAACCAGCACATAATTAGACATTTTAGAACAAGCAGGAGAATTACCTGAAGCTTTGAGTCTTAATTGCATCAAGATAATGCTGCTGACAGGGATGCTCAGAAATTATGTGTCAGACATTGGACTCTTGTTACAAAATGGTCACTCAAAAGCATGAGGATTCAAAAATCTGCAGGAATTCAGGAGTAACCAAGGTATGTGTCAACAGAGCAGCCCAACTGAGAAGAAGCAGGCTAATAGGAATTACTTTCCTTCTCAGTAGTGAGAAAGTAAAGAACAAAAAGAAAAACCAGTTTCCCTCCTCAAAGGAAAAAGACAGACAAGCAACAGTGCTGGGATTTCTTTCCAAGATAATGTTGTTGTATCAATCTTGTGGGACACAAACTTCTAGTTATCTTTGTCCTTCATTGCTTACTGTATTTAATAATCTTTTTAATCCTCAGTTGAATAATTCTCTGAAGTGAAACTTTAGGTGCTCTATTTTCAGGAAGCTATCAGATCTCATTGTTATACTTTGTGTGAGTTTTCTAAAGAATAAAAATGCCTTATTGACTCTTCTGGACTCTGACACAGGCATTCTGAAGAGCCTCAGACATTATAAAGCAAAAGAAAAAAAAAGCTTGAATAAAAAAATCCATTATCGTGAGTGCTGGACAAGAACCTTGAAAGTCAACCACAGCTCAATGTGCTAATCAGCAAGGCTGTCACCAGCACCATGAAAAGACTTCGTAACACTTTAAAAGACTTCTAACAGAACAACTAGAACAACTGTCTCCTGCAAAGATGTTAATGGCAGTCACTTCCAACAGAAGTATCAGCAGCAGCATTGCCCTTCTTACACAGTTCTTTAAAAAGAAGGTTTTAAATATTTAGCAAAAGGCTTTAACAGCACTCTCCCACTGCCAATTAGCAGCAGTGATACCATTTAAATATTTGATGATGACAACACTAAAAATAAATAAATTAAAGTCCAATTTAGTATCACAATATTGCTAAACCTTCATTATGTTATAGTGGATCTACACATTTGACTGGCACACATTTGGAATTCCATTTTAGTCCTGCACTGCAAAAAATTAATAAAATGAAAGGAAAACATATATATAAAAGAGCACCAGAATAAAAAAAAAGCATAGAAAAGCTTAAATAGGTGAAACAACTAAAACATCAAGATTTTTTAGTCCAGAAAAAGAAATTTCATAAAGCAAATGTGAGGAATACCTCTCAGCTCATTTGTGGAAAAGAGAAAGTGTTGTTCTAACATAAGAACCAGGGGATACCAGGTAAACAAGTAAATAGCTGCCTAGTAAAACCATGCACAGAAAAAAAAAAAAAAAGAGGGAAAAAGAGGACTTCTTCACACAACAGTTAGTTAAGAAACTGCCATAGGATGTTAAAAGCTGCCAAAAGTCAAACAGGCCTTTGACAATTAATGGGGGAAAAACCACCTGTAAGGATTAAATGTGCCTTAGCTCCAGATCACTTAAGGCTGGAAGCAGATGTCAGGAAAAGAGGCTTTTTCCATTTTTCCTGTTGGAGGCAACATCATGAGCCAAATGGACTTTTCAGCCTGACCCTGGTAGCCATCCTTAAAATTCACAAGGGCGGGCAGAGCTTTTGAAGGCTGGGGGAAACAGATGCATTTAGCCCCAGCTGTGCAGCCAGCTTTCATCACACACAGGTTCAAGCCCCAAAGCCTGTGGGACTCCAACCCAGTGAGAAGGTTGAGCACCCTGCCCTGGGCTCTGCACTCCCCTTTCATCACTCCTTTGCTGGGACTCACAGGCAGACACCAAGGGCTGCACAGAGCACACCGAGTTCTGCTCTGCTCCAGCCCTTGCTGGCAATCAAAGGTTCTCCACCAGCTGTTCCAGACAAAAAGCAGAGTGTGGCCAGGCTGTTACTGCTGAAGCAGGAAGGCCAAGCTGTATGAAGGATGCAGAGAGAGCCAAGAAGAGGAGGGACAAGCAGGCAGGGTGACACAACAGATGAGGATCCAAGCCAAGCAGGCTAGTGAAAGACCAATGCTATCAAGTCCACAGCATCTTTCTAAATCTACAAAATGCCATAAGATAATACTTATAACAACTGAAAGCATTTGGTGCCAAAGACCAATGCTATCAATTCCACAGTATCCTTCTAAACCTAAAAAATACCATAAGATAATTCTTGAAACAACTGAAAGCATTCAGTGCCTTCCCACTACACCACCGTTCTCAGAGCAGATTCCAGACCAGGCTGGCTGCTCCCTGAAGAAGGACCAAGCATGAGGCACATGGAACACATTATTTAAGCTGAAAAGTACTAACCTCAAACAATGCTTGTGAAACACATCTCTGCAACTACTGCAACTGGGAAGTACAACGAGAAGTTAAAGGACACTTGGTTTTAACAAATAGTACATCCAATAAGCCACATAAAATTCTTGGGGGAGGGTCTTCAAAACCAAGGAATCCTATTACTACAGGGACTCAAACTATTCAAGTCTGATCTAGCTTTCTCCACTATGTGGTAGTAATGTGCCATGCCTAAATACATTCTCATTTCACATAAATATTAGCCTTGAACTCTAGAATTTACCCTGGCTTTTTGCAACAAACTGCCATCAACATATCTCAAAAAAATCATTATTTAGGGACCATTCTCTGTGAACAACAAGATACATTTCAGTTGATTCAAGCCATTTCCTGAAGTGATTTATTTCCAACTGTTATTGAGTTTTTCCTGCCTTATGTAGCAAAAATGTATGTCTTTACATTGTAAATGTGAATATTGCAATACTGTAAGTATTATTCCAGCAACTCAGAAACTAACATTTGCTACAATAGGTACATGAAAGAGATTCATTCTGCTTTAAATTTACTAAACAAAGAAGCATGGTAGAGTATACAAAGTCACCGTCTTGCCTTTTTTTTGTGTGTGTTCCTGTACTGTTCACAGGAGTTACTTAAAATCAGTAAATAACTGCCTATCCTAAAACCCCCAACGATAGGAAAGAAAACAAAAGTTTCAACACAAGCTGAATTCCTGTCCTTTTAGTCCAAACTACACCTTGGTAATACAAAGCAATGAAATTATATTTTTCTAAATAAGCTGCCATTTACATTTAATTTTATGGAACACAGCTAGAGCAAACACTTGGCAACATCAAACTCTTATCACAAGGAACTAGGTAACTAAATATATAAAGCATCCTGGGTTTTCCATCATAAGAGGTACTTCACAAAACAAAACCCATGCAGACCATTCTACTGCTGCAGAATTTCACAAGCATTCTTCCTCTCCTACAGTAAAAAGGGCAGTAAAGGATGGGCATACATTCACAGATGCTAAAACACTAAAGAACACACAGAGCTATATAATGCTCTGGGGTGTTTTAGTGTAAGCAAAACAATGATGCTGGTAAAAAGAAAAAAATGAATTTAAAAAAAAGGGGGGCAAAAGTTATAATCACAGAAACTCAGCCATAAAAGTATCTTGAAAATGCTGTGAATGTGTTTTTTACCAAAAAAAAGGCAGCAGTATTCCGCAATACTGATTATCTCACAATTCAAAGGAAATATCAAACCATTTTAATCAATTCTAGCAAAGGCATTAGGAGGCATTAGTCATTACACTAACTAATATTAATTATCTGCTATATACTTGTAAGGTACCAATTTCTTATACCAAAATGAAACACCTAAACAAGTTTCTTTTGTTAAAGATTTTTAGACTTAATTTTGAAATCCTGCTTAATATTTTGCTATTTTTTATTGTTCATTTGATAAAACTGTCAGCTGCTATTCTGAAAAGGAGTTGGTTTGTTTGTTTAAAGATATTTGCTGTCTGCCTGCACTTATTTCCAGAATGTGAATATTTGGTATCTGAAAAGATCCCTGAGCATGGTATACAATCTGAAGTACTCAGGGATATTTTATTACTTACTCCAAAAGGCCAAATGACATTAAAAGAAATCCCAAGAGAGGCAGAAATGAATCACAGCTATTTTACTCTCCCAAGGCTGCACCAGGTAACACTGTGAGCCTCAGTGTTGCCAGTTTCCAGTCACTCACTATAATGCACCCTTCAGTGTTTTGACCATTCATGTTTTGTGCTCTAGGAGGGAACAGGTGAGTGAATCAGGGATGTTCCTCTTCAGAAACAAGGGACAGGTGAGTCTGTGCAGAAAAGAAGCCATTTAAGTAGATATTAAGAGATGTACTGCAGTCAAGAGGACAGGCAACAATCCTTTCAAAGGACTGCCTCGTGCACAGTCTCCTACAACAGGGAAAAGCAAGTGCAGCATGGCACTGCCCCTTGTTTCAAAGGCACGCCAGATGTGAAGATCCACTGTAAAACAGTAACAATACTCTTCATAAACACAGCTGCAAAACAGGGAAAGAGGCCACTTGCTACTTACGCTCCTTAAAGACAAACAAACCAGCCCCTTCCAAAGGGCCCTTTTTGTGCCAATGCTGCAATCCAGTAATAATAATAATAATAAAATCAATTTGTACTTACCAACAATTATTTTAATATATTTAGAAGGAACAATGTTTTCTCATAAATTGTATTTTTGAACTACATTCTGCAACATCATATTGCTCTATTTAAAGGTGATAAAGAATACATATAACCAATTTTTATTTTAACCATGGAATATATCATTGGATCTTGTACCAAAGTCTACAATCACTTAACGACAACAGCAAAAAAAAAAATATCACATACCATGCATGATAAAATGAGAGCATCATTAAAACAGGATGTTTACCTGAAGGTGGAAGAGCTGCATGTATGTTAGAAGGTAAGTTAAAACTAGAAAGAACCTGGCAAATTGAAGGTATAATCTGAAATAATTAGAATGCAGTTAGTAGGACAAGTACAAGCTTTTTGCAGATGATTGCTTTTGCCCATTACAAAGAGGAACAATCAGGCAGCAGCCTGCACAGAAGGATCATAATGAAAAGGTGATTAAAAGACAAAAGCATCATACTGAAATTTATTAACAGTTGATCCTGTAGCAGAGCAGTGGAGCAGAGTAGACTGACCTCTTGAGGTCTCTTCCAGCCCTATTTTTAAACCTTCTTCAATACATATACATTGCTGATTTTTATCACATTTTTATAATTTCCTCTTCTCCATGTATATTACACATAAATTATTATATACCTTCCCTCCCCCAAAATTGACCGGCTAGTCTGTTTATATTTACACATAGAAATCTTGAACATAATCCCATGTTTTTGTGAAAAGATAAATAATTTAGAATCCATGTACTAATATTATAATATGCCTTCCAAATTAATTTGAACCTTAGAGATTGATAATTGGTGAATTTTATATAAGGGTTTTTCCTAACAGAGTCAGTGCAAATAATACAAGGATTGATGGTAATATCATCCATGGAGCAGCAAAGGCTGGGAAACTACACCATTAATTTGTCCTGTCAGTCTCTGTTTAAATTCTTTTAATCTTCCATGAATGTAGTCAAATCATGGGAGCACAGTGTATTATTTGTGAGCCATGGGCAGGACACCATTGCTCTAATTCCTAGTTTAAAAATAGGCTAAAATACTCATGTCACTGATCAAGCCTGATAATAGGCATAAGTAAAAATCTCATCAGGTATTCACAATGATTTTTAATTCCATTAATTAATTTTTCACCACTGAACAGACTGAACGTGTTTTGTGGATAGTCTAAGGTTTTGTGGGCAGAGGGGGTGAAGGAGTTGCTATTATTCACACTAGCCAAGCTCTTTACTCAGTCAAGAGAAATAGACAGATAAGCTCTTCCAGAAGAAAAGTCAGAGAAGCTAAATTCATCCAAATTAAGAGCCTGCTTCAAGTCAGCTTTTGGAAAAAGTACTTCTCTTCACAGACTATAAGCTAACTAAATCACAAAGGTAGTATCCTCATGTATACATTTCTACAAACAACTTTTTTGTGTTGTATATCTCCAAATAAAATTTTGATTACTGTTGTCTACAGAAACTACTCATGCAAATAAAATACATTGCACAACATACCCACTCAGGGTACGCTGTGGCACACAGTGTCACAGTTAACAAGTAGGAAACTGCCTGATACATAGGTCTAATGTATATATACAAATACTTAAGGTATACAGCTTTTGTATCACAGAGGATATGCTCTTTATGGTGTTAAATATTCTTTCAAAAATATTCAGTTTTTTAAAAAAATAGGAAGCCAGTACAAAATCAGTAGTAGAGGATGGAGAAGGAATACAAATATGGATTGGTGCTGGTAACCTTCTATAATCTAGCTGAGAGTCCAACAAATCACAGAGACAGCACCTTCTAAAAGACAGCTACAGGACTCATGGAGCTGCAAGTAGCTATTCAGGTCTCTCATACTGACAAACCAGAGAGATAAGACAGATCGGCATTAAAACAAAAAGAAAAAGCTAAGAAACAAACAAAAACAAATCCAGAAATTGCCTCTCAGAAAAGCTGACACTTTGGCTGCATAGTTGAATGGCTGTCCAGGGTAAGATGTAGGGGGAGCTCAACTATCACAGCCTTCTTTCCTAAATATCTGCCTTTTTTTTTTTTTTTGTGCTCTCAGTTTTGATGTCAATTAGCACATGTGCTCTAGGCAAAATATCTTTTACTGCTGGGACATCCATGTCCTTCTTCCAAAGATTTTCTGTAACCAGAAGGAATTCA
Organism: Calcarius lapponicus; assembly: GCA_039654755.1. Lineage (NCBI taxonomy): Eukaryota > Metazoa > Chordata > Aves > Passeriformes > Fringillidae > Calcarius > Calcarius lapponicus. The sequence continues at coordinate 37,550,638 of CM077464.1, read as the reverse complement.
GCTGGTACTGTCACATTTTGTTTCCAAGGGGAAGGGCACGAGTAAACCAAATATGTTGTCTCCTTCTTTCCTCTCCATGGCTGTTTTCTTTGAAATTAAGGAACCTTAGCATCTTTGGGCCAAATCAAATTTACTTGCATCATTACACAGATTGCTTTGCAATATGAAAAATGATTGAAAATCAGGTAATTTCATATATTTTAAACTGTGTCCAGCAACCTAATTCCTTGATATTCTTTCAGATGGAAGCCAAATATGTATGACCTATTCCTGGGCCTCCATGAAGACTTGCAAACACTGTGGCTAAGATAATTTAGGACTGCGAAGAACCTGAGTCCACTGAAAATGCTACATTGGAGCTTACCATGAATGCAAAAGAGTTTATATTAAAGCCTTTAAAACAATCATAGTTGTAGAAAACAGTGTCCAACATTTTCCATCTTTCCTATTTTTTACACCTGATACAAATGGGTTTACAGTATGAACTAGAGATCACAGAAGACTGAACAAGTTAGCAACATATTCTGGCACTCTAACGAGAAAGAAGATCTTGATGTACATGCTGTCTAAATCCCCTGTCATAGAAAGACACGGATATGTTTAGTTTCAAAGCAAAGCTCTGCTGAAAATTATACCCTAGAGTATCTACCTGCTAAATTTGGTTCCTCTCTTCTTACAGGGTTTGAAAGATAGAAGTTTACAATGCTCAGCAAGTACATGACTTTACAGAATGAAAGCTTGAGTTTAGACACATAAGCAAAAAAGAAAGATGCAAATTTAAGTTATCAGCCAAGAAATTTATTGACATTGAGATCAGTATTGGTATATGCAAAAAAAACACCCTGAACTTTGCTTCCACACACATGCTGATAAAAACACTCCTGCTCACAGAATGCTAAAGCCACCTTTCTCCACGTGTTTTTCACTGCTGCCTTCCTAAATAACTGCAGTCTCTCCTAAGCATATCTCTCCTCATTTTATTACTGCAACCTGTCTCCTAATAAAGACATATTTATCCCCATGGATCTCTTCCTGTCTAGGTCTATAGCTTTGGGAAACCATGAGGTTCTGTAAGCATTTATTGGACACCCCTGGAAGCAGGCAGCTCTGAGGAAACATACCCATAACACCACAAGTCACTTGCTGCCTGAAAGATTCTCAAACGCCTACCACCTCAAAGTCTCTAAGAAAGGCGTGGAGGAACCTCACACAAAAATAAAGCAAGCTCACTGCCAACTGTCAGAGAAGCTAAGAAAAGTTCACAGGATGCTTAAACCCACTTTGAACTGCAAGATGTAAATTAATTTCACAGAATATTATAGGAAATGTTGTAGGAAATTACATAATAGGAAACCACAGCTAGCTGCACCAAGGAAAATATTATGGAAAAACAAAACAGTCACCCCAAAACCCACTACATACAAACAAGTGGTATATAAATTAGTTCACAAGTCAGGTATCCAAGAGCCTTAATCCCATGGATGCACAATGTATCATCACTATTGCCTCTTGAAAAATCAGAATCTCATAAATACAGAGAGTAAGGAATAGAAAGTGAAAAAGTCTCTATAAACACATGTAATATAGTACCTGGCTCTCAAATTTGGTTCAACAAAGGCAATCAACAAAATAGGGGATACCATAAAAATTGCTACAAATTCAATACAAATTGCTACAAATTCAATTTAATCCTTTCAGCCTAAACACAGCTGATACACAAGAGTGAAAGGCCAAGTAAACTACTATGTATAAAGACTGCGTTACTTTTTCCAGTAATAGCAGCTGCAGCACCTGTCATCGTCCTAGGTGACACCTCAGCCTCGAAGGGTAAATCATCTTATACCAAACGAGAAAGAAAAAGTCAAAATTAACAGGCGCACAAAAGAAATAAGACGGAAAAAATATGGAGCTACTGGAAAAAGGGAACAGATACTGCAAGTAAGAAAGGAAAGGGAAAAAGGCAGCAACTGCTCTTCTCAGAGTTATGAAAATAGACAGCCAATGGAAGCACAGACTGAAACCAAAATAAAACACGGATCTGTGCTCCTGATTTTCATGCACAAACATGTGGTTCTAAAGAATTTAATCTGAACTAGAACTATTATTCAAATGTCAATTTTCCATTTGTGACCCAAGCACCTACACAGTAATTGGCAGACACAACATTTAAGTATTAGATATTCCATAAAGGTGCATTTTACAGATCAACTAAAAAGTCATGTTTTTCATGAATGTAGTCCCTGGCCCTCAAATTCGGTTCAACAAAGGCAATCAATTTTTTCATGTTTTGCATGAATGTATGAAATCTACATCTGCATGGAACAGACCCGTTCCTTAAGGTTACTTTGTATCTTCTCTAAGAGCTATTAAAACTCCAGGAACACTTTCCAAAAGCATATTACATCTTACTTTTCCCATTCTTTACAGACTTCTGCTCTACAAGAACAGACAAGAAGCATCTTCAGGTTTACTACCCATGCCAGATATTCCATAAGGTTTCATAGTGAAAACCAGGCACCAACACACCTGCACTCAAACCACCTGAACCACTGAACTAAGCAGGCAAAATCATAATCAGAATATATTTAGACAAGTGATTTTTCCCAGAAGTATTAAAACAGTCATATCTAAAATAAATATGGACCACATAACTTTAAATGCAGTGTTGCTACTTTTTTCACCTGAGATAATTATTCAAATAATAACAGAAAGTTTCAGTAATCAGTTCTTGGCTGCTGCACAGATTACTGCTCACATCTGCAAAATGGTATTCAGCAGCCATAATAGCAGAAAGTTGAATAATTTTGTATTCCAAAGTGCTATCATTGCTGTAGAAACTAAGAACCTTGACTCGGGTATCCATGAAATGTAATTCAAAACCTATTTCCTTATCTCATGCTTCTTGATCTTAATATATCACAAATCCCTAGGTACTGTGACCTTGCTTGGTCCCCAGAGAGGCAGAAGGTTGCAGCATAATTAAATCATACACTACAAAGTAGTAGAACAGCATGGTACACACTGCAAACAACACTACTGTCTGTCTTGGGCTACTACAGAAGAAACAAGAAACTGTTAAGAAGTATCAGACCTGTAAAAAAAAAATCACTGATAAATCCAGCAAATATGAAATTATTCCAATACCGAGCTCAGCTGCCCCCTGTCCATTGTTATGATTTCTTTAGCACACACACACGCCCAGCATCACTGCTCAAACAGGAAGGGTGGGTACAGCCTGTCAAATGTGTTCCACTGCTCACTGCCCTTGCTCTCCCCTTGGTTTTTACAGCAAGGCCCAGGAGATGGCAACACAACTTTCAATACACTGTTGTGCATTGATATTCTTGATATTCTACATGTTTTTTATCCAAGCAGCAGAACAACAGAGATAATGGATAAAACATGGACTGATTGTGTGAAATTTATGTTCTAGCTGTGGTGAATTGTGTGTGTTTTGTTTGGTGTTGCGATGGTGTTGGTTTTGATTTTGGCATGGGGAATTCTTTTCTGTTGATGCGACTGACATTTGTGAAGATCGTATGATAGATGTAGATTTTATTGATAAGGGATGAAATGTCTCTTGGGATGCATGACAAGATTTTGGTAGCAGGGGGGCTACAAGGGTGGCTTCTGTGAGAAGGTGCCAGTGGCTTCACCTCTGACCGACACAACCAACGCCAGCCAGCTCCCAGGTGGCCAAGCCGGCCCCACCAGTGACTGTGGCAGTGCCCCTGGGATAACAGACTTAACAGGGGAGGGCAAAAACACTGCTCAGAAAGGAGGGGGACTGCTCAGAGAAAGGGGGGGACAACAGGCAAGTGAACAACACTGCAGACACCAAGGTCAGTGAGGGGGTGAGAGGAGGTGCTCCAAGTGCCAGAGCTGAGGTTTCCCTGCAGCCCCCAGAGAAGACCAGGGTGAGACAAGCTGTCCCCTAGCAGCCCACGGAGGACTCCACGGCTGTGGAGGTGGATGCCTGAAGAGGGCTGCAGCCTTGTGGGAAACCCAACCTGGAGAGGGCTCCTGGAAGGATTTGTGACCCCAAGCGGGAGCCGCACTGGAGCAGTTCATGAAGAGCTACACTCAGTGGGTAAGACCCAGGCTATAGAAGTTCATGGTCCCTCCCCTGGGAGGAGACCCAATGCTGGAGCAGGGTAAAAGTGTGAGGAGTCCTCCCCTGAGGAGGAAGGAACTGCAGAAATATGTGATGAACTGACCACAACCCTCATTCCACATCCCCCTGCACCACAGGAGAGGGGCAGAATGAAGGGAAGGTGCTTTTAAGATTTGGTTTTATTTCTTATTACCCTATACTGATTTGATTAGTAATAAATTAATTTCCCCAAATTAACTGTAATTAACAAATTACTGTCATGTTTTGTCCTTGACAGTAATTTCTGAGAGATCTCTCCCTGTCCTTATCTCAACCCATGAGCCTTTCACCCTTTCATTCTACCTCCTCTTCCCTGTCCAGCTGAGGAGGGGAGTGATAGAGTGGCTTTGGTGGGTGTCTGGAATCCAGCCAAGGTCAGCCTACCACAGCTGATTTTGGAAGCATATAAATATCTAAGAAGACAACACATCTAGCTTAATTTAGATCTAGCTGATCTTGATTAAACTCAGATCTTAAGTACTTGAAGTTGTGCCTCATTTCACAGCTGTTATACCATTGGAGCAATTTCTCTGTGTTCTTTCAACATTTTCATTGGAGTTGGGAAAGCTAATCCAACATGTATCTCAGGAACCGTGGATTTAAGAAACCAAAACAAGCGTCTTTGTAGAAATAATTGTATTTAAAAAAAAATCCCATTCCTTTTTGCCCAAGCTACATTCTGCCACTGATGCTCCCCCTACTTTTCAAGCTGAAACATAAGCGTTCAGAATATGCAGAGCTACATATAAAGATGTTTCTATAGGTGAAGTATAACTCAGCCTACTGCTAAACGAGCTGTCATTTTTAACAAGAAGAATGTTCCCTATTATATACCTTCTCCCACCCCCAGCCCAATGAGAGCCTGAATCTCTCATCACCTGCTGTGTGCCTGTCACACACACAAGCCAATGGAGCCACTAAATTGCTCTGCACAGGTGCATCCCAAATAACAAGCATACTGTGCAATTCACGTCTATCCCTGCCAGGCTGGTGCCCATGTTGTCTTGTCACAAGCCAGCTAGTTTCTCTCACCCTTCCCTAACAGGAGTTAGACCCTTCTACTTTAATAAACCTCAAAACACGATGCCCTGCTACCCCCAAGCGTGGATGTATACAAAGCCATCCTCTCACTGTTGTCCACTTCTGACAAAGGAAAAATCAAGTCCCCTCGCCACAGGGGGGAGGAAAAAAAGAGAAAGAAAAAAGCTGCCAGTCCTTTCATCTAGAGCCAAGGCTCTGTGAACCCAGTGCATCGCCCGCGTCTCCCTGCCTCTGTCACAGAGAAAAAGACCCCGATGGGGAGGAGCAGGAGCTCTTACCTTAATTATGCTGCTCCTCCGGGGGATGCCGGGTTTGCCTTCTCGTTGCTGACTGGCGGAAAATCCTCTTTCTTTGCTGCTGCTCTCCGGGCTTGCAGGAGGAGCTGATCCCGGCTCCTCACCGGCTCCCGGCTGGGCACAGTCCCCGTTGGAGACCCGGCTGCCCGCACTGTCAAAGCGGGATCTCCCGCCGCCGCCGCCTCCTCCTCCTTCCCCATCTCCTGCCTTGAACGCCACCTTGCCTTGGACCGGCCCCGGGGAGGAGGGCAGCCCCCCGCCGCCGGTGCCGCCACCGCTGCCAAACTCCGCCATCAGCCTCCCTGGCTACGGCAGAAGCACCGCCGCTGCCCCCCTCCCCTCCTCCCGCGGCCGCTCGGCGGTGCCTCTCCTTCCGCTTTCTCTCTATTTACGATCAGGGGATTTTGAGCCTAAGTCTCTCCCCCCCGCGCATTTGGCAGCCGAGGCCGCGTAGCTCCAAGAGGGGAGGGGGGGACGGACGAAACGTGTCGGTGGCGGCTCGGCGAGCACCAGTCCCGCAGCACCTGGGGAAGGAAAAGGAGACGAAACGTGACAACCGCTCCTCACACGAGGCGGGGGAGCGTCGCACCGCGGCGCGCTGCCCTGCGCGCACACACGGACACGCGTGGGAGGAGAGGGGCTGCCCGGGGTCCCCGCCCGCGCACCCGCCGGGGGCACCGAGCGGGGCACCGAGCGCAGCCCCGCCGCGGCGACAGGGACAGGGACCGGCCCGCCCCGGCCGCCACGGGGCGGGGGAGGCTGGAGGGGACCGAAGGAACGGAGCTTTTGGGGCTGCTCAGCCGGGAAAAACGAGAGGCGTTGATGGCGGTATTATTTCACCCTGATACAGCGACACCCACAATCGCTGAAGCAACGAAGCGGGAGCGAAAAGAGAACTTGCAGAACAACACGCCCCAAAGCCTCCGGCCCGGGGGAAAGCCCGTCCCACGCACGGCGGGGACCATCCGCCGCAGCCCCTTCTCCGGCCACGACCGGCGGCGAGAAGCGGCGGAACACGAGCAGGCTCGCCGCCGCCGCCCCGCGGGGCAGCCCCCGGGCGCCCTCGGCAACTTTTCTCCCTTCCCGCTGCCCGCCGACATCCAGCCGCTCTAGAGAGGAGACAGCCCGGCCGGGGCAGCGGCGGCACCCCCGGCCCCCGCGGCGGCCTCGCCCGCAGCCGCCCCCGCCCGCACGCTGCGGCCCCGCTACCCACCTCGGCGGCGAGCGGAGCCCCCGGCTGCCGCTGCTGCGGGAGCCGCTTTTCCCCTCTCCCCTCCTCCCCGCTATGGTCGCCGCCTCTGCCCGGAGCCGGATACAGAGAGAAACTGATTCATGTGGCTGCTTCCCTCGCTCTCCGCTGCTGCTGCTGCTGCCGCCGCCGCCTTCCCCGGCCCAATGCTCGGCAGCAGCCCCGTGGGGGGAAACGCCGGCAGCGCCGAGGGGAGAGGCAGCCCCGGCCGCCCCCGCGAGGAAACTCTCCGGGGAAGGCTGAGCGAGCGATCGGGGCTCGCCCCCCTGCCGCCGCCGCCGCCGCCGCCAGTCACAGGGCCGGCCCCGCGCGGATTGGCGGCCCCGCCGCCAGCACCCCCTCCGGCAGCTCGGGGGCGCTCCGCCCGAGGGCAGGACCCGCCCGCCCCTTCCCGCGCCCCGCGCTCACCGGAGGATTCCTCCGCACGCTCCCGCCCCGCGCCTCTCGGCCGCGCTCCGCGCCGACACAACAGAGCCCGCTCCCCGGCCCCCCCGCTCCCGGCCGCATCCTCTGCTCCTCCCGCCCCTCCCGTCGGGGCGCCGGGCCCTTCACCCGCCCTGCCCGCCCGAGGGGCTGCGGCCGCCCGGGCGCGCAGGAAGGGCGGGGGGCGGTGGAACGGCTGGAACGGCCCTACCGGGCGCTGACAGCCCAATGAGAGCCCAATTAGTCCAATTAGAGCCGTTAATTATTAAAGGAACAAATGTGATGGAGTGCTGGAATATTAAAATCTTAACGGAAACTGCAACTTGATGGTTGCCTTCAAGCGTGTACGCAGCACAGCATGCCCGGCCGGAGTGCCCTCACATACCCCACACATGCTCGATTGGGTTTGCTATGAGACAAACAGGAGGCACTTGGTGGAAGCACAGTAATTCAGAGAGCCGCGTATTTATTTTTACCTCGTAACACAGCTGCATGTTGCAAGAGTTTGATATTTCACGATTAAGTTGAATAAAGGGAAATGAAATGCCATAGTTGAGGCACTTGGCCCTTTGCTTGAAATTCAGAAATTGAGTCAGTTCAGGGGACAATACATTGAGAACATGAGCAAAATTGGAAATCACAGAAATAAGCGTGCAAAGAGTCACACTGAGCAAGGAGACACCTAAGACAGCCCACACCATCTGACCTTCAGCATTTGGCTGAAGTGCTTAAGGCAGGAGCTTGACTCAGATTATAGTCGAATGAAAGCACTACACTTTTAATTTAGGTTCCCTCAGTTGCCCTCAGGAGATCACTGACTTTGCCTGGAACCACTGGCACAGAGATCAGATACCTATCCTAAATAGCTTGAATAAGGCAGCGTAAATGTCCCCCTTCAGCGCACTGGTGCTGAAAACGCTGGATTGAAGGGTACATTTTCAGTCCTGTTCCCCAGCTCCAGGGCTTTACCGCAGACTGCAGAGCAGTGCCATTGTACCTTTGTGGCCCAGTGCTCTGAGCAGTCTCCAAAAGGAAGGCACCTCCATCTTTTCCTTCAGAACACCCAGGGACATCTCACTCCTCCAAAACATAGAGCCACAGGGATGATGTCTTCTGTCTGTTTTTACTGTTGAGATCACTTGGAGCATGAGAGCCCTCATTTCAATCTCCTCTTCCTGAAGAGATTGACGTCTGTGTCCCCACGGTCATTAAACAGCCACCGACTTACAGGCTGGTGGTGGTGAGAGCGTTTTCTTCAATATTCTGTCTGCAATCTGGACAATGCTGCTTGTCACTGCAGCAGAAAGGAAGCATAAGGTGTGATGCAGATTGGAGAAAAGTATGAAGCTCTTTGGAGAATATTGCTTAGTATCATTTCTAGTGGGTCAAGGAAGTTCAGAATCTGACACTGCTACGTGACTCATATATGGTCCCAATTTAATCAAACTATTAACAAAGCGTAAGGTTAAATGAAAACGTGCACATTTGCAGGATTTAGACTGTAAACACTAGGGACATTAATATTAAACTTAAGATCTGAAGTAGCCAAAGTTTGTGGTTTTCATTAGCTGGTAATACAGTGATTTTACCATTTGCCCTTATGTGAACATCTCTTGCCTCACCATTTAACTAGGAAAAGTCAGCCTTGAATATTAAATATTATCCAGTAATGTATCTACTGATGTGGACATCACAAACCATCCCTACGGGAGACACTTTGTCACTGTTTCTTCTGAAGGATAAAATTTATACACAACAGGTACAAAATGTTATTAGAACCATTTGTCTCAGAGCGTTGCCAGTAAACTGGTGAGGAAGATGTGTGCTTTCTGTCATCTTGCTGCTTAAGATGCACATAGCAGAATACCAGTTTTAAGGCCGTTAGCAAAATTTGATCAGTCCTATCTCAGAGAAAAAAGGATTAAAAAAACCCTTTTCAACTCTGCTTATCTGTCCAACCTGTATAGAAACAAGATAACAATGCTGAAAAAGAAATCATTTAACTTTAGCCTTGGCAGTTCTGTAATGAATGATATCAAGACCTGCAGACATTGCCAGACTTTTGACTGTGAAGGTGATGATTCAATACAAAGGAAAGAGTAAAACTTCTGAATCTAATCTTAAGGATACATGCACACAAATCAATACAATAGTATCTGTATTATGCTTATTCTAAATATTGATATTTAATTACTGATATAAACATTGTATCAGACACTAAACTAGAAAGGTTGTTCTAGCAAGATGGAGGTAGAAAATTCTCCAAATCTGAGATTTCTTCTGATGACCATTCGCTGATTTTTCTTATTGTGCCATTCTGTTTTACAGGACTTCTTTAAATTAGTCCAGTGTTTATTCAGATGCATTTTGAATGCTTAAAGTTGAAAAATATTTCCATATACAAAAGGAGGCATTTCTGATAAACCAAGTCCCAGAAATGGTCACCAAGACTGAGCTACTCATAGAGACCTTATTTATCCCTGTGAGCTCAGGTTTCCAAAGTAGTTCATGTGATACTAATTTGAACTATATACTTTCTTTGCCAGAACTTTTTGAAGATCAAGGGGTGAAGAAACTTTTTCATTTTCATTTTTCAATAGTGGCCTCAGCAGGCTCTATTTGTTTAATTGTTAAATGAAATAAGGATTATAATGGAATCAAAAGACCCTTCTATGACAATATTTAACTCTGAGAACTTGCTGCCATGTGCACATATTAGTATTTTCATAAAATCCTATTAAATATCAGAGTTCCACAGCTAAGCTAACATTACCCATTGAACTTTTCTAACTCAAATAGTGTGGCAATAGAAACATGCCAAGAAACAGGATATGTTTAAACCCCTAACCAGTGACTAAATCACTAGTGTTTAAAGAAGCCAAATATCAGATCATTGCTAATACACTAAATACTTTTTATTCCAAACATGAAAAACTTTAATTAGCAATTATCTTGTTTAAATGTTGCTTTTCTGACACCTCTGCTTGAAATATGTTTTTTCATTATTGTTAAGTATCTCTGCAATTCCGGTGATAATTTAAATTGCTTGACTTGATTGTTCAGGCCACAGTCAAGCACATACTTGTTTGTTGTACTTGTTTATAATTAAGAATACATGTTTAAGCAGTCCCATTACAGTCAGAATCTGATTCATAATTAATCCAAAGCAAAGTTTATCTATAAATAATGCATTATTGTATAAAACATCTGTAAAGTGCAGGTGTGTTATATGCACATAAAATGTGCAGACAGTACAATGTGCACTAAAGGTGGCAAAAAGAGGTAGAAAAACATAAATTGACAGATTTGTCTACTACAGAGCATTTATTAACATTGTGTGCATGAAAATAATTTTTTTGCAATTTTAGAAAGTTCATTATACTAACAGTGATTATAGGAGTCAGCTGGGATTTGGGCTTTGATGATCCTTGTTGGCCCTTTCCAACTTAGGATAGGCTGTGCTTCTATAACTCTAAGTATGTGGATTTTTTTTTTTAATCAAGCAGCTCAACCACTTTAGCCTATTAAATACAGCTTAAGGAATGTTTGCTCTCTATCCTACCTATAATGCCTTTTAGTTTGGCTACCAGCCTACTCAATGTGATGGTTCAGAATTAACAAGAGCTTAACAGTAAATCTTCTATTCCCCTACAGACTCTTGAATCCAGGAGGAGTGCTTTTCTAAATCAAGATAATTCAACAGTTCTTCTCTAAACTGTCTAAGACTATTATGCTGCAGTGGTTAGTTGGTTGCAGCATAGCTTTAAATCACATTGCCATGAAAATGAAACTCTTTGTATATATGTTTTAAAAAAGGTCAAGGTTTTTAAAATCTGAAAGAGAGTATTCCCTTCCTGACCATTAAAAGAGAAGTCTTTAAGGGAATGTTAAAGAGCAGACAGGAAGGACTTTCTGGATATCAGAGGCCTCCCTTAAGGCCTCAGTTTGCAAACTAGAAATTAAGTATTTTTAAAAAGTCTTGACCTAGGCACTAAATCTGAGTAACTCTTTTGGGAATTCTGGAGTTATCGTAACAGGAAATTACAGTTTATCTTATTCTAATATCATGTTGTTAGTTTGCCATTCTTGAAAAGGCTGAAAATTAAATCTTTGTTTGTCTTTAATATCACCATTTGGCAAACTTATTTTGTAGCAATACTGTTTGAAGTATTTTTGGATAAAGTTTCAGTGGAGCAAAATTTGCATTTTCTTCTACTAGGAAAGGCAGGCACCCTGGAAAAGTCTTGTATAGTGCCCATTTCAGCAGAGGCACATGCATTTTGTCAGAGAGACCAGGACAACAAACCTGTTCTTGAAGTGTTTCGGATGCATCATTAAAAAGAACATACACACTCTGTTTCCCATCTCCTGGCATTGTATTCTGCTCTCTAAGGAGAAGTTACAGTTACAAAAACCAGATGAGAGCCAGGATTCTGCAAAGGATTTGATTTGATTTTTCCCTCCTCATGTTTGTTAGTAAGTACTGGGTATATACAGAAGCATTCGACTTGTGAGACATGAGACATTTCATAAGTCATCTATTTTTGTCATTTGAAGCATCTGACTCTATTTTTACAGGAGCATGACAATAAAATAGCTCACAATAAGCTTTTATAACTTCTTCAAACCCAAACTTTTTTAAAGTAACAAAAATGTTAATAGTGATCAAAAGCTGTCATTAAAGTGGCACAAAGAAAAAGACAAAAAACTTTTAATTCGTAATTTCAGCATTATATGCTTTGTGAATTCTCATCATAGCAGAATATTAAACGCTTTCACTCCTTTGAGAAAAACTGCATCTTTTCCATCATAGGTGAATAGGTAAATAAAATCAGTAGGATTTTTTTGACAGCCTGAGTTCTTTCTATAATTGTCTTCATTTTATCATGTCCATGAGGGTAAACACTGGATCTACATGTGCTAAGTAGGAGTTGCAGTGTGTTATGTCTTCACCTTTGAGGGTTTAATGGGAGAGTTAACACATACACACTTCTGCTGATAAAGAATTAACTGTGTGCTGGTGTCAGCTTGTCTTGTTAGAAATATTGCAACACAATACCACAGAAAGAGGAATATATATGTATAAAAAAGGAATTAAGTGCTTTTATTGAATGGCAGACGAAATCCACATAATTTACTTTAGCCTAGCAATTTTCTGACTTACAAGAAATCACATTTTAGTCTTAGCCCAGAACAGGGGTTGAGAGAGGAGTTCATTAAACTTTTTCTACTCCAAGACATAAATGCATTTCTTTTCAGTCATGTGAGAAAAATCACAGCACAAATTATTTGAAGCAGGTTTTAAAAAGGTCTGGTAACACATGGGGAACATAGTTTTTCATGCTGTTTTGCATGGATACTGGTAGACTGCACGACAGCAGCCAGAGAGATTGTATTCTGTCCTAAAGCTCGTGATGGAGTTCCTTAATCCCATTATTTTTTGTATTTCTCACATTAGCAATTAACATCAGTTCCTGTCCCTTAAAGATGGTAGATTTGGGTATGTTGCACTAACCAGCACAGTTCTTAACAGAAGTCAATTCCACCATTTAATTTTTTATCCAGTATTCCAACTTCTGAAGCATAAATCAACAGTCATATTTGTTTTCTTTATTTTTAGTTCTAAAAATGTTTTAAAATTACAGTATTTATAGATGGTTTCACATGCATATTCAAACCTTTTTTACTAGAAATAGGTTTATGGTTGAAACTTCAGGTCAGAAGACCTTAACAAAATATCTATTGTACAACTCTCAGCCAGGTAATAGACTTCCTAATTTCTTTGAAACATTTATATTTTGCATAGACCAGACATGAAATTCAGGGTCCTGATCACTCATGTAACTTTTCCTATGCTCTCTGAATTTTCAGAAAAATATATTTATGTGCAAGATCTCTCTGTTAATATACAGCCTTAATACATTTAAATATACTCACTTTTTGAGTAAACAGCAGCTGAAGTAAAGGGAAAGTACCACTTTTCTTCTGCCAAAAACCAGAAGGAAATTCCCAGCTTCTGTTCTGTTCTTTGCTATGGCAACCTACTCCTGGAAGAAGAGTCACCAGGAGTGAGAATCTCTGTTAGGGTAACAGTAAAACTAAGCAGTATTTGAATATTTTCTAGTTCTCTCACATTTTGACTTCATGTATCAGGAGGCTGTGAAAACAAAGTTGCTGCAGCTGGCACTCCTCTAACTCCTTTTTGTACAGAAAAAGCCCTTCCATCCTTCCTTTTCTCATCTGATTTCCCCTTTCTGCAGGGATCTATACATTTTTCTTGAATTCATTGTACAAATTGCTTTTTTCCTCCTCCATCTAAGATAAGAAGTTGCAATGAAGTTCAATACTCTGAGCGTTCCTAAGTCATTGCTCAAGGACAGGAGAAACTTCAGAAAAGTCAGGAAAATAGTAGGGGAAGAGCTTGAATGAAGATAATTTATGAAAAGGGAGAGCAGAGAAGACAATAGGACATAATGGTAAAAACATTAACCCTTACTTATAATAAGTTTCAGGATTACTGTTATCATATTCCATAGCACTAATATAGACACAGGAAAAAAGAAAAGAGTGAACACTGAGTGAAAGAGCAAGTCAAAACTAGAGAGGGAGATAAAGCCAAGGAACCATGGCAGCAGAAAGAGAATAACTGTTAGTCATTAGGATTGAAAAACAAATTTGAAGACAGAAGAAGACAGAAGGAAATTAAATAAGATTGATAACATGGAAGAAAATATATATTATTGCAAAGAAAATCTTTAAAATATAATATTAAAATAAAATTCAAATAACTTAACTTAGCTACCAAGGGTTATGACTGTACAGGGGAAGAAGGAAACTAGACTGATCACATGGAATGATTATGAATGCAAGAGCTCCTCACATTCAGATGCAACGAGGAAGCAACAGACACAAGCTGAAGAAGGGATTTTCTCTTGCAGATTGCATTGCCAACACTGATATGTTCCATATGTGTTTTGTCCAGCAGAAGCAGCTGAGGCCTAAATGTATGCTTGACTATTTGACATTGCTCATTTCAGTACTTTATAAAGTCACTTTCTGTGGAAAGAGATGCTGCATTTTTGCTCTATTTAAAATTCTTTCTTTATTCCCCTTAAGTTCCTAAGTTCTTCCTAAGCAAGAAACAAGACATTAATTCAACTGTTGATGAAGAATAAGATCAAATTACTGATTTTAATATTTTTAAATTAATTATATTTGTACTGTGCTACAGAGAAGCCTAAAAGCCCCAGTCAACATGGGCTTGCTGCTTGCTGCTGTTGACGCCATATAAATGTATGGATCCAGTTCAGAGCTGGCACGTAGACATCCAGTTTGGAACACAAACAGTGTGATCTTGCATCTCCTCCCAAAAGACCACACAGACATTTCTGGGGAATTTAGAAATCAGGATCTCCAAAATTTCTGGCCATCTTCCTGAGCACTTGGTCATCTTTCTGTGGAAAAATGTTTTCTGCATCATATGTGTGTAGCTAGAAGGAATTTAGGATAAAGAGCAGTGAAGAACTGAGGCACTGTGTATGCCAAAAGGATTCACCAGTATATACCCACTGATTTCCACCAGTCTGCATATCTTTTTTTTCATTTGTTTAAATTATTTTAAGGCACCTCATGCACTGAAATCTTATTTGAAGTCTCAACTAAAAGGCACTATAATAAGGGTGCAAATGGTGATGGTGTCAAAGAAAGGAAAATTATCTTGATTAATCTTTAAGTACAGCATTTTAACATAAGACAGGCAATGAAATTCAGACACTGAATTACTTAAGTAATAAGTTACTTCCTATCTTTTAAAGCCTCACAAAGGTTCCCTGGGCATTTAGAAGTGCAGGCGTGTTTAACCCAACTCCTCAAAACTATGTTCAGCTCTTTTTCTCACCAATTGTCTGAGAACTCTCAATTCTGCTGATTTCAGTAATTTCTTCTGAGTGAAGAGGCACCACCTAAATTCCTTAAATTTTATTCATCTGGGAGAAAGAAACAATTTCTTTGACTTTTTTTTTCCTGCTGCCTAGCTTCTTGAATTATTAATAATGCTTTGTTTCACGTTGTTTATCAGCAGGATTTCTGGATTATGACTATGCGCGCGCACACACACACACACACATGTTCATAACTATTTTCTTTCTTTTCACATTCTGAGTAATCTTGGCTTTCCCAATAAAATACAAAGCTATGCTCTTGGGAAAAAAAAAAATAGGTGAAGTTACATGAAGCAGATGAAATAGATGTTTCCAGTGAGACAACCTATGTGAAAGGAGCAGATGAAGCTAAAGAACAATGTACTGCACAGTTCCCCAGTACCAAGTATGGAAAACACTTCACGAATACTAGCTGTAAATGTAAACATGAGTTGTCCAAGGAAAAGAGAAAAATTGGCCAGAAAAACAGTAGGTACTTTAAATAGGTACTTTATTTGGATTTCTGAGTTTTGAAATCAACTTAAGATTTTTGATACGTGAATGACTTATAAATCCAGTGAGAGTCCGAAATTTATTCAGTGGAAGAAAAATCTTTACCCTGAAGCATTACAATTGGTCATCTTTCACTATTTCACTGTTTGTGAACTAGTTTTCCTGAAATTGTCTAGTATATTTTTAAATTTAGATAGGGCTAGTGTAAGATATACAGATATACTCCATAGTAATTCTTCCTTTTCCTTGTAGGTGAAGACTGACCTTTCAGTTCCCTAGCACAAATTTTCTTGAAATACCTGACAGGCAAAGCAAAGCATCCATCTTGGTTGTGCATTTTGAAACAACAGTTTGACCATTACAAATCCACCAAGTATTAAAACATTCCACTCTACATACAGAGCTGCTTTCCTTTCAAATGCAGACTATAATTAGCTAAAGGGTCCCCTCTGCTCTCCTGAGTATAAAGAGTCATGCTAGCTGTGTGTGGAAGTACATATAGTCAAGCATAGCTGGTATACTCATTTCTTCGTTCTCACACTGGCAAAAAGCTATTTTTACACAAACAAGACAATTATCCCCAGAGAGGCAAAAAGTGCTGGGCAGCAGCTTGACATTACATATTTTACATCTTGCAAGCAGCGATTTAATTAAAACTACCAAGATAGTCTGAATATCTGTATTTTGCTTTTAAAATAAGAAGAATTACATACAGGACATTTTTTTTCTTGTACAAAGGCAGTAGTTGGGAAATTTGCCGCTCTCAATTATTTATGTGAGCATGAAGTTAGGTTGGCCACACCAACTGAGAGTATGACCTGCAAAACCACAGCTACATTAGCTACCCTGAAGGGAATTCTGTTTCATTCACAGTGACATGCTTGGGCTTACCTTATATTCACTTTCATGGAGGAAGAGACAATCACTGGTATTTAGATTTTTAAATTTTTTAATGGGGTTAAGAGCAATCCTCTACAAAGGACCTTCGTGGACAGCAGTTCATGAACTTTGGACTCTCCAGGGAGATAAGGATCCAGAGGGAGAGTACTCCTTCCTCAGGTAAGCTGGTTTTGAAGCTCCATTGCTGGAACTGCAGAATCAGTAATGCACAAATTAGTCCCCTACTACTGATGGAAATAATGATGCAAAATTATTTCTAGACAACCCCATGACTCTGAGTCACTGATAAGATAGTCACTGTCTCTGTCACAGTCCCTTTGCTTTTCAGGCCTATTCCATGTTTCAAATACCTGATCATATTTCCTACTATTACTGCCTTTAAATAGCAATAATCCTGTCTGCAATAATGCCAATCATTAATGATAAACTACATTCCTTAAATAAATGAACAGCTAAGTTATCATGTGATACTGCCCTTTTTTATTTTGCTTCGCCTTTCTGGGACTCTGGGGACTACAGCCATTTGCAACAGGTCTTCTCAGGTCCTTGTCTTACAAAAGACAAAACGTTCTGGCCCTAATCCAGGAAAGCACTTAGATACATATTGACATTTAAGTAGATGAGTGGCCTTAGTGAGGTCAATTGGACTGCTTACTTATGTAAAGCTCAACCTGTCCTGAAATATTTTGTTCGATGGACACGCACTATTCAACACTTTGAATGATTGAACCTTTTGCGAGATCATATGCAATTACTATTATTATACAAATATTTTCTATAATAATAATTGCCTTCCAGATTATTTGAAATATGCAATTTTATATTCAGTGAATAATTAATGTCTCAAATTTCAATGAAGCCCCATGTAAAAGGTACACAATTACTTCCATTAAATATAAGGTGTTTCTAATTTGATTTGTTTTCTAACTGATGTGTTTTCATGCAGTGTTTTCGTCTGTTGAGATTGCAAGGATAGGTCATACTGGGGTCTGAGTGTGACCCCAGACCTGCCCCACAGAGCATGGCTAAGTCTCTGTCACCCCTCATTTGCTCTCTGGCAAACACCTGCAGCAGTGGGTTTTGTAAAACAGGGCAAATGACCAGACCACAAACTTGCTAAAACTTTTGAAGGAAAAATGACATCAAGATACCTGGGCACTATGTTGCCTCTCTAGTCATAAAGTAGTATTGCAGCATGGAAGCTGAATGCTGCTTTTTGCCCTATAATCCAGCAGGTCCATTTTTTAATGATGTAAGACATAACTCAGACTTTGTGTTTATTCTTCCTCTGTAGAGACTGAATGGCTGTCTGCCCTCATTACATTTCTTAAGTAGCGTCATTAACAGAAATTCACAAAATATGAGATTTTGTCATCACTTAGAGGTTCTTTCTTGGAGGTACAATGCATGGAAAAGTAAGAGAATACACCTTCTATGATGTTTCACAGGAAAGTTCAGCTCTGTGTGGCACTTTCAGACCTCTCCAAAATAGGGAGGGGTCTGTAAATGGTTTCTGCTGGGGCATACTGAGAGCAAGGCTTTGAGATCTCAGTGAACACTCTGCTAGGAGAAAATATTTTTTTTTAAAGGGGCATGATCACAGAGTCACAACAACAGGGTTTATCTCATAGCTTCCTCCAGACATCTGTCAAACAACTTAGATTATTTTTAGAAAAAAATCCAAGGCTTTCTGTTAGAGCTACATTTCTTCTTGGTCCTGATATGTATGCAATACCTATATAAGTAAACAGGAAATAATAATTGGTGAGATCCTAATTAGAATTTTCTACTGCTTGTCTACTTGTATTTTTATGATCTTCAAATTGTTCTAAAAGAGGAAATGTGAAAAACTAACACACCAATACAAAGGGTATCTTCTTTATCTCATTGTACTGTCCATGAGCTCATTGCCCCCAGCAGAATGCCACAGAAGGTTATAATGGAGGAGTTAATCTCCGACCTTAATTTTTCCAGTAGCTAGTAATCAGTGAAGTGATCAACATCCAGAGTGTGCACCTCCTCTTTCTCAGAATTCTGATGTTCACATGAAGTAAAGTACTATTCCATAGGTAAAGCCAACGAGGTTTACAATGCTTCTGAGTTTAACTAGCTGCCAGAAAAAAAAAAAATACATTCAGTTCTATTCAAATGAACACCCTGAAATTTGAAGACTATCTCCAGTCACACTTGGGCTACACAACCCTTTTCACTTCTCAAAACTCTGTTGTAAATCTTGCAGCAATAAAGGGCCCTGCAGCACTTCCTGCTCGCCCTGCGGTGAGGAAGGGCCATGCAAAGACCATCTGCCCTGATGCTGGTCAGGAGCAGGAAGCCAGGGAGGCATCAAAGAACAGCACAAGAACCCAGACTCTTGAAACCCTCACCAGCACTTTGTCTGAGCTTGGCCAAAGGTTAAACTTGGCTCCTGCAAGCTCATCTCTTCTGCCTTGATTTTATGCTGACTTTCTATTGCTTGTTAAACAGGAAGCAATGGCCAGACTGAACTCCAGTGAAGATATTTTCTGGGTGTGTTTTGTGATTATTTGTTTGACTCAGCAAATCTACTGTCTGTTAGTTGTTTGTATTATGATATGTAGGAGCTCCCTAATTCAGAAACTGTCAGAGCACTCTGGCTTTGAAAATATGTCCATGATCATTCAAAGTTCATAAGAATATCAGTTCAAAACAGTTCTGCATGTTTGTTTTGTTACAACACTATCACTGTGCTATTCTAAGGAGAACACACCTTCAAAAAGTATTCAAGAATGCATGTGAAGGAAAAAGGAACACTTCTCTTTCTGAAGTACACAAATTGTAAACATGAAAAGATAAGCCTGGCCATTAAATTCCAGCACAAGAAAATGTCTTGCTGGGCTTTTTGATGTCAAAAAAATTTACAAGACCCTATGAGAACCTTAACCCAAACTCCTCTTCAAATCTACCTGGAACAAATACCAGTTTTATAAGTCTTCTACTCAAGTGTGTGCAGTTGAGCTTTCTCTTTCTCTTTTTCTATCAGTGTTTCCAAAGTGCCTCCCTCTCACTGGTTACCAGGCAACAGAACAATATTGCTCTGCATGCACAACCAGCAATAAATGACATTATACTGTATTTTTGCAGAGTTTCTCAAAGAAAATAAAGATGTCCTGAAACACTGTCTTGTGAGATAAATAGCTACTGCCCAGAAGTCATTTAAATGCTTAAAATGCTGGGGTTTTTCTTCATAGAAGGCACAGATTGAAAAAAACCAAACCACTTCTCTAATAGAGGAGCTCCCATCCAAAATGAATTTATAATGCTAAAATAGACCACACTCTAAAAGAAAGCTGCTTCAGTTGACATTTCAAACAATTAACAGCCTTTTAGGTTCTACAGCCACTTGCATAAACCTTTATCTCACAATCAAGGCAAGACTAATGAAGCAGCAAGAGACATCAAGTTAAAGTACTTTCAGTGTCCTAAACACTAAAGTGCTGCCTGTATGACAAAGCTCTTTTTTCCTGTTTTGTTTGATGGTTTGATGTCAATAAAACTCAAGAAAGTTTAGCAATTTTTCCAAAAAATCTTTGGTTTTGATAGCAGTTATTAAAGATGGGCTGAGATCAGATCAAACTCTATGCTTTCTCTTAACCTAAATAATCACTGAGAGGGAGGGATGGTTTGCAGCCCTTCCTCTCCAATCAAAATGCATTTAAGAAAGGTCTGACTCTAGATCCTGACTAAAATAACTTTAGATTGTTTTATGTAGTTTTGTTTCAGTTTCATATTTCACGTTGTAGGTCAAATTCACCTTTATGTAACACTAAGATAAGAAACTGAAGGCTTCTGCAGTTTTTTTCACTCCAAAACAAGAGGGAAATCTTTAATTATAAACAAATATCCCATGTAATCCTACCAGAACATGAAATGTTGATCCTTAATTCTTAAATACAAAGGTATGCACTGGAACCAGAGAATAGCCCCAAAATATATTTGTGTAATACACAAAATATATTTGTGTACTACACAAATATATTTTACAACAATGTCAAGACTGAAATCTCAGAGTACTCATCGGTCTATTTCTTTGATTCTGCAGTGGTCAAATTACATCATTTTCTGGGACAGTTTTTGTTTAAATTCATATGGAAAACTTTTGGTTTTGTTACACTTCTGTTAGACTGGGTTTTGTTTGCTTGGCTTCAAAGTTAAATTGTAAGTGATTAATGTTTTTAGACTAGATAAAAATCTGTTCCCAGAATGATTTGACACATGACCTTCAGGACAGACAGAGCACTGGGATATATATGACACCTGAAAAATAGTTCCATTCCCTGCTGTTGTTGATTTAGTAGTGGTATAGAGTTACTTGCTAGATAACAGCAGAAAGATTTGTGGTTTGCTTTCTTGGATCTGGGAAAACGCAGTACAGCAAAATGATGCATTCTCTGCTTGTCTAGATAACATAAATAGCATTGCTCTATGCATACATTTGACTCTTTATTTACTCTGAAAGTCAGCAGAGAAGAGCATCAAGTCTGTACTACAAACACCTCAGTTCTGTTAGTAGCTCCTGCAGGAGGAACCAAATGCAAACATAGGATTAACTTATTTACAGGATGGCTGGAGCATTAGCTGGCAATTGCCTGTAGTGGGAATATTATGCCTTGGTCAAAAGAAAGACTCCAGTCTGCACTGAAGTATAAATAGCAATCACAAGAACTAACACCTCAAGGCATGACCTGGCTCGTAGTTTACTGACATTTCTTGTATGCCAGTCCTTCCCCACACAGAGCTTGTTTCAACTGAGCAAAAAATATTATCAGCTTATTTTACAGTTCATAAAATCATGTACACTCAAGAGTACTTGGTGAGACTTCTATAAAGCCCCCAAGCAGTAGGCAACAGCATGTTTTCTCTGCAGAAGAAAGCAAACAGTTATATCAGTTGGGATGAGAAGTGAGCGATAACATGACATGAATAGAGAAATCAATTAGGTCCCTTATGTGTTCATTCTAACAGTTGATTTTATTAATAGAATTTTTTTGATAGAAATGTTCTAGTCAGAGAGCAAAAGGGAGATGGCGGCCTCTGCACTCTTCTGAAACCAACTTAATTTTTCATCTTATTAAAATTATATTTGAGTAGTCCTACTACACAACAAGGAAGAAAAAACACTTAAAAGTGAGTATTTCTTTTTTATATGTTGTCAATGATGAGAGACAATATTTGCATATTGAGTCCATTTCCACATATAAAGCACACAACTTGCAATCCAATTATTTTAAGCTAAGCTAAATGAAAAACTAGACTGCTATCTCCTAAAAACTAGTCAATAGCCACTGTAAGGATCAATAATCTAAAAAACTATTGATTGCTCATGTAACAACCTGTACTTTCCATTACACACTAAATGCTATTGTAGATCAATATTTGCCAGATGTCCATTTATAAACGAAATATTCTGGCTATGGTGTCTGTCCTTAACCTTGCAAAAAGGGCTGGTCCTTACATTTAATTTTAACATCTCCTTGTGTGCTGCAGTATTCCACCAACAGCATCTCCCAGAAGCCTCATTATCTTCCTTCTCCAAACTTAGTGAGAAAGTTGCTTTCCATGGCTTTTATTACTCTGGTGGTAACATTGTACAAATCAGTCTCCATCATTTTGACAGTAGAGTTATGCATATTTGGAAAAGGGTGAGAGGAAAATGCCTGATCTAGTAATGAGGGGGAATTCCTTATCTTTGGAGATAGCTGACTATCAAGACTAACACATTGGACAAGCAAGCAAAATTCTCATTTGCACTTGTTTTATTAATGAATCTCCTAAAAACAATCACTCTTTTTTTTTCCTAATGAAAGGCTGAACAATAGAAAAAAACAGTTGTTAGAATCCCACTGTTACTCCCTCAAACAGCTTTGAGGCATTGAATTTGTTGAAATGTTCCCACCTCTTAGTTGTGGGTGGCATAGGCACAGGGCACTGAGAGCCGCAGCACTGACTAGGGCTCCAGTGGTGGGGCAGAGGGGCAGTGGTGGCACTGCCAACCACATTTCTCTCCTGAGTCCTGCACTGAGAACTCAGAAAGCACTGGGGCGCTTTGCATCTGAAAGAGGAGCTGGATTTTGTGTTGTCAGGGAAGGAGAGAAGGTTTAAATAGGTAAATTTTAGAGACTGTCAAAACTGAAAAGTGTAAACATTGTTAACATCTCTTTAAAATTCTGGCAGGGACTGAAAGCCACCTGGATGTGTGCCATCCCCCAGTTGCAAAACCGTTTAGCAAACCATATGCTGCCCTAGAAGACAGGTCCTAGACAGATCTTTGCTGATGGCTTTGGGAGCAGCAGCCAGTAGCCATTGCCCAATCCATGCAGCACCACTGCATTTCCTCTTTCTGCAACAGCCTTTGCAAGATGAGTCCTAGAGACAGCAGGCACTGCTAGGGAAAGTATGCATGCATCTCTTTTCAGCCTTGTACAGTGCCCCTTTCCATTTGCATTTATGTAGAAGGGATTCAAACATCCTTCTGATTTACTTCTACTTAACAGAGCCTAAATCTCCTTTGAATTTGATTTTGCACTATATGGTTCTCGAGAAAATAGTTCCCCTTTATCAATATCATTCTGCAGTAATTTTATGGGTGTCTGTAGTTCTTCGTCAGTGAGAAATGGATGTAAGTGATTTCAGGCAGACATTAGGATTTTTCACAAGTTTTCTGTTGCTTAGAAAAAAATCTGATTTAATAACTGCAATGTGGATGTTTTTAACATGCTGTCAATTGCTGATTGCTATGCAATAAGACTCTGAAAATTAAAAAGTCAATTGCTTTCATTTTGCTGTCTTGTCTGAGCAGTCCTGGTGAATTTGTCAGTACACCAGTGTATCTAAAGCAGAATTTGGCCCAGTGATGCAAGATGTCATTAGCATTTCAAAATAGGCAATGTTTTGCAACGTGACAAATAGCCTATAACTCACATAAATTACATACACTTGCACAGACCTGTTTGGTCACACAAAAGACTCATTTTTTTCCCTCAGTTCCAAGTGGCTAAATCTGGATGCCTTATCCTCAATCCTGCATGCCTACCATCTCAACATTAATTAATAGTATGCTTCTCAACCCTGTATCTTCTCAGTCTCATAAATTATTCTGACCCTTTCAGCCTGACATTAATCACAGTGCCTCACAATTCACATTGACACACTTTATCTTGGACTCAAACTGTCTCTTAGGGTGATAGCTCCAACCATACATACCAGTCCTGCAGTTCATGCTGGTCTCTCCCTCCCAGCTTTAGTACCTGTAGCCTATCAGCTTCATCATCCTATCATGTCCACTGCCCATCACTGCTCCTTCTGCACTTACCTAGGTTCTCCACTGCTTTTTCAGGCTCTGTGAGAAAACTTCAGATACCATTCGCCCCTGTCCACAGCCCTGAACGCAAGGCAAAAGGACAAACACGGTATTTTAGCAGAAACTGGGGCATAGAGAAAGCTTAAAAACACTGAGAGCTCTTGTTATAGATTGTCTTTTCCTAGTGGATTAATACAGAAGTTGATTTGAGCACTGTGCTCATACAAAGATTGGTAATTTTTCAGCTGCTGGCTATAATCTAGATTTCTGCTATATTGGGGAAAATGCAAAGTTTCCAAAAGGGACTAATTTAGACGTCCTGGGCAGGCTTGCCTAGTCGGGTAAAAGAGCAACAGTGTGGTCAGCTCCTGTGGGAAATTTCCAGCCCGATGGCTCTGCAGCATCTGTATTTTGGCAGTTTCACCAAACGCTCCCGGGAGCACACAGCTGCCAGCTGGAGGCTGGCACAGCCCACGGGGATGATTTCTGCCAGCAAACGCCCTGGAGGCCCCGCTGCTTTCCCCAAAGGCTTCTCCCCAGTTACGGGATGCTGGTGCCGAGCAGGGAAGCCACAGCACCGGAGGCAAAACAGCAGGGAGACAGAGAGTGGTCTCGGGAAGGCTGCAGCAGCAAGCAGGAGGGCTGCCGAGCATTGCACTGCGAGAAAGGAAATGATGAGGTGAAGGCAAGGAAAATACCCAACCTCCTTCTAGCTAAGTACAGTGTCCTTCCTCTGTTCGCCCTATCCCCTTTTTAGGATTTTTAGGAAGAAGTAGACCCCTGCCACCCTCTCAAAACCTCCTTCTTGGTGAGCACACTCCCAGGAGCCCCCCAGCATGCCTGGAGCTCTGGCTGTACATTTCATCACAGCCATGGTAAGGCTGTCCCAGCCCCAGCCAGACCACTCCAAGGATAGCAAAGCCTAACCTGCTGTCTTGGATGTTTCTGTTGCCTGCAGCTGCAGCAAGAGGCTTAAAGTGGATGTGTTACATCTGTTAGGGAGCCTGGCACCATGCACTGCCACACTGTAGCGAGCAGCAGGACCGGAGGTAGAGAAATGGAGCAATATACTCTATACAAGAGCTGTTTTCCCCTAAATGTCACAAATGCTGGCCTCCTTGTGACAAGAAAAGAAGCAGAGAGTGGAACAGCACAGCAGACACAGAAAGAATCCAGGCTTGAGTATAAAAACAAGGGAAGGATTATTTCCAGTCAGAGAGCAAAATCACAGCTTAGCAGAAGGCTCTTGCAAGGGACAGAGTCCCTTTGGGAAGGAAGCCTGCTCATAATTTTCATTTTAGTCGGGAAATCTAATATGATTTTTGTGAACATATATGCCAGATCTTTCTCTTACTCTAGCACGTTATTATTCTTCCTCTCAGCTTTAAAATCAGAAATCTAAACTCCAGCAGAGAGTCCCAAACCTTTTTAAAAATAACCTATTTAAACTCTTCTTTATTTGATTATAAGATCGTGAAAATTTCCAGGTGCATTTTCTGAAATTATCCTGCCAAGAACCTGAGAATCTTTGCTGTCGCTGTCAGCTAATGCAATCACTCAGGACATCTGTATTTCAAGGAAAACTACCAGCATCCCAATTCAAACAAAAATGGCTTGGAGAAGCCTGAGCAAACCAGCAAGAATGTGATGCAGAAGGCTGTAGAAATCATCAATGTGTTTTACTAATTAGATTAAAATTAGCTGAGTTTTAGTGAAGACATGTGAACATTTACTGTGTCATGTACTCTGCTGACGTTAACATGATGTTAAATTACAGCCACATACGAATAAAAGCTTTTTCAATGAGTAATGAAACCAATTTTTTCCTAGTGAACTTTCGAACTTCTATTATTTCAAAACGTATTAACATTGCTGGTAAAGGAAGAGAGAGAGATTTATGTCTGATGGTTTGGAAATTCTTGCTTTGTGAGGCATTCTGAGGACAAAACAGTCATGAGAAATCTACCCCCTATCTGCCCAAGAAGTTTGTGTTCCAAAGCCAACCAGGAAACCATCTCAGCCAGTATTCCAACAGATGCCAAGAACAAATATAATCTGTTCAAGAAAATATGTTAATAATTCTTTAATCCTCAATGGATGTATCCATACATAAACAGGCCAACAGACTTATGGCTGGAGATGTCACCATTAAAGACTGGAAAGAATCAAGCTATCAAAAGCTACCCTGATGGTAATCAAGTAACACCTTGGGCTTCTGTAACTTGCCAAAGAATGTCCCTGATATCATTGGATATGGTATTAGCCAGTAATTTATAGCATATTGAAATATTAAGCATAGTTTCCCCATTTGTAAAGGGAATAATGAAACTTTTCACTGGTTTCCTGGAAAAGTTATTTTAAATCTATTAATGAAAATCAGTTTTTTTACAGATAAGTACTAACATCAATTTTCATCTTTGTTACTCCCTTTCTTGTATCCCAGTTCTCACTGATAGCTTTTTATCTTCCATGTTATCTTCTACTGAATATGTTGGTAGAGACTGTCTGGTCTGACCACATGCATGACAGGCCAGAGAGTACAACACAACCATCTATGCACCAGGCCCATAGAGTCTGCTTGGGTTGTGGCCAACAAAGATGCCTGGGTTTCACTCTTTAGTTTTACTGCTCTTTCCCTACTCTTTTCTTCTTCTCCAGCAGGCTGAAATAATTCATACCACTGGAGACATAGGAGCCGTGTGACGCATTTCCTCGCCTGTGGGGTCCATCAGCTGAGAGACTGTGTTTGATTTCTTTTCCTTCATTACATAATTTTAAATTATAGTAATAAATTGTAGCATAACTTTGAAATTTACCACAGGCCACAAAGAGATGTAGCTCATTTTATCAGAGTGGAGTCTCTCTGCACAGATATTGCAACAAAATACTGTACCTCACAAAATCCATAAACTGGGATTTGACTTAATAGATTAGGAATATTGTTTAAATAGTGAATTTATTGACCACTTTTCTAAGACAAATTACGCAGAGAATTCAAATCCTATTTATTCTAGCTTCACAAAGAGCTTAGGGACTATCTGATAAAAGATGTAAAGAACTGTATATAGTATTGTACATTGATGTTGTATTTGTTTGGGGTTTATTTTAGATAAATCTTTTTTTTCAGTGGATTCATACTTACAGATTATAGTAAAATTTCTCCTTCCCTCTCTTCTTACTGTCCTTATTTGCCTCTCCCACTCCTTCACTTATTTTTAAATACCTCCCACATTTCCTGGCCCTCATGCTCCCCCTCCCTCCCACTTCCATATTTTCCACCTTTTTGCAGTATTTTTGTTTTCTTCATTCTTTCTTTGGACAGCCCACCCAGGATCTATAAAATAATTCCTTCTGTACTGTTCATTATTCCTTGTCTGCATACAGTATCTGAAATACCTTAAATGTCTGCCTGCATCTCTGCTCCCTTCTCAGAGCCTCTCCCTGTCCCCTGTGCCTCGGAATGCTTTCTGCACATGCTGCATACCCTGCAATCTTCTGCTATTATCCCTCCCGCTATTCATTCAAGCTCTTGAAGCCCATCCAGTTTCTGCTCTGTACTCTGGCTCTTTTTGCTGCCAGAAAATGGTTTAGTTCTCATATTTCTGGGCAAGGAAACAATCTCCATTTCCTATCTCACTTCCTAGATACTGTTTCACCATCAAATGCCTCTGTCCTTTATATTCAATCCCTCTTTCTCTCCAGTCCTAGCAGATCTTAAATTTCTGTCTTGCTTTCTGCCATTTAGAAGTATCAGAGCATTGTTTATCCTCAGTGTGTCTCTGCCTTGTTTATTTGTAACTAATCCAATGTCAAATATAGATAACCAACCTATCCCAAACTCCTCCAGGACTACACAGTTACTGATAGACAGTTCTTTCTAGAGAAAATATTTACAGGTCCACTTTCATTGTAGAATAAGGAATGACATTTCCTCCTGCCTAGAAATCACTACCTCTCAAAGGTACACTTGAAAATCCTATTCAGTACAGTTTCATGTTCTACAGTGTTTTGAATTTAAGTCACAATAGAGATTTTAATTAGTGTGTGGGCCAGGTTAAAATCCTAAGAGAACTAGAAGCTATTTTCTCTGATTATCTTGGTTTCCCCCCATTTCCTCATTCATCTGTCAATTCTTGTTTCTGTAAATATCAAAGATCTTTTAGGTGATGAATGCTCTTTTGATCAGACCCGCTTAGAAATTTGTACATAATTTTGATCATAACTTATTTCCAGTGTCCCAGGTCTCTAAACCCCAAGGTCAAGCTTCTCTTTTTTCCTCCTAAGAATGCCCACTTTACAGGTGACATATTTAACCTTTGGCTTAGAGGCTTAATTTTCTGCTAGATATTTCTGAGATGACAGAAGTCATATAAGGCCTATCTCTCTGCTGCTTCTTTGAAAGAATTCATTACAGCAGCGCTTGCTTCAATTCTCCAATAAAGTAGCAGGATCCCTAGATATAGAATAAAGTTTCATATTCAAGGAAAAAAAAAGTGAGCATTTCACTTGGGCTTACAGTTAACTCCTCTAGTCTAGACTTCAAAGTGAGACTGTATTTATGAGATTCAGTAAGTCCTGAGGGCTCTTAGTCTGAAAGTCATTGAAAAAGTCTCTGAAAAGCAAAAAAGTGTGGGATCTTCTCTTCCTCTTGGAACAAAGTTATGATTCATGATCAGCAAGCAGGCTAAAACCAAATATTAAAAAAATCAAAAAGAAAAACAGTGATTATAGAGTCCAGTCGTATCATATTAAGGTTCAAGTTGTTAATTCTCAGTGGAAGTAAATTTTGCATTTTTTCCTAACAAGTGCTGAAGGAGTCTTATTCAAACTGCCTTCATTTTGGAGAAATATTAAGCTTAGCTTCTTAGGAATATGTCTGTAAAAGTAACCAGGGAGGAACCCTCTGCTATTTTTCAGTGCTTCTAATTCAGTGCTAGGATAGACCCTGAAGGTGAAAACTGCCCATCTGTACTTGTGATTGCCACAGCTGCTGGTTGCTCTGTCTTGCCCCCTTTAACAAGAAGAAGTTTCTTGTAGGTTACGGAAACTGGAAAACTCTTTAAATAAACCCTGTCAGAGAATTCCTGTCCTTCAGCCCTTTTCTTTTGCTTTGATATACCAACCACCAGGAGAGGGGAGTAAGAATGTTGCTAGATGGTCTCTACAGCACACAAAATGAAGCAATCCTCCCCATTGATTTGCCACTTACTCGGTCAGGGGGGCCTCTGTTTTATAGCAGAAAGTGGCTGTACAGCATTAAAGAGCATGACCGATTATTTTCATTACTGTCTATATGGCTTGTAGCAGGCTGCTGCCAGCTTGTAAATTCTACATGTGAAACAGTAGTTTTGATTATATTTTATTATTGGAAGAACAGTCTGCTCTTCTTGGAAATAGTTCCTCCTTCCCTCTCCTCCAAGACATACATAAATGATTTCAGTTCTTTTCAGCACAGGGATTTCAAAGTGCCCTTTCAATTAAAAACTGTTTTTACTAGCTTGCATGGTTCTCTGGTTACGGTTTGATTTTTATAGTTCTAATTTTAGGAATATGGTAATCTGAAACTACAAGGGACGGAATACCACTGGTTCTTCCAGCAGCTGAAGATGAAGTACATTTCAGGGTTAAATGGCTCTTGGTTAATACTTGAACTAATTTTATCTATAATTATTCTCAATGCCTGAGAAATGTCTGCATAAGTGGGAAGATTATGGTTTTGTGGTTGTTTGGCGTGTCTGAAATTCCTCTTGTTCTATTGTGTTGCATCTGTGTGTCTGCTAAAAAGATAAAATATAGCTGAAATTCAAAATATAGCTGAAATTCAAAATATATAGCTGGTGCAAACTTTGAGGAGTAAAATTTATGTGGTGTGATTCAAGAGAAAAAAGGTAGCTGGAATTCTTCCAGACGTGCCATCCTTGAGCACATTGCCATAGATATTCAAGATCAAACACTTCTCAGTTAGCAACAGCTTTAGGATGGATGTACACATATCCTGCCTCCTCCCACATTGAGCACAGGTATATGGCATTATGCCTGCTCGCTTACACAACCCCAAGAGATTAAAGAGACCCTGGAAGAGAGGAAGGAGAGTAAATGATGAAAGTGCATACGGACGACGCATCTTGAAGGTCGCTGTTTACAGAGTGGATCTATGTACAGACTGCTATGCTCACTAAAAGCCACAGGCACAGACAAAAGAAGAAAAGATTTAAGCCTTTTGAAACAGAAGGACGTGGCTTGTATGACATGCCAGGTGTGACATGATCATTTATCCCTAGAAATGAAAAGTCTTTGAAAAAACATAAGCAGGTTAATATTCTGGTTTTGATGAAAATCTGCTTTAGCATAGGTAGAAACTGTCTGGGAGGAAAAAAAATACGTAATTTTCACTTGTTTTATGAAAAGTCTATACTCAGCTTTCTGTTTGCTTTAAAAAAGAAGACCAAAATAACCCAAACAACCACAATAAACCATAAGGAGGAATAATGCTGCGAAAGAACTAAGCTAAACTCAGGCTGAGGAAGGCAGAAGAGAATAATAATTTTTGAAAAGTTTTGAAACTCTTCATGGGACAAATCAAAATGCACAACTCCGAGTAAACCTCTGAGCAGTGCAAGAGAAGTTACAACCCCTGCTATCAAATCCCAGCCTGATCTGCTGCAGAAGTTCCCTCAATTCATTTCAGTCAGTATATATAAGCAAGATAACTGAGTCTATGATTTATATTTCTCCACCTTCCTACTGTTTGTTTTTTTATTAGGTAATTTGGGCAAGCTTTTACATTAAATGCTCCAAGAGAAGAGGGCAAACAGTAGTTAAGGAATGTTTTCGGGGTGCATATATATATATATATATATATATACACACATATATATATACTGAGCAGAGATAGAGGGTGGATGACACTGAAACAGTGGCAGGAGGGATGAGATGAGGTAGGTGTGACAGGTAAAACTGAGCCTCCCTGGCTGCCTATGAACAAGGTCTCCTGACCACGTTTTAAAGATGAACATATATCCTTACCAATGTGAGAGTAGGAAGATCAAAACATGACTCCCCAAAACCTGGTTCAGAAATTTAATGAAAACTTTCCTTCTCTAGGGCAGACAATTGTATTCACTACCAGTTGTAGTCTATTTTTTAATTGTATTTTTATTGTCTTTCATCATATTACATAGTACTGTAGGCGTAACAGAGATCACAAGACAGCCTAAATTTATGCTAGAGATTGTACAAATTCATCTAAAGAAATGCTTTTTGCTTCAAAGGACTTGAATCTACTGTTGGTTATAGATAAAAATATTTTTTTTTAAGGTGAGGAAGAGAAAATAATGGACAGAAGTATAACAATCACACAGCAAATGAGCAGTCAGGTCTGACTTTGATGTTGCTTATGCTGGAATAAACCTGGAGAGGGTTGACTTCAGCCAGAAGTCCTAAACCAGTTTAGGAAAAGCCACAAATGTATTTTTCATCATAAACAGAGAGAAAGAGAAGTTTAAAAATAACACAGGGTTGAGAAATAAGATGTTGCCACTTGTTCAGGAAGCGTTTGACAGCATTTATAGCATACCAATGCCCTTTCTCTGCAGTGAACCTGGATGAGCCCAGGAGGGACTTCATATAAGCAAAACCTTTGGAAAACAATTTATTTGGTAGAAAAGCAGCATATTGACAGTGCTTCAGACTGGGATGAAAAGGGGAAAACAAATATATTAATACAACAACATACAACAGAAATTATGACGGTGGGCCACTAAAGACAGCTCAGCAGGGTTAGAGTCTTCCCATTTTCCTCCCCACACTCCCTACATGGTGCTCCCCAGCAAGCCTTCCCACAGGTCTGCCTGCTGCTGGAGAGACCTGAAAGACGCTGGAAGGGCACACGGGAGGGTAAGCCAAGCAAGGGCCTCACACCCCCTCTTCCCTGGCAGCCCGTGCTCAGTGGGCAGCTCTTGTCCACAAGGACCTTCCCAGGAGAGGACAGGAAAAACACAATTTCTTATAGGTGTCCCCTACAGCCAGGAAGTGGGATTGTCAGTGTGAGTGACTGACTGCAGGAAAAGCTCTTCTCTGCACTAGGTTGCTGTTTCTTAGGGTCGTACAGAGAACCACATAAGCCACAAAAATATCTTTCAGCTGCTACAGGGAAAGAAGTTACTTGGTGGACTAAGTAAAGACCTCAAAGAAATGCAAGGCACCTCTTTTTGTCTGAGCTTCCCTTTTCGGGTTTGGTTTTCTTCACTTTTAATGTGATGACAGTATCATGGGAGAAACATAGAGTCTTTACACAACAACCAATCAAGTGCAGACCTGATGAGTAAGATAAAGCTGAAATAATGGGACTGTATGAGAAAAGTTTTTAAGTGGAATGATATCCCTCCCCCCCCCCCCCCCATATTGCCCAGAGATAAAACTAATACACAGCAAAATGAAAGTGAAAGGCCTCAGGACAGGTAAAAGGGGTAATTCTAAAATTTAATCATCCCTCTTGAACCAGAGGAATATTAATTCCCATTTTTGTATCCTGCTTAAGTGAGAATCAACAAATTAGGCATATTGTTTCTGTCATTTTAATTTTTTTGTGCTGCACCTAGAAGAAGAAATCAATAGATAATAAAAAGGTACATCTCCAGAGAAGGCTAATCAACCTATTATTGACTTACCTACAGTTATTTTTTGAACAGAAAATATCAAGAAAGTTTTCAATTCTCTGATATCTTGATTGAACACAAAGCCTTGGCAACATGTAGAAGAGCCATCACAGTGGCAGAAAGACAACAGGAAACAGATTTCACTGAGCAGAGGTCACAGCTAGAATACAATACTTCACTGCTAAGGACTCTCTAGGCATTTGAAAAAAATATAGTATTTGCATTATATTTGCATTTTATTTTTCCTTTAAACATAACCAAAACAATATGCAAATTTACTTTGGAATACATAAATGCATATTTACATGTTTGCTTTCAGTAATATAAATGCTTGTCCAAAGTTAGATATTCAGTCACCTCAACTTTTTTGCATCTAAATCTTTCTAGCAGGAAACTATTCATCAGTGTCTACATCCAGAGTGGACAAACCCTGAGAAGGTGCAAGTAATGCAAGAGCCCCCTCACACTGTACAAGTCCCAGGACAATGTGTTACATATCACATAATATTCCTTAGTTTTTCTGCAGGGCAATGATTTCATCTGCAGTGCATCTGCTCTCTGTCTGCTGAAATAGCTCACCTCATTCACTCAGAGGATATTTTCTAACACAGAGCTGGTCTCATGTCTCAGTTTAAGAACAAATAGCCCTTTTCAAAACAAACGTCTGGCCAAACTCTTATAATAATTGCAAATGTTATCCTATAATTTAAAGGAAATATCTTTACTGAAAAAGGTTGTTCCTAGTCATATGCCAAGAAGGTTTTTTGGTTATTTTCCTGCTACTGAAATAAATTTACATTTTGTACTCACTTATATTTCAATTAGAGAATTATTGGAACATGTAGAATTTGCTTCCTAAATTAAATAGGGGTTTTTTGCCATCAGTGTAACCTAACAGATTAAAAGCTTTAAAAACCTCAGGTCAAACTTGATTTTCTGACGTACTCAAGTTTATTGCTCAGAGAGGAACATATCTTAATACAGCATTTGAGTTTCCTTTTTCTCTGCAGATCAGAACAGTAAGCTGGCTTACAGAATTAATCCTCAGAATCAGATAATTCAAGTCACTGCTTATTGATTTAATAGATGAGGGTTTTATTTGATTTTGAAAATGTTATTTGTAATTGCTAATCATGTTTTTACCTGCACCCATTAGTATTTTTATAGTGCAAAAGACATTGCATGGAAGTCTTCTTTAACACAATGAAGAACTGCGTCATCTACCACCTATACCTCTAATCTCTTATCATGCACAGCACTGAAATTCCAAGTAATCCAGTATTTCCAACTGCATTCATAAACTGTACAGGTAAAAATTCTTTCATGGCATAATAAGTGTAATAGCCTAGTTATCTGTAGGAAAGCCTGTTTTTAAAACCACTGCAAGTTGGAAGATGGTACCTATTCTCTGCCTGCAGACAGGTGTCAATCGTCTACAAAGATTCATGTATATATATAGTGGAAGAGAGTGGATGCAAGAATGTGACCTTCCACTGCTGTGCAGGCTGTCACCTCAGCAAAGTTGTTTTCTCTGATTCAACAGATTCCTCCTGCTGTGCAAAACACAAGTTACTGAGATATTCCCCAAAGCTGTTATTTTAAGGTCTGTTCATTTTATGAAGCTTTCTGATACCCATTAATAAATCAATTTTAAAATAAGCAGGGTTTTCAAAATCATTTAAATTACATAGGGTGTATAAGACTCTAAATCCCATTTCGCCTAGACTTTTCTTCATACAGGATCAGTTATGATGCTTTAAAGAAAGAGCAAGTGAAAGAAATCTGTTCTTTCATAGTTTAAGTTCCAGTTCTCCATATGAAATTCAGAATAAAATGTGCTCCCAAAGGGCTCACAGAAAGGGGGTTTATAGCAAACCCCAGGGGTTTATAGGAAAACCCCTTTGGGAGGTAATTACTTATAACTTCCTTTCCCTAACAAAGCCATGCTAGCTGAAAACATTAACATAATTCAGAATTTCACATCCTGGTGGGTATATTAGCTGATGGTATTTGAGTTGCTTTGAAATGCTGCCTGAGCCTACAGATGCTGCCTTGAAGCATCAACACCAGCTTTGTCAGGTGGCAATAATTCCACTGCTGCTGCATTCAAGAGTAGTTATCTCGCTGTTAAGGCTGCTCCATTCTGTGCTTGATGCCTGAGATTTTCTCATTCAAAATACTTGAATCAAAGCCCTTATCTCCCTCCTTCCTCGTATTCAAATAAAGCACTATTCCTGCACAATCTGCATCCTTCTGATGTAAAAAGAAAAAGTAATCATGACTAATTTACTAATTCTTGTGGTAGTACAGCTTTTTCAAACATAATTTTCTACAGTAGTTATGGACAGTATCATTTTCACAAGGAAATTGGATGCTCCAAGAGCTAAATCTAGTGGTTTGCTCCATCTACCCATGTAATCACTTTAGTGGTTTGCTTCATCTTTCTGTGATTCACCTGCATTTCCGACATCAGTTTCAAACAATATGATCACATTTGGCTTATGAATCCAAAGGTTGAATTAATTATACAGAAAATGCTGGTTTCACATGTTCTTTTCTTTAATTTGGCAACCCTAAAAATGATTCAGAGTTTAAGTTTACAGATCATTAATAGTTTGCTTCTTATTTTGACAATCCCAGTAATCTGTAAGATTGACAGTCAGAGTATTCAACATTTGTACAGCTCAATTGTACACCTCTGCAAACTACTTAAATTCATGTCCAATAAAGTGTAGCCTGTGGCAAACCAGAATGTGCTTAATTTGCAGCCAGAATTTCCTCAAAGAGTTATCAGCAATCTAAGCTGTAAATACACATTATAATTTCAGCAGAAAGCATTGTTATTCACGTAGTACTGGAAACTCAAAGAACCACCTGCCCACATAAATTGGCAAGCAGAGGACTAGGGAAAAGCTGACCTTGTAGCCAAAAAGTGTTTATTGCCTTGATCTGGATTTGTTTATTGCCTGGCCATGGACCATTTATCTGGGCCACAATCCTGATCCTGTGGGTTGAGGTTGTCCCTGTGTCCCAGCAAAGATATGGCTGGTGATGGGGACTGCAGGCTGACTGTAGCTGCCCCCATTGCCTGTACTGCTGGCTCCACAAGGAGACCAGGGCCCCACTCCTGGTGCTTCAATCTCCAAGGAGCAGCCCTCCCCAACAGGTGTGAAGAGTGACTGACAGGTCTGAAATGGAGAAGAGAAAATGGAAAAGAAGGTTCTGGCCCTAGTATAATCCAGACAGTGCTGACAGGATGCAAAGAACAGAAGAATCCAGATGCATAAGAAGAATAGGGGCTGATCAAATCTCACTTACCCACAGTTTTCTAATCTGGAGTAGGTAGAGGTTAATTTGATGTACCCTTGAGCTGCTGACAATCAGTTTGCAACTCAGGTGACACAGTAGGTCACTCCATTCCCGTTTTTCTTTCAAGTGGTGCAGCAAGGTGGAACTGCTATTCGTCCGTATGGAGGAGTATCTATATCAAGCTTCACAAGAGATTCCCTTGTCGTCTTCCTTTTAAAAACCAGCTGGTGGGTGGACTGAAAATCTTCCTTTAATTTTCTAGACAGACTGCTGAACAGCAGCAGTCTGCTGCTGGTATGCAACAAATGGAGTTGGATTATTTTTGCAGCCTGTCTTAACAAATCCATACCTGTTTTGCTCTAGGAGCCCAGCAATTTCCTTGCTACTAGCTTGGACTTATTTGCTTGTCTCTGCTTCATGTATTTACTTTCCTTTATTTTAATATACCACCTTATGAATCTCTGTCTTTTTACTTTCAAAATGCAGATAAAATTGCAGCCTGACTCTTTCATTGTCAAGTTGGAGCTGGGTAACAGTCTTCTGGTCATTCTATGATAATATCTTTAGGACTTCTCAAATAATTTAATCAAACTCCACATTTCATCTATGTCCAGCCAGGTTTACTTGGTTGGTTTTTCTTTGCAGGTTAATATAGGTATAAAGCAGTTTATTACATTGATCTGCTATGCAGTGCTGAAGACAGCATGTTTGCCACCGCTGAAATTCATTCTGGAGGTGCAGTCTGCTTGTAAATGTTTATTTGTGGATGAAAATACCCCCTGTATCCTTAGGGAGGTTTTTGGCAATACCTTTTTGACACGAGCAGCTTATGACCACCTCTGCCCAATGCTAACATCTCATACAGAAAATCCAAAGGCCTTTTCCTGCCTACAGATGACTGCAAAAGCCTGCAACCCTGCTGTGCCTACAGGCTTTCACTTTTTAGTATTGACTACGATTTTCGATTTTCGATTTTCGCAAGTGCTGCACTCCAGATTTCACACTTCTGGGAGATAAGGCAAACACATGCCTTCTTCACCTTTGTCTAGTCTCACCTTCAAAAACAAGGCTCAAATTTCTCCCATTTACCCTCTGCTGATCCTGACTTTTCTTTCCAAGATAAGGCAGCTGTTGCAGCTGCAGCAGACTGGTTCACTCGACTCCTACTTAAAATTAACAAAGCACTTTCTATTTGCTTGGAGAATGACAGAGCGCTCCGGTTATGCTGCCCTGCTCTCCAAGAGTTCTGGGAAGGGTTATTCTCTGCTGTATCAACCAGACTGTGCATGGTTTGGAACTGCCTACAAGATTCATTTTCTTGTCTGATGGAAATGTCTCTCCCTGTGGCGTCCCAGTCACAATCTGGGCTTTTTTAATAGGATCTCTGTCCCCCATCCCTAGCTGCACAATGGGTCTTCTGCCTTAGATCAGTCACAAGAATTGTTCTCTCTCATACTGATATTTTTCCATTCATTAGTATAATTTCTTAATATGTGTTGTTCTTCTGTCCCAGAGTTCAATTAAAACCATGGAATAAATAGAAATATATTTCACTCAGTGTGTGGGTTTTTTGCCTTTTTTTTTTCTGAAACAAATTATTAAAACAACTCTTTCAAGGAACATGATCTGCAGAAATACTACTGCTTTCAGTAAAAGACAAGCACCAGGATGCAAGGCTTGGCAGCCTGATAATTGACTGTGCATCCTAGGTGTAGTCAAATATTTTCTTGCCCAAAGCAGAAGGTGTTCTATAGAGCAATAGAACTGATTTTGGACACGCAACTTTAGCTTGATCTTTTGGGTGTAGCATACTTGACTAGAATCAAGATAACCTCTGAGTATATATATTGGCTGATATTATTGTGTACAAAAAACCTCAGCAAGCATCCCAGAAATTCTGTACTGAAAGTCTAGTTAGTCATACATCACATTCAAAATTTTACTGTGAGAATCACAACATCATGTCTTTACTCTAGGTTACTGACCACTCCTTTTGAATGCCTTTTCTGCTATTCTCCCATTTTCTTTTGTCTCCAACCATATTTTACTGCCAAATCACAAACATTTATTCTGTGTAAGTGCATAATAAGGACACTAAGTGTAATTAAAATCCTTCTAAGCAAAATTATTATTAGTCAATTAATAGAAACATACAAAAATTGTTCCTTTATTTTAATCTGTTGACAGTGCAACTGCTGCTTCCAGTGGTCTTTCTGTATGCATTGACTCCTCTAGTCAGCAGTATTACATCAATAAATGCATATACCTGTCATGCCCTGACTGAATAACAAAACTAAACACCTGATTATTATCCAAAACCTTCTATCTCACTTAATATAAATTTTATTTTTCAACAGTTTGAACTTCAGATAGCTACAGTTAAAGCAAGACACTTTGAAATGATTAGGAAATATTAAATATTGAATACTAAGGGAAAAGAATATGTTATTTGTATGTTGCAACAGCTCCCCTAAATCAAGGTATAATTTGTTCAGTAAGTTGTAAACGCTTTTAGAAGGAGTATATGAAATAGTTAAAGTAGATAGTACACTGCAAGATAAAACCATCTGATTTTACTTTGTCTAGTAATTAGCATATCGAAGACAGAAACTCAGCTGAGATTTCCATTTACTGCCATCAGAGAAATCATCATATAAATAACTGAAACAATGTTATTTTTAAAAGATACATAAAACAATGGTTGAATATACTGAAAAATAACTTGCAATATGAAAAAACCCATTACTATACAATAGTAAAATACAAGAAAGAACAGGCATTGTTTTCAATAAAAAGAGGAATGGGAAGTATATAGTTTCCAGAATTTACCATGTCAGGTTTACTTGCTTTCATTCCAGTTAACTCTTATCACAGAGATTTTCCAATTTAAAAAATCTTCATAAATAACACAACAAATTGTATATAAAATTAAAACAGAAATTATGGTTTATGTTTTGAGGCAAAAAAAAAAAAGCAGTAGCCCACAGAATGCTCTTCAGTACTTCAAAAAGCACTGGTATGTGGTCAGTGCAGTGTCTGCTTTTCAGCGTTGATCATCTATTCACTTTGAAAACAAGGATTACTTTTTTCAGACTTTTAAGCACATGAAAACACCACCTGGAGTAAAACAGAATTTATGAGCAAACCTTATGAAACCTTTGAAGTCCTTGGGCTCTGTCTTGCATTTGAAAATATTGGTGCTATGCATGCACTGCAAGTGTGTTGCCAGCTGTCAGAGACACCCGATACGCAGCATGCTGTGATCTGCGCACTTTGTACACATGGCCTGAAAGAGGGGTGAAGGAAAGCAGCGGAGAAACACGAGACAGGATCCGGTTTTAAGCTTTTGGCTTAGGGCAACGTGTTTACACACCAAAACTACACAATATTACTCTAGAGAAGTCAGGAAAATATGAGTAGCTTGAGCCATCTCTGGTCCTCACCTTCTAAGAGTTTATTCCCTCACACAATAGCAGGATAAGCTGTAGCAGTCAGTCTGTCTATAAAGGGTGCATGTGAGGAGCTGATAATGTAGCTCCACTGGAAAAGAAATTGCAACCCAACCACTTTACGTTCTTCTCATGTTGATATAACTACATGTTGAACAAGCCTTAACAGGGGCAGCAATTTGCCAGGGCTGAGTGTCCCTGCGGATATCAGAGAAAGGAAAAAACCCTAATGGGAGAAAAGACTGAAAATATATCAAAAAGCATCAAAACTGACTAAAGTCTTAATAGCTAATACATAAAATAAGCCAATAGTTTAAATTAAGGCAGATAATAGTTGAGAAATGAAACATGAAGTCTTTTTCTAATTCAGGAAGTGCTCAAAACTGATTGGGGAATTGGAGTGTGTATTTTTTATGGTTTAGTGACCGAAAATTATGATACAAATGAAACCACTGAGCAAGAAAGTTCATTTCAGGCTAATGCACGGAGCTAGAAAAACTCAGGGCTCTATTATCTTATAAAAGTAATA
This sequence comes from Calcarius lapponicus, assembly GCA_039654755.1. Taxonomy (NCBI): domain Eukaryota; kingdom Metazoa; phylum Chordata; class Aves; order Passeriformes; family Fringillidae; genus Calcarius; species Calcarius lapponicus. The sequence goes on along the minus strand of CM077464.1, from coordinate 37,510,864 downwards.
ATGGCATTCATCTCCACCTGATGTAGCACGCTTTTCTGGTTAAACAGCCTTACAGATTATGAGCATAGCCATTGTTTTTCAATAGGGGAGACATTATTCACAAATTTAAACATAATGGAAAGAAATCATTTTGCCAAAGACTTACTTTTCAAAGCTTGCAAGAAGAGTGTCATTAATTAGAAATAGAGAACTGCCCATCCTGCCACCAGAGATCTCTGGTTGTCACTCAAGGTATGTCCCTGTCACACTCCTGTTCACTCACTAGAGAGAAGGAATTATGGACAGGAAAACATAATTATCGTTTTTAAAAGAACTCTTTGTTCACTATTAACCCCAACTAAGTGAAAGATAGAGTGTAAAGCTTCATTTTTGCTGATCCAAACAGCATTATAAAAAGGCAGCCAGAGAGAAGGTCAGGGCAAGATCTATCTTCACCTGCACAGCCCTCATTGCCCTGTGCATGTCCTAGCTCACTGTGATAGCATAACTGCAAAAATCCCTTTCCTCCTCTGACTACATTGTGGCCACATCAATCTCCAAATGCATTTAAAGCAGACCATTCACGTCAGTAGAAATGTTTGGTTGTCACAGAAGGGAATTTGTCTCAAAGGCAACATGCACTCCTCCAAGTGTGTGGTGCCCGGGCAGCCTCCCAGGCACTCACATACAGGCTCCAAGAAACAGAGGTGGCTGTGCTCATGCACACAGATCGCATTTCAGGCGTCCCCTGTTGTCCTTGCCGTCCTAAAACATTTTTTTAACCCCCGTCTTTTTCCATTCCAAGTGGCCAAAAAAAAAAAAAAGAAAAAAAAAGTGAAGACAGTGTTATTGTAACATGATTCTGAGGGCATGTGCTGCACACCATGAGGGCACGTAGGGGTTGAGATGGGACAGCAATGGAGGGCTGAGGAGAGGGCAAAGAGCCAAATTTAGTGCAGTCTCTACTGCCACCTAGGACAGTAACTGAGGTGGAGCCTCCAGGCACGCCCAAGTTTTCCCCCACAGGGAACCAACAACTCCTTCCATCCAAAAGAGAAGCTGGGTATGAAGCAATGTGTGAGCACTGTGCACAACTGACACAGAGCCAGGAATGAAGCAGAAAACTTCAGCAGATACACCCTACTGTAGCCCCCCACAAATCCACAGTGCAGGGACAAGCTTGGTATCATCCTATCCCATCTGTCATCTAGCAGAAATAGGGGTAAACTAATGGAAAATGTAGCTGGAAGAACTCAAACCAAAGCAAGATAAATACGGTAAAGGCAGAAATAATTACTCATTCAAAATTATATATTCATTGTAACTGTATCTGGTTTGACATTATTGAGCTCCTTCTAAGGGTAATGTGGAGTGATGGGCACAGGATAACAGTTTGTGACAGAATGAAGATAAACACCCACCACTGAAGCAGTCCTGGAAAACAAATACCTAACTATATAGGTTTGCATCTGTCTTCTATAAAATATTGTTAGCTATGTATGACGCTAAATAAGCTAAGAATGCCACCACAGTCTGAGAAAACTTCTAATCTATCACTCTTCAAAACAAGGACGTGCTGTTTTTCTCTGAAAATTCCCTCTGCTGATATGCTAATCATATTATTGCTGATACACGAGAGGTGAGAGGGTGGAGTAACCTAATACAGTGAGAGAAACACGAACCAGGGAGTATAACACAAGGCACAGATATGCATTCTCATAAACCTCGCTTCACATTCAATATAACTGCTCCATTTTACTGACAGTTTAAATCACAATGACAACGAAACTGAAGATTTCTATTGACTTTAATATAACTATCCAGCACTTTCTTAATTTCTTCCAGCAGCTTGAATATACTCAGAGTAATAAATAAAAATGTGTGTTACAGTTTATGGCTGCTGAACTGATGTAAAGTTGCAGGTAATGGGTTTTTTTGTAAAAATGACGCTTTTTTCCAACCTTCAAACAAATTTTCAACTAGGTTAGATTAGTAGAGGTCAGAAAAGACAAAAATTTTGTAATATCTTTCAAATATCTAATCCTTTTCCAGAACAATTCAAATAATTTTTCAGAAGACATCTCCTTGTGTGTCTTCTAGTTTTCACTTGAGCAGTAATAGCCTCTTATCAAGGATGGAATGCAACAAGATGTCCCCTATTGCCAAGATATTCCTTCCCTACAGCATTGCATAAAGCATAAAGCTCAGGAGAAAAATATTTCAGTAGTAATATTGATGATGAACTTGTTCTCTTTCTAATTAAAATGCTTGAACCCTACATGTGTTACAACTCAGTTTTCTACATAATGACCCTTCTCACCAGGAACATTCAATGATGAACTCACAGCTTGTTGCACATCGAAGGCACTCATACACCCCTGCTTCTGTCCAAGCATCTGCACCTGGTACCACATTTACTCTAAAAATCTCTCCCCACTAGCTTGCTTTTGGTGAAAGCAACCCATTCTCTTTTTCCTGGTGTGGCTTTAGCTAGATTGGCTAATATCCAGATGGTATTTGTCTTGCAAACAGCGGGCCATCAATTCGGGAGCTACAGACTCATTGCTAAAAATCCTGAAAGTCTTACTAGGATATGAGCCAGCTTTATCTGCAAGTGTGAAACCACAGATGATCACTCGTTGCTTGATAAGATAATTCAGCCTTTTGTAAATCTTTTCTCCAAAAACATCAGATTTAAGAGGGAGAGTCAAATGTTAAAGAAAAAAATCCCAAACCAACAACCCTGTTGGTTGTTTAGTCTTTAAAGCTACTCCACCATGTAATGTCAGGCCCCAAGTGCACATCCACACTACAATCTCTTTCCCATTCATCCCCTACCCAGGAGTTTGGCTACCACTCTTCGATGTCAGCTTCCATACAGTGGAGTTGTGTAAGTTGGAATCAGACTGCTTCTAAAAGTATAGTGTGAGAAAGAGCTGTAAGATATGTTATCTGGGGCCTCTGCCCTTGGCTCAGAGGCTGCATTTGAGCTCATGCCCCTGCTGTCAGTCCTTTCCTGTGTTGCATGATGAATATGGCTGTGCCTGGCTATTTTCTTTGCTAATCCTGTGATTGCTTTCTGATTTGAATTTGCGGCTTGGCCTCAGACCTGTCTTGCCATTACAACTGCCTTTGTGTAATTTGGTACTTTGTCATTCAACAAGCAGTGGAATCAGTGAATCCTGGTCTATTATGGATCCTCATATGCTACAATTACTCTTCTCCACCCAGTCTATCCTTCACTCAGAAAACAGCAGAGCTGCCCTTGCTGTGTCTACAAGATGTCACTTACATTAAAATCTGAGCTACCAACACACATTACTTCCCCATCTCCACCATGCCTCCAAATCTCTGATGGTGTGTAGTTTTCTGAGCTTCTTTCTCTGCTGAAATGAGTAAATGGAAAGTCATGACAAAAGCAGATGGACCTGTGATAGAAGCCATTTAAACTCTGGACATTTACTGAATAAATCCGTTCATAGAAGACCATAACTTTTGTCAATGGTAAATGAGCAACAAAGCCTATAGTGTAGACTGTCAGCTTCTCAAGTAAGAACTTAGATGCCATCAGCTGGTACCAACTCATGCTTGTTTTGTCAAGCAAGAAAAGCTATTGGAGCAGTTGGAACATCCAGCCCTCACTACTCATGGAGCATTTATAATCAGTGCTATGACAACTCACTGGTGTGCATCATGAACAAAGTGTATTGATTTTGTTTCTAATTCCTCCAGAATGATACATTTATGAGTTATTTGTTTGTCTTGCAGGAAAGTTCAGTCCAGCTCAAAGCATAGCAGAGATAAATAAAATTTGTTATGATTATTGTCTGTTTTGCTGTCAGGATGCCATGTAATTTCCGCTCAAAAACACAGACTAAACAAGCACCTTTATATTAGTCTTCTGAAACAGCAGCAAAGACTTACCCAACTTGTTCAAATGCTTCCATAGTAGAAGACAGTACTTCTCTGTGTTCAAAGTATTCAGGGAAGATAAAAATTAGCAAAACAAGAAGTTAAACATCACATTTTTGATCTCTTGATTTGTCTTCTCTGACATATATAAAGCAAATAATACTACTTCACTCTTCTCTAAGTCTTTTCAGTGTTAACTGTACAATAACAGGCAAAGGAACATGATCCAATGGAATCTGAATTGATGGCCCAAAGATGGGGTGTCACTTTTAGTGACAAGTCAGTATTTCGTCTCATGGATGAAACACTTTTTCCTTGGCTTCTATAACTCTTCTTGAAGAACCCATAATGACTGAGCTCAAGTATTTGGGTAAATGTGACTACTATCTCCAACTATTTCTACCTTGTTCAGGTAGAAAGTAGCACATCATTTTAAACTCTGGTCACTTATAACTGTGATTTTCACCAATGCAAAATGAATCTGCACTACGTTTGTTCAGGACATTTTAGATTTCATGCTTTCAACAGTTTTACTGATGGAACATAGTTTAGAATGAAGTTTTCATATTATGATAGAAGAATTAAGGAAGACTGAAATACTTGTAATGAGCTTAGTGATGAGGCTTGCATAATCATAGCAGTCTATGCTGAACCTGTTCCAGTTCTAGTGGAGAAAGTATGCTCCCCTGAAAGGACAATTTTATCTGAAGTGGCATTTGAAAAAGTGAAATTTCAATTCTACTAAGCTGATATATTGCAATGTCCTGTAAATGTTCCCCTTGTTTCACAACTCATCAGCTAACACTGGATTTCAGGCTGCTTACTAAAATCACTAATCATTACTTCATTTTAAAATATTCAAATATATGGCATATATTTTAAACACCAAAGTGATCCAATAAGCATCATTTCAGGGCTGTGAGGGCTTTGTTAATTTTGAAAAACACAATGCAAATCAAGATTTTAAAACAACTTTGCACCTTGAAAACTTGCATTAAGCCTGTGTAGACATGGTTGTCTTGCAAGCATCACAACTTTATTTAGCCTCTCTAGCTCTAACTAAGGACAACATTTTCTTTATTACTTGTAAAAAAATTGTGAAAATACCGACTAAAAAGATATTATTTATTTGATAGAAACGTTCAGAACAGATCTTTAAGTGCTGACAGTGCCTCATTCCTACAGAAATTGACAGCTGACTGAGAGTATATTGCCTGGTTATCACATGAAGTCAAATTCTAACTCTGAATAATGCTTCACACAGCTGTAACTGCTCTCTGAACTACCTCACGTAATTGATTAAACCTGAATCACTGTTTATGGGAGTGTTTTACAATGTGGAAGCATTTCTGCTTGTTCAGTGTAGTCAACAAACTTACCCCCTGTAGCAGTATACAGGTCAGGGATGCCAGCAGAATGAGTCAAAAATCACATTTGCAAAGAGGCAGCCAAGCACAGGATTTGTTTCCTCAGGTGGTTTATAAGTTTCAGTCTCGATAAAGTGACAACCTCCAAAGAGATTGATTTGAACAGAATGCAGACTCCGGCACACATCTCCAACATCAAATCTATAAACTCACAGCCACTTTCTGAATGCAGCAGAAGTAAAACCAGCATCACTCATTCATAGCACGCTGTACTCAGTCCAGGGACAAGTAACTTCCCACTTCTGCTCTTCATGCAGTCTTAATTAAGCGTCCAAACAGCTTTAGGAGGGTGTGAGCGAGGGCTGCTCCAGGCGAACAGTGCAGGCTGCCTGGGCTTCCACAGCCTCGCTGCGCTGGAAACTTCTCGTGCATTGGGAACTTGCCGCCCTCCGGCTGTTTCCAGCGCCCACAGCCAGCCAAGGTCTTTTTTTTTCTGTCTCAGGCTATCTGAAGGGCACCCTCTTCTGTCCAGCACCCAAACTGCAGCAGCACAGCGATTTCTCCAGATTATTTCTTGATTCTACAAAGGAAAATTGCAGTACTGAGGTTTTTCTGTAAGATTAGTAAATGCCATGACCCAGCCTCCATTATGGATGGAAGACTGTTCTGCATATGTTAATGAAGATAACGGATGTAAAGGAAAATGAAATTATTACACGAAAAGCAAGAAAATTTACAAAGGGTAGGATTGATGGATAGAACTAATTTTCCAGTGGAAATACAGACAGCTGAATTATAAGGACTGCAATGAATGTTATTTGAATTCTCTGATGAGCTGTCCTTGGGGACTAAATGCAAGAAGTTTACTGGGTTTTGGGGGGAGCAGGGGGAGCGTGTTTCAAACTCCAAGCTTTCAATAGAGAAGTGCAGGACTAGGAATTGCCATGTCTACTTCCAAACCAGGTTATTTTGCTTAGTTTTGTCAAAATTTTAGAGAGGAATTGTCTGTCCCATTCCCACAGGTATGTATTAATTTAATTGAAACAAACAAACAAAAAGTTTAATTTAAGTTACTTTATTTTCAGGTGATTTTAAGTGGCTGTCCTAAGGAAACAAGGCTTCTGTGGCCACCCTGTATCTCCACTGACTCCTGATAGTGATGGAAATCATTGGTTCATTTCAGACCAATCTGGCAGATGGACAGAGATCTCAGACGTAGTAAAATTCCGGCAAATTTTCTGATAATCAGCAGCTGGACAAAAGAGCCTAATAAAAAGGGGCACCTTAATTAGTGCGCCACTCAGCATGAGTTCAGAGTCTGGTTAGATCACAATCAGCCAAGCCATGTGTCATTCCCACATCCCCAGGGACTGCAAAGAAAGAGGAGAGAGAATGGAGGGGAGGTGAGAGGAGATGTGGAGGAGGAGAAGGTGAGTGACCAAATGGGTGTGAAATACCAATCACCAGGAAAGGAGATTCCATTAGGTCAGCTAACGGGTGAGCTTATTTTCTCACTCCCTTATGCCTCATAGTGGTTTAGAGTAATGTTGTTTGGATTGACTTTGGCAGCAGGTAACTAGAAGATCAAAATGCTGTCTGTCCATCTGTTGTGTCAATTACTGTAATTTCTTCCCCTATGTGTTGTTCATATCATGTTTAGATGTTATTTAGAGATTTTTTTATCAATAAACATGGCAGTAACTACCAGGGCATACAGATCTTTGACAATGTGAAGGGGGAAAATAAAGCCAAAATGATGTGTTTGGTAATGCTTAGTGAATTAAGAGATGGCCCTTCTAAACATAGGGGTTTTAGGAATTGCTTGAGTGCTGTATAACACCTGCTAGGAGAAAAGAAAATATTTGGTTTTTATCAACTTCAGTATTTTTCAGCTTTTAGGAATAAATCTAGAGAGCATTAGTTAAATATTTTTTCACTGATCAGGTCATGCCAGTTTCACATTTTTTCTTGGAAAACAAGGTGATTTTTGACTTCATGCCGCATATAGTGCACCAAGGCAGGCATGGTCATAGAAAAAGAATTTTACAGACTTAACAATTTCAAGATTTCATAACATATTTCTAGATAATAAGAAACAAGCTGCCTGTATTAAAAAGAGATGCACTGACATGCAAATGCATAACCAAGCAGTGACCTGACTGAATTTTTATCAAACTTCATTGCTACATGCTTTGTTATTTTAGATCAGATCTAAAATATCATACTTCTTTGATAGGGTATGAAACAGGCTCTTTCTCTCTTGATCCTGCAGTTTTTCATTTCATTACAGACACCTAATCATATGGTTAAATTCAGATTTCTTGGGATGATAAAGAAAAGTTCCCTATGTTTTCCACAATTACAGGAATTGTTTTCTTCATAGTAGTAATTTAAAATAGCTTTTCTTCAGACTAGTAGTTAAAAATAAATATTTTAAAATAATTTCAGAATCAGTAATTCTACCTCTATGGTTATAAAGAAAATGTATACAATGCGGAAATGTTCTTTCTAAATTTAAAGACGGGAATTGGTTAAAAATGTGTATTACAGCTAAAGAAGTAGCAAAGATAAAATCTCCTCGCTGCCAGAGCTTAAGCTTGATGAACTTAAATGATCCACTAAACTGTGCGTTTAGCACCTGAGGGTACTAAACAAGGTGAATGTTCCTCTCTTTGTGCTTCTGAATACACGGGGTAATGAACTCGGAAACACACCAGGAGACAGACCAGGAAAATTTGGATGCCCTTAATTAACAGAATAATAAAATGGAATTAGATGCTGCAGCGCAAATGCTCTGTCATGCTGCTGGGAAGCAACAAGAAAAATCTTCACAATGAGGTGGAAATACAAAAAAAAAAAAAAAAAAAAAAAAAAAAAAGACAGTCACAGGAAACTGTTAGCCTCTCAAACTATGAGGCAAAATGTGCATAGCTGTGAAAAAAGCAAATATCACTAAGAATGTAAAAGAGAAGTATTTGTGATAAATACCTGAATACTGCCATTTTTTTAAATGATTCATTCTTATTTAAAATGCTGTGTTCCCTCTGTGCACTCTTCAGGAGAGATAAATTCACATTGGACCACAACTACTAGGGTGACAAAAGAGAGTGCAGAGGCTTTCTTTGAAATGTAACTGAAAGACTGCTGTTTACCTTAGTCTGCAAAAATAAGGGAAAATGACCATACAAAAATCAGCTGGTAAATGACATTTTGGAGAAAGAGACCAAACCTAAAGGACAGTGGTTTTTATATGAAATGTAAGATGGTATAAATGGGTTATGAGCACATTTAACCTAGCAATCAGAAAAATACTTTTAATCTTTGGAGGCTCTGAACAGCTTTTCATTGGGAGCAATGGCAACAAAAAACTCAATAATTTCAATATAATAATAATAAATCTGCAAATCACAGGATACTATATGTGGTGTGACTTGCATTTGGCATAGACTAATGTCAGGTCATTGTACATATTGTGTGGAAAATCACTCTATGAAAAGCCAGTGTCTGCAAAGGCGACGGGATTCCTAGAACTTTATTCGAATAAAGGGAGAGTGTCCACTGGGACATATCACCATGGGGATTCTTTCTCCAGATTTTGGAGGACCCAGCAGCCTCATTTTATCCTGAACTCCTGCTCACATGTTGCCCTTTCCTTTCCCTGTTGGCTGAGGTACTAGAAAGGTACAACTTTCCCGAACCGCCTGCCACATATTGCCCCCTTGAAGATGTAATTTTCCTCCGAAATGTGGAAATTCAGACTATGTGCGTCCTGCAATAGGCTTTGTGCTGACCCATTTGACTAATACCCTAAAGTTCAGGAGTCAAACGGGCTGGGCTCTGTAAAAAGCTTGTGTGGCTTGAGGCTGGTAGAGACAATTAACACCCATTTCAAAGACATTAACATCCATTTCTCCTAAAGACCTTTACTCATTAAATTGTTTCTAAAGACGTTGGCACCCATCTTGCCTATCAGTATCAGCATCCTCAGAAAACCAGGTGTGACTGGTACAAGAATGCTGTAAAAATCTCTGAAACATATTTTGGAAATCCAGATATCACCACAATATATTAATTATTGTACTGCTGCTAATTCTAGTCGAAATCTCCGGCCAAGTCAGTCTTATGTCACAGTGATGTATTTATTTCCAAACTGAAAGACTGAGTTACCTCCAAGCTGTCAAAGCTCCTATTTTCTTAACACTCCTCCTGTCTTGCATTTTTAAAATTTTCATTTACTTAGTGTCTAGACATGCCATCTTCAGTTTTACGTATTCTTGTGAAAGGGCAATGTTTCTCTGTGATCTTATTTTACCTCCAGAATATTTTTTACTTCAGAAATTTTCAGAATAATTCCTCAAACTTTTCATAATTGTCACTATCAGTGCGGTTTAGCAGAGCAATATAGTCTCTTCTGTGTAAAATTATGGACTATATTTGTGAGGAATTATAAAGCAGAAATTCAAAGGTTTTTCCTTTAGTGCCACTGCTCTAATTGCTCCAAGGACAACTTTATAATATCTGCAGTCCCAGTAGGCAATAGCACAGACAGAAAAGCCATAGCAGCTTTGTTTTTCAAAACCTGCCATGTACTGCAAGCATTGATGACTTCAGATACAGAATATCAAAAGACACGCACAGTGTGTTTCCCTTCATTAAACAAGCATTTGGTTTTAAAGAATGTATTGGCTGCCAACTACAAATATACTGTTTTCTAGATCAAAGAGTCTCTGTGAGCTACAAAATCATTGGGGGTGGTTGTCATCACAGTACTGGATACATATATTCTTTCAGGATACTTTAAAAGGGTGTAGCCAAATGTATAACCAGGCAGCAGAAGCAGACCAGCTTAGTAAGAAAAATTAAGCTGTCTGAGCTCCATGCTGCTGCCACTATTTGCAATACCTGTGCATATACACCTACGTATAAGTAGGTGATTTATGAAACCACTGCACTGCAGTGTACAGCACAAATATATCTGCAGATTTGGAAGAAGAAAAGGGAGTAGATGGTGATGCTGAAAATGACTCATTGTATTTCAGGCAAGCAGCTGGGATGCTGACTTAGCACAACAGTTGAAGAACAGAATGGAAGTTATCCACCATGCGCCATCCCTGCAGGAGGACAGGCAGTGAGGTTTGGGACTGAGGAAGAAAACAAAATGAAAATCCAGGGGATTTTAAGGAAAGACAAAACTGCTGAGGTCTCTGTTGCCCTGTGGTTATCAACTTTCTTTGAAACAAGGCTAGAAATGGCCAATCCAGTGGATGACCAGGAGTGTTGACAAGGAGATTGAGTTCAGGATTGTCAGCTGGTCTGGGCAGAGGTTTCTACAATTAGCATAGAATTTACTGCTTTGCTGATGGCCTCTGTAGATGTCAACAATGACATTCCTTTTTTTCTATATGAATGGATAAAACCACAGAAAATAGAACATTTAGAAAAAGTAAAATGCCTTCAATACAAAAAAAAAAAAAAGCTATTGTACAATGTTTAAAATGCCAGGATAAGGACTGTCTGTGATGCCTTATTTCCACTTGTGTGTATCCTTTTCATTGTTAATTTGTGTATCAGTCAACATCATGGCTGGTTGTTCTTTGACACTTGGCATCTGTAAGGTTTCTACTTGCAAACCTGAGGTGACCCAGCTGAGGTTTCTGAAAGGTGTAAGATTGTGTAAATAGTTAGGTTACAAACTGATTCTGAAAAGCAAACTGACTGACAGATTGATGCATACTCAGTAAAAAGAGAGCGCTGAATTAACAACCAAAATATTAAAAATTATATCATAGTGCACACATATAAGATGGCTAAAGGCAATTGCTCTGTTACAACATGAGCAAAGCTTTGTGTAATTTTTTGTACTCAACTTTGCATTACTTGTAATGTTCTTTCAACAATATTTGCAAGCTTTATAAGCTTAAGAGAATGAAAGATATTAAAGAATCACAAAATGGTGTTATGACATTAGGCTGAAGTACACAGCAACAGAATTCAACCTCTTTCAGGACATACCCATTAGGATGAGAAATAGATTATAGAGTTTTAGGTTATCCAGTTATGGCAAGCTTTATAGTTACACAAATTACATTTCCTTGAACAAAGCAGAGATCAATCTTTGATTGCCCAAGCAAAAGAGAACAACAGGTCAGTGGGATATAGTGAACAACTATCTGTTTGTGGTATGACTAATATTAGGAATTCTCAATTCTATAGGAGATTGATAAGAATTATTTACATTTTCAGGTGTGCTGTACTTTGGCTATATTGTCTGATTTTACCATCTTTAAGCCACATGCTACAGATTTATTCTCATACTGTATTTTAAAATTTTTATGCTTTGAGAGCGATAGCTGGAACTCTGAACTGACCCTGAGATTTTGATCTCCTTTTTGTAAAAGACCATAGTTTTACTATGTATTTGTACTATGAAACAGTGGTGCTTTCCTGATTCTACAGCAATATAAGTAAACTAATAGATATCACCAGAAAAGGCAAAATACAGTAAATCTCTATTACTCTTAATCACTTACTAAAGCTTAATGAATTTAATCTGTTAGATTTTCTAAGGATTACAGAAATAAGTTTTTTTCCAAGGAATTAAAAAATTATCAAGTATTGGGACTAGTAATTTTCAATGCAATTCTATTGGTATAAATTAGATTATTATCAGGCCAATAGAGAGCATTTATCCTTGATTTACTGACATAATAACTTATAGTATTGCAATTAGAAATTACATCTATATTTTACAAGGGAAGAGAGAAAGAGCAAGCAATTTGCCCCAGCAATCAAACAAATTCTACATCAGAAGTTCAGCTGCTGCAAAGAATATGCAAAATGCAAGCATGGAGATATATATATGAACATTCTGCTCTCTGTAGGAGTATATTATCTATATTCATTCAGAACATCAGAATAATTTTTAATCTTAGTTTGAATCCTTGCAGTAAATCATTACTGTAATATGAATTAAATTTCTGTTTTAATTTATGTCAGAGAAATTTCTTGAAAGGCGACTCACTGTTTGAAAAACATTGTATTAACAGTTGTTCAGATTATAATTATACATACACCATGCTAAAACTTTGGTTTGTGAAGCTTTTTTTTTTTTTTTGCCTTGAAACAAATTTTTAAGCAAACCACATGTGAGTTGGTGCCAAGAGTGAAGAGAAGCATTTTGGTTTTGAATACATGAGCCAATGAAGACATATAATTCTTTCAAATGAAGTGACTTGCTAACATCAATTTAAGGAAGTCAAAACATGAGTGTCAGTATGAATAGCCAGGAAAGATATTGGAAGGTCTGAAAGAACTAAGGAGCAAATTAAAATTTGCCCAGATATGGAAAGCTAAGCTCTTAGCTAAGAGCTAAGAGTTGGCTGGATCAAGTCAAGAGAAATAAAACTAGGAATCAAATGGTATAATAATAAGCCATTTAGGAAAATAAGTAAGAGCCATAATGAGAAAAGTCACAGGAAAGAAAGCAATTTAAATGACAAATTTAAAATCTTCTTGTGTAATTTTTAATAGCACCCAAGAGGCAAAACATAATTCCATGTTAATACAGAATATGTTTTGGATTTAGCTCATTGTCAAAATTATTTATGAGACAAAGATCAGATACTAAGGGTGAAAAAATAGTAAAGCAAGGTCTCATAGCAGTGGAGGTAGAAAGGGATATATGGAGCTGCACAAGAAAATATTGCAGTGATGAATTAATGCAGATACATTCTGGTCTATTTTAGTATGCATTCAGTTCTATGATAAATATGAGTTTCAAAATGCAGCAAATTGCACACATAAAGGATAAGCAAAGAAGCATTGCCATATGAAGATTTTACATTTATCTGAAGAAATGAACTGCAAATTCAACATTAAAATTCTATGTATTTCACTAATATATCTCCATCAGCTATAGGAGAAATAATTTATCATGCTACACATTAAAATGCATTCTTTAATGCTATTTTTATATCATATATAAACTAAGTTCATTCTACTGCTTCCTCATTTTATGATATCCCAGTAACAGACAAATCCTTCAGATCATGGACATGCCCAACTGTGGGCAGTTATTTAGTAAATGGAAAATACCAAATAGCCACATATTCCAAATATATAATTATTTTAAGCACCTCTTTTTTAGGTGGAGAGATTTGATTTACAGTGTGGTTAACTACCCATGCACAAAAGACAGGTCTGCACAGCAGCTAAGGAATGTGACTGTCATGTTTACCAGTAGCCTGGGCTTTGAATTACCCATACCAGTGCAGTTGCAGCAGCACAGACTTCTCCCTCATGGAGCAGAAGACATCTATTCCCCTGGTTTAACCCTATCCTGTCCCTAAGTGCCTTGGAGTTGGTTGCTCACTTCCTCCTTCCCTTCCCTGGTCAGACAGAGTGGAGAATCAGAAGAAAAAGACAAAAAATGTGTGTTGAGATAAGAACAGTTTAATAATTGAAATTAAATATAACGAGGATGATGATGATGGTGATGGTGATGCTGATGAGGATGATGATACTGATTAAAAGGGAAATGAAAAAAAAGAGAAGAACAAAACCCAAGACAGACAAGTGATGCACAATTCAATTGCTCACCACCTGTTGACTGGTGCCCAGCCTGTCCCTGAGAAGTGATCAGCTTCCCACAGCCAACTCCCCATAGTTTATATGCTGGCCATGATGTTCTGTGGTATGGAATATCCCTTTGGCCAGCTTGGATCAGCTGTTCTGACTGTGCTGCCTCTCAGCTTCTTGTGTACCTCCACACTGGCAGAGCACTAGACTTTGGAAAGTTCTTTGTCTTGAACTAAGCACTGTTTAACAGCAACTTAACCACATCATGTGTTATCATCATTATTATCATCCTAAATCCAAAATACAGCTCTGTAGTGGAGAGCAATGGGCAACTAATCTAGGATGCTGACATCTGCTTCACTCACAAGTTTCTATTATCTCTAGATATGCCTCCAGAAAAAAAACAAGGCTCTCTGAGGGACCTCCCTTAGAGGAGAAGACCTGAGAAGACCAAGAAGAACTTGTGAGTGGCATGAGTGAGAATGTTAAAAGGCTAATTTTTAGTTCATGTTCTAAATGCTTCATTTATTCTAGCCACTGATGTTGCCCATCAGACTTAACAGAACTTTTACATTTACAGTTTGCTTTTCAGGTCTGTGAATTCTGCTTGGAGCAAAGCTTGTAACATTAAGCTCTACTAAGTGATCCCTTAAGGATAACTTTCAAAAGAAGAGTCTGTAAAGAAGCAGAAAAGATAAATTTACTCTGAGCTAAAAATACAAACTCACTATGTAGCGTGGTGTACAATGTTAACTTCAAGGGGTGGAAGAGGGAAAATAAAATCTCCAGGACAACTGTATTTATGGACTGGGACTTCTATTCAGAAGAACACACAGTAAAACAGTTTTAAGCCTTGAAGAATTGTCTGCCTTTAAATTTCTAAGTAGAAAACCTTACAAAGACATAAAAATGCCTCCAATAGTAGGAGGATGAAGTCGTTTAGACACCTCCCTAATCAAAAATTTATATTGGTTAAACTGTTCACAATTAACAACAGTTCAAAAAAATCTTAGGCATGTGTTAAAAGCGGGTAGGGATTCTAACAGAATGAATAGTCTGCCTTATAGTCAACACTACATATGACAAAAAAATCTATAACCAACCTTATTCCATGATACACCAGCTACAAAGGTGGACATACACTCTTATTTTTAGGAGACCTATTATCAAATTAAATAAAAACCTTATTTAAAGAGGTTTGGCAAAGAAAATAGAGAGAAATAACTAAGTATTTAATCTTTCCAAATATAGTACAGCATGAAGACTCATTATGAAAAGGACACAATTAGTTCCTTTCTTTAAATTTAAATATAAAAGAACGGTATTATATTTGGAAAGGAACAGTATAAATTTCAGAGTAAAGCTCAGGAAAAAAAAAGACAAGTGATTCAACTGGATATTATGTAAAAGAAGCAAGGCCAGTAATGTCATCCAGGAGATGAAAACATTCCTAGACATGTCCCAAAAAAATTACTGATAAGATGAATATTCTTATGAGGTAATAATTTCACTCAGGATTCTTTGTTCACAGAAGTACAAAAACTAGGAGTACAAAAACTACTTCTGTTCACAGAAGTACAAAAAATTGGTTTTCTTTTAGTTACATGGGTCTTGCTATTTTACATTCTTTGGCTCTGCAGTGTCCTATTCTTTCAACCAGTGTTTAGATGAAGTTTACTTCTATTTCCAATGTATTCACATAAACACAGACTCACAGAATGGCTGAGGTTGGAAAGGATGGCTTGAGGTCATCTGGTCAGTCTTCCATGCTCAAACAGGGCCACCTAGAAGAAGTCACCCTGGGCCATGTCCAGATGGCTTTTGAATATGTATCTCCAAGAATGAAGACTCCACAATTTCTCAGGGCAACCTGTGCCAGCACTCAGTCACCCACACAGTAAAAAGTGTTTCCTGATATTCAGAAAGAAAAGACTTTTCTCCCCAAGCAGAAGCAGGAATAAACTGACCATAACCCCCATTCTCTGTCTCCCTGTACTGCTGATGGGGGAGGATGTAGAGCTGGGAAGGAGGGAGAGGGGAGCAAGGTGTTTTTAAGATTTATTTTACTCCTTATTCTCCTGCTCTGATTTTGTTAGTAATAAGTTAAATTAACATCCCTAAGTTGAATCTGTTTTGCCAGTGATGATACTTACTGAGTGATCTCTCCCCATCCATAACTCATGAACTTTTATTATATTTTCTGTTCCATGTCCACTTGTGGAGGGGAGTGATAGAGAGGCTTTGGTGGGTGCCTGACATCCAGCCAGCATCAATCCACCATGGGGGTGCCCAGCGTTGTTGCTCTCCAGGTGCAGAACTTTGCAGTTCCCCTCACTGAACTTCACGAGGCTTCTATCATCCCATTTCTTCAGTCATATAAATCACCACATTAGAATTCCTTAATAGATGTAATCTACCAGATGCTGTTGAACAGCTGAGTGCACAGCTAATCTCACAAGTTGACTATGCCTTCTAAAGCATTGAAAAAAAAAAAGAATGGGTGGTTATAAAAAATGCAACAAATGACACAATCATAAAAAATGTTTAGCATAATTCTTCTTCGAATCCATGCAAACCAGAATTAATCCTCAAAAAGTAACCATGAATCATTGTTTCTTAAATAGATGAAATTAAGGGCTCAGAGAACATGGCTAGAGCAAAAAGGCAATCATCCTGAAACTATAAAGAAAGAATCTGCTAAATTTCAGCCCTATATTTATTTACCAAGACCCAATTACTCCTTTATGCTGATAACAATAATAACATTTATGCACAGCTAATATTTACCATAAATGTAATAATAAAAATACAAGATAAAACAAAACTGAAAAGTAGGTGTTATTTTTTGACAAACATTTCAGGCTAAATCCTGCTCTAGTGAATTCATTATTAAAACTTAACACAGACTTCTACTAAATCAGGACTTCTGTTTTCATTCACCTGCAATGGGCAAATGGGCTCTTAAATAATGCCATCTTGGTGAAAATGGTAACATTATAGAAGTACAATATGCAAAGTCCATTTAGCAAACAGAAGATAAAACTTTTAGCTATTATTTCACAGAAATGTAGGGGTAGATGAGGCCTTGGGAAACTACCCAGACTGAACCTGTCCATTTGTTCTGTAGCTCTTATATTTGTCTACATGTTTTAGAGTCATGCAAAATGCAAACATAGCATTCCAACTGAGGTCTCACCAGTTTTGAGCATACCAGAATAATTTGTTTCATTATCTCATTCATGACGTCCCTGCAAGTATTTCCCAAAACAACATTATTTCACTTTTTTGTACCACTACTGTATCACTGTCTTATATTTACCTTGCTATCCAGCATAAGCTCTGGATTCCTTCTGCTGTATAACTGACATATAGTAATTCCTTGTTTTGTCTCTGTGTATCTGAGCTCTGATTTCTTAAGCCTTGATTTTCCAGATCTATAATGTGAATTTATCCTGCTGATTGTGGATCATGATTCCAATTTGTTAAGACAGTCCTGTCCTTCACAGTACTTGCCCTCTCTCTCAGATTGCTCTTACTCGTAAATTTTGTAAGCACATTCTTCTCTCCACTATCCAAGTGTTTAATTATAATATGAAATAAAAATGACCCTAGGACAGACTCTGCTGGAACCTAACTTAAAATTCCCTCTCAGTTTGAAGCAAAACACCGGTTACTCAACTTTAAGAGCCATTTGTTGCTCTATCTCTACACTCTACTCCAATGTTTGCTTGCAGTATAGAACAACCCATTTCTAAGAGCAAGATCGCCAACAACCCCTTTGGCCATTAAGCCAATTATTTCTTTACAGTGCAGCTCTTGATGCCTCTTTTAGTCTCTTCTCCAAGTATCCTGGAGTTTCAGAGGCTGAGAACAGGAAGGCAGTGCTGTATCTCTGACTCTTCTTACCCATCACTGAGGCCCTCAGCACTGCTTTTCTGCTCCAGACAGTAGTAAACTGTGCCTAGAGAGCTTGGAGGAGAAACCCTGCTCTATAACCCTACACTTCTGCCTCTTCCCTGTCCCATCACCCAGATCTGCAGCATGGAAGATGTCCAGAGAAGAGAGAAGGCATTGCAGATGGGGGACATTGCAGACAAAACCTACCTAAAATGGCTGGGAACCAGTCTAGGAAAATTGGATTATATTCTCCAATTTTGAATATGTCCCACTCTAAATTTTCTTTAATCTGTTCTGCCTCCCTTTGGGACAAAGTTTAAAATAGAGAAAAAAAATAAAAACAGCTAGAGCAGCTTTTAAAATTTGTTTAAAAAATCCATATGTTCATATCAAAATGACATTGTTTAGTCCCTAAAATGCAATATAAATTTTTTACAAATACATCAATAATGTATTGCAGGAAATGTTAATACTTCAATATCAATCTCAATAGCAAGAATAATCAAATGAGTCAATTATGCCTATTAACTATTTTTCTTCCTTTCAGATGAACACAAAGTGAGGACCAAGTAGCAGAGATGAGAAAAAGTAATAGCCTACAGCATCCAGGTTTGAACATTACATGTTTGTCAAGATATTGAAAGTCCTGGTTTTACTTTCCTTCTTCTTTTCTTCCTTGCTGCTAAATTATATGGTGGATTTGGGGCATTTGGCATTTACAAAAGTTTGATATTTAAAGGCATTCCAGGAAAAAAGAAGGGTTTTTTCCAGTATTGGAGCTGGTAAGAAGCTGTGAGGTTTCATGAAGTAGCAGAGCTAAAAGGGGTGAGATCTGCATAACAACTGCTATATAAATGCTGACATCAGGTAGCGCTCTCGGAGCTGAGTGTTAAAAATAATTTGGGCCCATTGACACAAACAATACTTTTTAAACAAAGATTTTGATGTCTGAATTACTGCATTAAAGGTGATCTGCAACCAACACAATAGTAGAATTTCTTTTTAAAAAATCCCTAAAGGCACACACACTACAAAATTATAAAACACATATTTTGGGGGAATGGAATGTTTACTTTTAAAACAACACTTGCCCTCTTAAGAATAATACAAAAGAACAGAAAGAAGTCTGTAATCTTTTCCTTCAGGGATTTCTTAGACATTGTTTTACTCAGGGCCAAGTATAAAGCATTCTGCATACTCCTGGCCCCTATGAAAAAAAGTATGTTGTGTAATTCCTAGGTGCCAAAAGACTTCTCCCAGATAGGAGACAAAGAACATGTGTTTCACCCACCTTTTCCTTTTGATGTACAGAAGGAAATATTCAAAACCCAAAATCTACCAAAGCTGTTGGCATAAATTTGCTATATGGATTATAATCTCTTGCGAATTCCCTTCAGTTATAAGACTTGAAGTTTATGCTTATATGCATGTATATGATATGAATTTGTGTAAGTTTTTCTTTTTTAAAACAAATGTTTGAATATAACAGATGTTCACTTTGTTTGCCTCTATAGTGCTGGGTAAAAACACTGAAGTCATTCCAATATATGGTCATAATTTTTCCCTTTTTTTGGCAGACATCAGATGCCTTTAACTTCATTCAAACTCAAATGAGCAGTGCTGTAGTGGCAGTAAAGGTCTGATCTCATCTTCTGTCTAAAGTGATGGAAATTAGATGTCCAGGACAGAAGTTGACCCATCTTGTGTTACTGTTCTCTTCCTCCACCCTTGTTGTTAAGCCCAGGAAAGGATCCCCCATCATTCTGCTGGATTTAGTAATTAGGAGGTCAAGAAATGTCTTTCTGTGTCCAGCCAATGGTTCATGTTATCCCCAAGCTGACAATTGCAGTAGCAGATGCTGCAGAGTGAGAACAGTCTCTGTTCAGAATGAATGGTGACGCAAATTTTAACAACAAAGGACAGGATCCAGGACAATGCCAGATACACACTGCTTTTGAAAATGATCAATTTTATGATACTTTTTAGAAAAGAAAACAATTTTAATATTCTCTCATAGCAGACATAGCCTGTTGTTGACTGTTAAAATAGACAAGATAAAGATCTCACTCCTGTTTGCTCCACTGCTCTATGTGACCTTTTTGCTTTCTGGCAATGTGTCCCTAATTCTGTGACCTTTCCTGTTGAAACAGGATTGGACACACATTAACCATTATAACATCATTAAGCTTTTCTAATTTGAAAGATGCAATTCCAGATGTGGACCAGTATTCATCTCCTGAGCACAATCTCTTGGTTTCAAATACCTCTGTGGGCATCCTGTTGTTTTCCATCATTTGACTTTCCTATTATTTTGTTAACTAATACAACTAAATAATATATACAAATATCTACAATAAAAACTGTGGGGGGGGAAAAAAAACCAAGCAGGAAATAAAATTAATTATTATAGCACCTCACTGGTATGATAAATGTTTCATGTTTAATCTTCAATTCTTTCTGTAAATATCTTTTATCTGTACCACTTTTTCTTTCTATGTTACTACCTAAAATTACTTATTCCAAATCCTTAACCCAGCTTAAAAATTACTTAATAATGGCTATAGCTTACTACACCATTATGAAATCATAAAGCATTGCTTATATTTTTACTACTATTTTTGACCCTTTCCATGTGTTCTTGACAACCATGCAGTTGCATTCACTACTTCAATGACAAACTCTCTGCCCCACCATAAAACTGAATCAGAGTGTAGACTTTGGAAAATCTTCTTTACTTTTTCCCAATCCCCACCATAACATAATCAAAGATTATTTGCTACTTCAGGCATATTCATCCACACAGATTGCCAGTTTTCATTCATGTCACTTCAGCTTTGCTAAAGATTGTGTTTTCAGATCTTTTGCTGCCAGCACTTAAATGATAGGGATGCTCAGAAACATTCTGTATCAGCGGAGTTTGAGTGGGTGGATTGCCTTCAAGTACTTTGTTATGGGCAAACAACACTAAATTTTGGCATTAATAACCATGATATTATTGGCACAATCACAGAGATAAGAAATTAATTTCTACAAGAGCTTTCAACGGTCAAAACAGATTGATAGTTTACTATGTTAAGTTCTATGCCTAATGCTTGCTCCATTTCTTAGATACTTGTCTAATTTTGGAAGCCCACAAGCAGTTCAGTCAACTACTGTGCATCGTGGTAGTAATTTGTTAGAGCTTTTAGAGATATAAGGGAAAACTGCATTTGCGTCTTTTGCAAGGGGTGTTGCAACAGGATGATTACAGAGCTTGTATTTCACAAAGTCACTAAAACATAAAGTCATTAAGTTTGTGCACAGTAGCAGCATTTGCCAATATACTGTCATGGAGTAAGACAATTATATGGGGTGGACAGTCCAAAATTAGTTACTTCCCATTTTAACCACTCCCTTTTCACTAATAAGGAGAATGCCAGAAGATGTAGGCGAAAAAATATCAGTTTGCTAAAAGCAAACCAGCAACAATTAACCTAACATCAATAAGCACTAAATACAATGTTGCTGAATCCCATGGACTGCCAGGAAGAAATTAACAAAAGAAGGCGGAGCAGCCCCTCCGGTATGGTGGCCTCCCTAGCAGACCATGGATCAGAAGATGAAGACAATAGAGCAGAGAAGACCCACATGGCTGAACCTTTGCCCTGGAACAAAACCCAGGAAGTTGGGAGCTTACAAAGAAGTTCTAGTAGCAGGTGAGGGGTGCCAGCTCCATCTGGGGTAGCTCTGAACATGCAGTCAGCCCCTTGGCTTTTTTTTGGGCCAGCTGGACCCAGTTGGTGTTGGTGCTGCAGTTCTGGGCTGCTTCTACATTGCAGCGGAAAGGAAAATGGATTTGCTGGGCACTGAAACTGATAGGCCTGGCCCTGACAGCTCTGGATCCAGAGATGGGGGTTGCCCCCTGCAACCATGGCCAAAAAGTTGTTGCCAAATTTGCTCCAAAACAATTTAGGATTGTAGAATGCAGTTTCTTGGAGATCTGTGCCAAGCAACTTCTCATGGAGTAAAAGAAAAGGCATCTGACTCTCTCTGCCCTCGCCCCAGGCAACTCTGTTGGCAGCACAGTGAGAAATAAGAACTCCATGTTTCTGTTGCCTGTCTCTTACCGGGACCCTGGGCCAAATTCCTCCACGAACCTGGGATAAAACAGCCTGGTTCTGCTCCAGGTTCCCACGTCTTAAAGTGAGAATTTTAAGCAGGTTGGCACAGAAAACATATGGCACACAATATACTTGATTTTGTTTACTCAGAACATACACAAGTAGTTCTAAACTGGAAAATGCTGATCTCTAGGAACAAGGGCTGGGAAGGTTCTTTACAAGGAAGCTGAGAGAAGTACAGAAACTTGCTTGAAGTTGCCCACCTGAGAGTCTGAATAACTGAAATGTGATAGCTATTTCTTTTGAAAATAAAGATAAAGCATCACTGACTTGAACTATTACAACAGTCTGAGAGAGACTTTAAAGAATTTGTGCACATAACATTACATTTTAATCTCTTAGAGAGCTGAGGGGATGTGAAATACAGGAAAATAAAATTAAATCTTGCAATGCTTCATCAGTATGTTCAGGATTACAAATTTGTGTCTGCTCTATACACTTTCAAAAGTTTGCAAAGATACCACCTTAAATATTGCACGGAAAATATGCTACTTTGTAGCTGGAAAATTTGGTTTGTATTTGATTAATGTTTTAATATTTTCTGTGATGATACATTTACTTCATGTACTGGTTAGTTCTTAATTTGCAAGGCATTTTATAAAGTTTTCTATGGGAACTTTTAAAAATCAGGTATGTCAAATGTCACAGTGACACAGCAGGAAGTGGAATCAGACTGACTGCCATAAGAATTGAAGTCAGTGAAGTAAACTATTAATTTGTTGATATTGTGAAAAGTTCAAAACTGGGCCTCTAACAATCCTTATTTTTGTCATGCAGGAATCATATTCAAAGGAATAATTGACACACATCCATGCAACATAATCATAATCATGTCAAGTTGAGCCTGACAAAAGCAACTCAACTGTAGGTGTAAGTATGCAAAATGACTAATCACAATTAAGTCAAATGCAATTAAAAAATATTTACCAATTGTGAATCTCCTGCAAGGTAATAGGTTGAGGATTTTCAGTACTAGGAAGTCAATTGACAACAGGATTGTAAGGCTGAGTGCTTATTTCAAGTCCATGATTTATTAAGCCTTTGGAATCCAGATAGTCTTTTTTTCCTGAGAAGAGCTCTTCCTTTTAACAAGTTCTTGTATCAAAAGCCTTACTGATCTCCAAATCATCAGCTTACCAGAAGTGACAGCTTATGACAAAGATATGGGCAGCTCCTCAATTAAGAAGAAATTGGAATTACAATTAGATTATTATTTTTCTTGTAAAAGCATTTCATACCCTTACTATTGACCTATCACAAGGCACTGGCAGAGATCACAGCATAATTACTTGGTTCAGAACTCCTTTGATGTCTAGCAAAAGCCTAAAAATATTATTATTGAAATATTTCATCACCAGAACTTTTGAAATCTTTTCGTAATTCCCAAATTGATAAGGTCATTGCAATGTAAAGACATTGACAACGTTATAAATAAAACTCTCCTATATAGACAAAGTCTCACGTAAAACTATCCAGTGACTTCTAGTCATTTGAATTTTATGAGACAGAACAAAGAAGACAAATTAGCTGAAGCCCACTTTGATTGCAAATGAAAATACCACTTAACACTCTAACAACTGAGAGCACAAATATTGAGTAAGTGGTACAACAGATTAGGAGTTTTCATCTCTCCCATGAGGTACACATGAGCTAGAAAAATATAAATGTTTCTATTATTATACTGCATAAGACTTATCTTCCCAACTCTTCACATTCATGCATTTTGTTAAAAAATTGATGAAACACAAAAAGGGGGATTTGTTTATTCAATGTTCTTTTGTTTTGACTCCTGTGGTACCACATAGTAAAACACAGACAGACACAGATCCCTTTCTCAGCTACACTATTACTGGTCAAAACAATGTAAATTGACTGAAGCTGGTGAAATTATAATGGTTTAGGTGTTGAACTACTGACAGGAGTAACTCCAGTACCTAGTTGCCTAACTTCTAACTCAGATAATTCTCCCATTCAATTAAGGGAAAGAATAGCCCAGCTAAAGTGTAGAAAATCAGGCCCATAGTCGTGATGCCAGAGAAATGGTTTAAGTTCATATTTTGTGCTATGAAATAACCTTATATGAAGGATAAATGCTTTAATACCATGATGGGCCATAATTGGTCTCTTACACTAATGTAAGAGACAGCTGCAACACCTTAGAAGGTGTCAAAGACTCATTATATGTCCCATGATCCACTATTTCATGAGCCAGGGGGTGTTTCCACTGGGCTCAGCATAACACAAATCCCATGGACCAGGTGTTTCCTGGATTCTTTCCCCCACTACTCGAGGGATACCATCAGCAACCATCACTTTGACAAGACTCCAACCACTGAGAAGGCCAGAAAAAAGAGAACCAATGGGATGTCATTGAAATTTCTGTAGTGGTGATATTTTTTCTACTTAATCTGTTTGTCTGCCATTCTCTTTCTCTCCCCCTCCCTCTCTCTTTTCTCCCCTCTCTCTACCTCATATTTACTGTTAAATAATAATCTATACTATTGAGTTCAGCATATTCTGTCATTTGTGCCTTTACTCCAAAAGCGACATCTCTCTAGTAATTGCAATAGTCAGATCTTAACATTATTTTCACTCACACACAGTCTATTCCTGTGTTCTTTGCAGGCACTACATTGTAAACAATCCCTGAGCTTGTCTTCCATATGCTAAATGGAGCTACTTTAAAATTAGACTTTGACCATCAATTTTCTTCTTGAATACTTTCTGAAAATAGCATCTGATTTGACAACACTCATTTGTCACAGATTTGATTTACAGTTAGAAAAGTAGCTCATATACAGTGTTACAGAAGTGAATTTAAGTCAGTTGGAAATGTGTGGAAAGACAGCTTCAATACATTTGTAAAAGTTGACAAAAACTGTATCTAACAAATAAACCATGTCTGCAGACACAAAGAGAAAACCACTGCCATGTTTTTTAATCTTCCTTAATTATGAAGAACAAAAAGCAGGCACGGCATCTGTGCAAGAGAGAATTGTTGTAGTCCAACTCAGATTTATATGTAAAGTTTCAGTTTCACAGAACCCATGAAGGAAGACACTCCACAAAGTTGAACATAAAATTGAAACAAAAATCTACTTCCCCTTATTTGAGGAAAGCTGTGATTATTCAGGTAATATCACAGAATCACAGCCTTGTGATGTTGGAAGGGACTTTTGGAGATCATCAGACCTTAGTCAAGGCAGAGTCACCTAGAGCAGATTTTACAGGAAAGCATCCAGATGGATTTCGAATATCTCCCAGAGAAGGAGACTCCACAACCTCTCTGGGCAGCATGTTCCAGTGCTCTGCCACCCTCAAAGCAAAGACATTTTTCCTCATGTTGAGGTGGAACTTCTTCTGTTTCTGTTTATGTCCATATCCACCTCAGAACTTTTAGTAGTGCATATATTTTAGCAAGCCTCCATTTAAAGAAAAAAACCCATAAGTTCTAGTTAAAGAAAATTTTGTGATTAACACCATTTTTCTGGTGTTTTAATAGGTGTTGAAATAGATAAACCATCTAAGTGGCTGATTTGCATATTTCAGAATCAAATAAACTGAAATAGTATGGGTTTCATTGCAACTGCAAGAGTTGTTCCAAATACAACATGGCATTTGTATTTTCTTCACAGTCTTAAATTAACTTGGCTAAGAGCTATCCTGTAATATAAGAATTCCACCACTCCAGTAATTTGGCATAGCTGCACTCCTTATGACAACGCAGGACACTAACACTCTCTTTCTGGACACCACCTGCATAAACAACACTGACAGACTACCATATTTAGAGGTTGTCAAAACATTGTGACAGCAAGTTTTAGTACTCTAGAACTGGCATCATAATTAAGATGGGCCCAAGTTCTACTGAAGACATAAAACTCACTTTTTTCATAAAGTGAAATATGAAAAATTTGAAATGAAAAATAAGTTACTTTGCCCATAAAGTGAGCAAAGTAGAAATTAGATTCCCTGCCAGTTTTCAACTTGTTAGCCAATTAGACTGAAACTCTGAAAAAGCATTCTTCCCCTATTTAGCTGATGCAGGTTAAAACATACTTTTAATTTAATGAAGATGAAGAAATTTAGTCAGCCTAATGGTTTAAATATGAACTGCTCTAGACAGAAAATTAATTCAAAGTGGAATTACTATTCTCTTTACAGTTAATCAGTACTAGAGTATCAGTCAATGAAATCAAAGCACTTCCAGCATAGACACACTGGGTTTGTACCACTCCAATAAAAACTATCATTCCCAGAAGGAATGAAGGAATGTAACAATAAGAAGAGTTGTTTTTTTTTTTAATGAAAGAAACAGATGTTATGACAGAAATCTCCAGAGTAGACACCTGTTATAAAAATGAGGTGCTTCAGCTTAATCATTTAAAAACAGTGGTAAAAGATCTAGCAGTTTAAAATCAGCTCAATATGTCTGAATGATAACAGAAATAAAAATTTATTGTGTTTCAGTAAATCACAAATAGAGGGAAGTCCTTGACTAAAGAACTAAGTGTAGGTTAAATTCTTGTAGTTCTACTTTAATTAAAGCCAAAGAAACTTAATTTTTCCATGGACTACATACCATGCAAGGGTCAATAATACTTAATGCTGAACATCTGCCAGCTATTTCTTAGCTTTCCATTTGACATTAAAATCAAGTGTAACTGTTTACTACAGACAGCTCTAGAATTTTCATCATCATAGTAAGTATAGAAACTACATGTCGATAGACACTAATTTCTGCCACAGAAATAATATTTTAACATACAAAAAGGACATAATTCACTGTGCAAACATTATTCTCTAAAGCTAATTTCATCTCACTAGGTTTTTATATTGATACTTGGAGATCCCCTTGCTCTACAATAGATTGCATAATCTAGATATTAAGTAGATGCACCAAGACAATGCAGTAAGGTAAGTAACAGATGCAGGTTTTATCACAAATGGTACATTTATTGTTATTCAAGTTGAGCCATGTGAACACTAAATTTCTTGTTTTAACTTTCCAGTTTGATTATTAGCCACTTAGGTCCCCAAAATATAAAGTACA
Organism: Calcarius lapponicus; assembly: GCA_039654755.1. NCBI lineage: Eukaryota > Metazoa > Chordata > Aves > Passeriformes > Fringillidae > Calcarius > Calcarius lapponicus. The sequence goes on along the minus strand of CM077464.1, from coordinate 37,483,919 downwards.
TGCACAGTAAAAGCTTGACACCCACTCAGAAACCTATGCCAAAGTATTTTTTAAATGTCATACTTCTAAAATCAATTATTTTTGGATGCTTAATTTAGAATACTTGGTTTTCACATAAAATTTTCTAATTTTTGGTTGCTAAAAAAAGCTTAAAAACACAGATCCAAAACACTGGAAGACAAGAAAGCAGGCTACACCAACCAGAAATGTGTATCTTTCTCAAGTGTCCAATTTTTAAGCCATACAATGACTTTTTGACCTAAAATATTATTTTGGAATGCTTGAGATGAAAATATTATAAAAAATGTAACAGGATCACTACTAAGACATCAGGAATTGCTTCTAACGCCCAGTCACAGGCAAGAATCAAAGTGACAGAACTCTCTGGATGACAAGAAGCCAGTATGCAGCAGTAAATGCATGTGACATCTCTCAGGATACTTACTGCAGATCTCATGGTAGGGCAGAAGTTACCAAGTTAACTGTAAGCAGCTTGGTTTGGAACTAGAGACAATTTAGCTTCAGCAAGAAATAACTATTTAGATGTATGGAAACCATATGCATGCAGAAATTTTACTGGGGCTGTCAGAGCCATGTCTGATGGAATGGCAGAGTCCCCACTTCTACAGGCTCATGTATAACCTTGCCAAGCAGTGGGAAATACCAGAGAGCTGTGAGCATTGCCAAATTTCACCCTTGAATTTTTTAGAGTTTGGCCTCTTTTGAACAGTCTCCTTTGAACTTAAATTATTGTCCTTAACTTCACCATTTCTCTCTCCCAAGTGCAGCAGTAATGATTTAAAGCTCTGCATCCACTCAGTTAGATCATTTCTCCTGCAAATATAGTGATTCGAACTAACTCAGCCATCTCTATACAGCTGTGTTACGTAGGGGTGCAGAATGAAACTAAATTGGATCCATGATTCAAGGATCATTCAACAGGGATCTTTAGATATGGTCTTTAGAAATGTTACAGGTTTCCATAAAATACATAGAAAAGTAATTAAAATTGACAGAAGAGAGTCTACTGTGAGTAAGTGAATGAAAAGGGGAAAGAAAAAGCAAACCTCCCAAAATCTTGCTTCCACTTAATTTCCTATTACTGCCTTTCCCATCTTTCTTTAACCAAGACTGAAAAACTACCTCAATAATAAGAAAATTTAGGCATGTCAGCCCTGTTTTCAAAGAAATAAACAGAAGATTTGTGAGGATGGACAAGAGCACGTGTGGGTGTTCTTGTTACAGAGGTAAGAGGTGGAGTTTAGCTTTAGGGGTGACACAAAATCATGTATTCCATATCTTCTCTACATCAACCCACACAAGTTAGTTTAGTGTCTCTTCAAGGCCCGGAGTCAGGATCAGAACGTCTGTGTTTTACCCCAGCTCATGGCAGGGCAGGCCAATCCCTCCACTGCTGCCTCCTGCCATTGCGGGGAGGGCGCAGAGCGCTGCTGTTTCACGGGTGCGCTGTGGAGAGAGAGCCTGCTGAGCTGCACCAGCGCCCCGGCAGCACTGAGTCCTTTGGGACAAACCAGTTCTTCCCAGGTTTTGCTTTTCTGCTGCTCCCCACTGTTTCGTCTGTTCTCGGGGGAGGGAGATTGTTTTCTTGGAAGCGGGCTGCTGCCGTGTTGTTTGGTTTGTTCTCTCTCTCAGCCGCATGGCCAGAGAGAGGACGGTCCCACACTGTGTCGATGTTGCCCGGGGACAATTCGCAGGATCTCCTCCGGCACCGCGAGTGAGGGTCGAACCGTTTGCCTTTGTACTTCTTGGTTATTGTTGTTTTCTCTTAGTAAACTGTTATTCTTTCACTTATATCTCTGCGCATTTGTCTCTCCTCGTTGGTAGAGGGGAGAGGTTAAAACTCCGGGAAGGTAGTTTATCTTGGATTCAAAAGTTTTAGACAAACAAGAGTTTTCTGAGCTGGTAACTGATGCTTCCCCAAATAAAGAAATAAAAAATTCATTTTGGAAACAAGATTATAAGAGCTTTGTTTCTTTCCTCCCCTGACAAAAAGCATTTCTTAACATCTGCTAAGTCCACTGCCATACCAATAGGGGACACCAGTCACAAGACCTGATATAAATATCCTTGACATCAGTCCTATTCAGGAAGGAAAGAAAATATCAAAAGCAGGCAATAAAATAGAGACTTCCTTTAGAGAAACATAATTAAATTGTGGGGACATTTTATATACAAAGGCACTCAGAAGTATTGGAAACCTCCTTTGTTCTCTGACAGTCATACAACTCCAACAATGTATCTATAAACATCTATTAACATACTAATCTATAAAATTACCTTACTAAAGAAATTTCATTGTAGCAATTAAAGTTGACAGTGAGAAAATTTACTTCAGAACATCCAATGTTACCTACAGTAACTTTGTTAATTAAAGCATGTAAGAAGTTTAAACTGCTATTTATTTTTAAAATAAAATTCAAGAACCAAGACTTAGAAACAGGGAAGGGCTACTCATGTGATGTAAAGTCAGAAAGCACAACATACCCACTAATTTTTTTTTTTTTAAATCTTGTTCTAATTTTGTTTTCCCACCAATATATAATAAGATTTTTGAAAGAAAAAAAAATCATTAGGACTTCTGGCAAAGACTCTGAATGAAACATGACCTGATTTACAAGTAGTTTAGTATCCTAAATATACATCTAGATCCAAATATACATTCCAGCAAAGACACTGCAAATGAAACTCACTCGAAAGTTAATTAATGCTTTTATACACATAGAACTGTTCCTGATTAATTCCATATGGGCCATTCTTAATACAGAAATGCCTCATTCCATTTTGTTTAAAACAAACTGGTTTGTTCAGGAATGAGTCACTCCTAAAAGCCATAAATCAGAATCATTCCTACATACTTTTTAATTACTTGTGACCAAAGAGGATAAAAATACCCCCAATTAGTAGGCTTTAATTTCTAAATGTAGAGGTCTATCTGTTGGGATCTCCTTTTAACCTCGTCTTAAATTAAGAATCTTATAAAAAATATTAATATTTTTACTTTTTAAAATAGATACAGAAAAAAAAGAAAATACACACTTGTGCAAAGACACACAAGCCTAAAGTTTCTGAAGAATGGCTTTTAGGTTTCAGGCCTTGTAAATGTATCCCTCCTCTCACTTCATAAAGGATTTGATCCTCCATGAGGGTCAGAACTGTATCACAGTCCACAGTTGCATGGAAAAGACCCATCAGAAAAGGAGACAGATGTTTGCCATTCCTCCTCTTTGCTTCCTTTAATTCAAACACTTATGAATACTTGAGAAGTTTTTTTGGCTGCCTTTTTAAATGAGGGACGACCAAATGATACTGTAATTCTGGGGAGGATAAAAAAGGAAGGAATTGCACTTTTATTTTTATAACCCCTTACCCATTAGCTTCGTGAGAAATACCTCACAATGATAATCTTTATGGAGTCAATACCCTGTGTGTTTCTTACATTATTTAAATGTATTATTTTCACCTGGTAGAGGGAAGATTGAGAAGGATCTGGAAAATTACTCTCAAGTCAAGTGCATTTGGAATGCAGGCAATTACTCCTAGCTTAATGAGTACAAACACTGCAACAGACAAACCGTCCTCCAGAGCTCCACCAGGACGGCTGGAGCACTCGTGCTGCAGTGAGATGCAAATGCAGCAGTTAGCACTGATGTGAGGCACTGATGGCTGGGGAGTTGTATGGAGCAGTAGTTCTCCTCAGAGGAACAAAGACGGCAAATATCCGCTGCTGGTTTTCTTTCTTCATGGTGTCAGCACACATAGTATGGATCAAACAATAACAAGATAGAGAAGAAGCCTGTGACTTTTAGCCATATATGAAAACAGTCCAAAAATGACAAGGATTTGTCCAAGGTTCAAAAAACAAGCAGACATCAGCAGACTATATATTTTCTTTTTAGGGTTTCCCATTTTATACAGTAGTGTTAGGAGTCTGGATATAGGATTGCAGGTCATTATTTCAATCATGTTAAATGCCTATGTGATTTTTTTATCTGTGGTCAGGAATAATCTTAAAAAGATCAGACCCTTTTAAAACATATACTGTAAATATAATTTTGAGTTAGGATTTTGTCTCTCAGTTCTATCCTTTTCAGAGAATAATTTTTATAAAAATGGAAAATGAGAAAAACCCAGATAGTTGGGGTTTATTTAATCAAGTATAAAATGGAGACCATGAAAAGTTATTGCTTTTTCAGAAGGAAACAACAGGGGTAAAGCAGAGAGCTGAGAGGCTTCTCTAAGTCATGGTTCTGTAAAAGCTGGCAGCCCACTCTAAAGAAAAGCAATAAAGGGTCCTGCTTTTCCTCCTTTTTTTTTTTTTTTTTCTATAGCAGATGGAAGGGTAATTGTCAAAATTAGGTTAGAAATCTCACAAAACTGTTGTAAAATAGTTGGTAATTGTTAAGCATGTACTGTTAGTTTGGTTATGGTAAAAGGCTTAAAATGATAATTATAAGAAATACGGTACTCCACATTACACCGAAGTAAAGTGCATAAGCCCCCCGCCACCAGCAAAACGAGCCAGCCTGGACAAAACTGTCATGGGCCAATCAAGAGCCTTAAACCTTCATGTAAATGAAGGATCCAAACAGAAACCAATCCAAAGGGACAAAAACCAGGATAAAAAGGGGCTTCTGACCCAGTGAATCCGTGCCGTTCCACGTGGAACATCGGGGACATCGCTGCTCAAGAAAGAACCCATCGCCGGCGCCGCAGCATCCTCGACAGGACCGCTCCTGCTCGGCCCGCGGGCCCCCATGCTTCAAGCCTTTTTTTTTTTTTTTTTTTTTTTTTTTTTTAATATAATAAATGCTGAAATCACTGTTAGTACCGGAATGTGGTCCCGTTTTTAACAGTAATGCTCTGCAAGGAAGTGACCAATATCAGACAGTATTTGTTCTATTTGTTCTGGCTTCTACATTCTGTTCTTTCAACACAAGACACTAAGGTGAAACGCCCGGAAGGAAGGGACGTGTCTCCTGTCATTGCAAGTAATTTGAACTTGTAGCATGGCGAGGGAAGAAAAGTTTTCAGGGTCTATAAGTCTAGAGAAAAGGTAGAACTGCTAACAAACGAATTGTAAAGCAGACAGATATTAAAACTTCCAGTGCAGTGAAAAACCTTTCTAGAAACCAGAGATGCATACAATTGGTTGTAATTCAGAGCAGTCCTGGATGCATAAGATAGTAAGGAGAAATTGTTCATAATCATATTTTACTTTTATTCTTAGCGTTGAATGAATAACATGGCTCTAATAATAATGAGAAAGGTTGCTTAAGCATCCAAGTACTTTCTCCATACAATACGTTTTTGCCCTCAGTGTTAAATGCTCTTGGGTGTGTGTTAACCCCAAAAAGAGACCAGAGAACTTTACAGGAAAAATCACTGAGTATCATAAAATACAGTCATGAAAGGGGCTCAGGACACGCTTAGGAGGCTGGCAAGGACAGGGAGAATCTAAAAGTAACAAAAATCACTCTACACCTGCCCTGCCTCCACATCCTTTCTCTAGGCGCTCCTGGCTACTCTGAACAAAGACACTGAGCTGGAGGTCCTTTTGATCTGAATCATGCGCAGCTCTCTTTACATATTCCTAGGTACTTGTATGAGTCATTCTTGTAAAATGTTTGGATGAAGAATATTACATACCTGTGCAATACACCGGAATTTTTCAGTCATGCTATAGTACAAACTGAAGTGTGGACTAGCTTTGCTACGGTGGTTAAAGTTATTCAAGTTAAATTTAAAGAACTTATCTGAATTTAAATGGCAAAAGGCTAACCATAATTATTGATAGTGCTAAACATAGCCTTGGCAACCTCATACAATAATTTCAACAATGTCCTGACTTAGGTTACAGATAAGTTATGTATGGTTGAGATCTTAAGTTTTCACTTAGATATTGACTGTATGAGTTAAATTTATTATCAGATGAATTAAAGTGTTCTAAAATAATATAGCTTCTAGAAAAAATAAGCTCCCAAATTCCACTAGTGAAAATGAAATAAATTAATTAATGTTGAAAATAATATTCCACTTTTCATCCAAATCAAGGGGGGGGGGGGGGGAGAAGTACTTTTATTGGCATATTATACATGCAGAAATTAATTGTGTTTTTTTAATAGAAGCTACTTGTGTTGCATTACTTCTTAGAGTCAGGAGGGAAATATAAGGAAAATCATTCAGCAAATGATTCACTACATTTTGAAGGATTTTACCATACTAGTGAAAATATAGATTGTGTTTTGATTATGGATACTCTAGTGGTTTCAGTGCAAATTATAACACTGTAGATTTTTTTTAAAAAGCAGATGTTCATCAGAACATTATGATGCATCCTCTTAAATAGCTACCCTGATGCAAAGAGCAACAAAGGAAACATCCAAAGTTTAACCAGATATAGAATGCCCCCTTCAGGCTTTAAAGCCTGCTGTGAAATGTACATGGCACTCTCTTCAGTATGAAGTAGGAAACTCGGAAAACAGATATTCAAATCCTCCTTGGTTACCCAGCCTCTTTTTCTTAGGCAGGCTTGCTGTCTAAAAATTGGGACCTTCTTCTCTTGTTCTTAATCTAGTAGCTTGAATATCTTTCATAGTCTCCTTTTCATATTTATGAATCTCCTGAGAGTAGTAAGCTGCTTTAACTTTAAAGAAAGAGTCAATATTATTCGCAAGAAAAGACCCCAAAATTGCAGAAGAGTTATGAGAAATGCTACAAAAATTCAAATGCTATATGATACTCTTGCTATCCACTTTTAGGTCTACTTCTAGGAAGACTAAATCTAACCTGACTTTTAAAACATGTAGTCCTGTACTTAGGAGTATTAAATTTCAAGATGCAACCTCTACTATCTGTAATCAGACTGGTAATTTTTCAGGACATTTTTTGAAGAACTCTCACCCGCTGCAGCCTATCAGATCCCAAGCCAGAGGCGCCATGTGGCAGGGGGGGTGGGGGAGCACGACGAGTGCGAAGAGCGGAGGGAGGGTGTGGCCTCTTCTGTGCCATCCCCCATGGGGCTATTTAAGGAGAACGGGATTCCCTTCGACCGGCTTTTATCGACGTCGGGAATTCCGCTTCGCGAACACAGAAAACCGACAACCTGCGCTTAGTTTTCTCAAAAAAGTTCATACGGGTTTTGCTTGAAAATCCTTATTTTTTTAAGTGTGTGAGCGCAGCTTCGGCTCCAGTGAGTGATGGTGAGTGAACGCCGAAGGAGAGGCACGCTGGGGCGGTGGAACAGGGGGCATTTGAACGCCGAGCCGCCGGGCGGGCTTCTGCTGGGTGATGTAGTGCCTTGAGAGGGGACCCTAGCGGGCAGGGGAGCGGGCAGTGGAGTAGTAACTTCTTCGGGTTGTTCCTGGGGTGAGAAACGGGAATACCCTCAGCTGGAGCACTGTCCCCTCGTAACGCGGTGACGGGGCTGAAGCCGTGAGGGCTACTAGCATTATAACTATCTTGGAAGGCTTTTACACCTTACGAGGTAAGCGGTTAAGGTGAAGGAGGGAGTACCGCAATTAAAGGGCCGGGGGCTTCTGCAGGGGAACCTCTGGCTCGTACCTGTCGGTGATACGGTGGGGAGGGGGGGGTGGGAGCAGGCTTGCCGTCGGAACACGCTTCACACCCTCGAGCGGCCATTTTGTGACGGCGCTAAAATAGCGCCGTCCCGCACGGCTGGGCGTGCGCCCAGCCGCCTTCCCGTGGCGGTGGATCCGCTGCGCGTAGGCTCCGGCAGGACCCTTTGTCTGGGGCTTGCGAATAGTTTTCATCGTCCCGAGGCGACAAGCCTTCCTGCCCACGCCCCGTCGGCCCTGGGCAGCCGATGTGTGAGGTAAAATGGCGGCGGCACCGCAAGTAGCGCCGCGGCGGCACCACGAGCGGCGCCTCGCCGGCCCGAGGTCCTACGTCCCCCCCTGCAGGAGCAAAGGCCCGGCGTCGCCCGGAGTGCCGCGGGCTCCTCGGCTCACACCGGCATGCTGCTTGCTGTTTGTTCTTTCTATATGAGAAACGTGATTTGCGACTGTAGCGGTGACGCCTCAAGCACTATACGAGTAAGGTGGTGGGGCTTGTTTTGGTTTTTTAAATTTTTTTTGTTATACAGGAGAAGTTGTGCCTAGCGTGCAGTGCTGGGCCGAGGGCTCCTCTTAGTGCCCAGCGGGAAGGCTGCGGCACCAGCCGCGTTCTTCCCTCAGGCACCCGCTTCCTTCATGGGGACTGCGCTCAGTGTCCGCGCAGCGGGACGTGGGTCGCGGGCTTTAAATGTTTCAATTAAAAAAGAAAGACTAATGCTTACTTCTTACTTTAAACGGGGAATGTGCTGAGGCCAGAGAAAAGCCTGAAAAATCAGGGACTTGTGTGGCCAAAAAAAAAAAGTGACCGTGTTTCTCTCCTGGAAGAGCATAAAACTGAGTGATGTTTGTAAAACACGTGGGTGGGTAGGTAGGTATTTCCTCCACAGCTGTGGCCCAACAATCGTCCTTTTCCACTTTTGCCAACATTCTTGACTAGTCTCCCGACTACTGTTGTACTGTTTTACCAGTTTCCCCTCATCAATTTAAGCTTCATGGTTCCCCTCATGAATTTAAACTTAAATAATAGAGGGCAAACATATAATTTTATATTTTGATGAGAGAAGTGAAAAAACACCTGTTAATTCTGATAAGCTGAAAAACTGAATAAACCCCAATAAATGTGGCATCTGGAAATTTGATTTCAGAGCTACTTCATGAGATTGACAAATTAGACTCCTTTTAGGGAAATTTTAAAGGGGTGAGTCACTTCAGCTGATGCTGTAGTTCCAGTATCATGGGCAGAATTTCCCACTTCAGAACTTGAGGTGGTTTAGGCTTTGGACACTGATTCAGCAGCAATGTGAGGTCTTAGTGCATTGTGTATGTTGAACAATCATTTGTGTAGTGCTATGTTGACAAAATTATTTGGGTTTAGATAAGACAGTAATTTTTTTGAATTGGCAAGCGTTTTCTGTCATAGTACTGAGGACTTGAAAAGTGGCTTGGGAGGGAGATTTTCTTTCTTTTTGTTCTAGGAGAATTTTACCACTGTGCATTTTTGATCTCCTTTTCAAGTTGTAGGAAATACATGTATTAATAAATCTTATATTTCAGGTTGCCCAGCTTGCTAGAATGCCTAAGTAGTCTGTTTATTCTTTCTTTCTTTCAGGTACATAATGTGTGAGAGTGTTAAATAAGTTAATTTTCTTTGAAAATTCTGCATCATTAGTGTGAGACACAAGCACTGCGCTTCCATGGTGGCCAAGGCCGTGTGTGACAGGTGTACCAGCAGCGTCTGTGGTTACCAGCTTCCTTCAGCTGGTTCTAGCACTTGCTGGGCTTCTCTTCTGAGAGCCGTTTCCTGTTTTAGGGCTGCCAGAGAACTTGCACAGCAAAGTGAATACCACTTCTAGCTTGGTTCACTGACACATCCAGAAAGAAAGAAGTAGAAGCAGCAGTTAGGTCAGCTTGAGGAGTTGCCATCTCAGATTTCAGTTCAAATGCCCTTTAGCTGGGTATGCAACCAAACAAAAGCAGAATACCAGGTGGGTGAAAAACTGCTCACTTCATGTTAATCTTCTCCCAGATTTTATAGAGCCAGTTTTATTTGAACCAAGAAGTGTTAAAACCAATGAATGGTCCATTTGTGCTATTGAAATTCCTTGTCACCTGCTGTATCTATAGGAAGGTGCAGGCGTTCTGGAGTCTTAAAATGTAATCTAATTGACTAAAATATTTCTGTTTAAATTTTTTAGGCAGCACATGTGGAGACCCAACGTTCAAGCACCACGGAGGGCAGTGCCTATTCAGCAACAGTCAGTCAGGGCTATGTTTTACCAGAAGGAAAAATCATGCCCAACACAGTCTTTGTTGGTGGAATTGACATAAGGGTATGTATACGCTTTTAATTGTTTAAAATGGGTATAGGGTACATGAGTAGAGAATAAGTGGAAGTTTTGCTCCTGTTTTAGTGTGGATTTTCTTTTTTTGTGGTGGTGGGGTTCTTTTTTCTTTGTGTGTGCATTTGCCAATCTAGAAGATATTGAAATGTCATGGGAGAGTTCTGGAACATGTCTTCCAAAACTCACTTTTTGTTCTTATGATAGTGGAAAATGGTACTGCCTGCTTTAAATCAATTCTAAGCAGTTGAATGTTTTTGAAGATGTTTAAGACCTTGTTTTCTTTTAGATGAAAGAAGCAGAAATTCGGAGTGTCTTTGAACAATATGGTACTGTGAAGGAGGTGAAGGTCATCACTGACAGAACTGGTGTTTCAAAGGGGTGGGTAGAATATGAGTAGTTGTTTTAAGTTCCTGCTTATGTGGACAGCATTCTGTAATAGGCGATAGGAGCAGATGCTTAGCAACACACTGGGCATGCTTAAGCCTTAATACTATCTGCAATTTTCTGTTATGGTGAGTTAAGACTGTGAAACCAGTAAATCCATACTGCCCCAAACTAAATCTGTATAATCTGACAAAGAATAGCATTAATTTTTTTACTTCAGTCTCTCTCTTCAGGGAAAAGAAGCTCACTGTCTCTCAGTCATTGGAAACAAAGCCTAACTTGTGTGATGCTTACACAGCCAATTCTTTTGTAGGACTCTTCTGCTGGCTAGAGAAGTTAAAAATCTGGGCACTGTTCAGGATGATTTAAGAGAATTAAGATGGCTTATTCAGGGCAGTGACTCTGCCCTCTCCTGACACTTGTGAATAAGTTCTAGAGTAAAACAGCCCAAACTTCTTTGGGTGAAGACTAAGTATGTGAACAAAGTTGAAACAAGGGAAATTCCCTTTGAATGTATTGAAGAGTTCTGGATTACTGTGGTGAAACCCTAAATAAGAAGATGAAGGAGCTTACCCTGTTGATTTCTGGGGAGGCCATCCCAGTTTTGAGGTTATCCCTCCTGATGATAAGGAGACAGTACCCTCTTGAAGTTCCTTCCAGAGAGAGGTTTTTCTTAGATTCTATGCTTAGATCCTACAATGTCACATCATTTTCTTCAGCATATATAGCAATGGAAGAGCTGGAAATAAAATTCATTTTCTTATATCCCTTGCTAGTCTGCAAAGTGAACCCTGCTGTGCAGTTAGTGTATGTTACAAGAACTGATAATAATTGAACTTATTCCATTAATGGGACACAATTGTTACTATAATGCTCTGAAATTATCTTAATTGTGTAGACCAGATAAACTAGAGTTGCAATGAAATAAATTGAAAAACCTCTTCAAGATTTGCTCCCCTCTCACTGGTGTTACTCCTGCTTTCATCCAGACCTCTGTAGTAAATACAAAATTTAAAGATAAGTCAGATCTTATTTAAATTTTTAACATTGAGTTGCTAATATTAACAGCAGTACTCATTTTGAGTAGTCAAAATGGAAAAATAGCCCTTCTTTCTATTTAATGTTATTCTAAAATCTTGCATTTAGTTTCTTGCATCTGGCCCTGTAATAGATACTGCTAGTTAGCAGTAAACACATTTTTAGGTTGAATCATAAATTAATGTCTTAGATGGTAATTTTGATGTGCAATATAATGTACCTGGCCACATTGTTAACTGGTCTTGTTTCAAACAATTTGGCTTATAATCAAATGATACTGATTACTGAGTAGTCTGTTCTTCCTTTTTAGGTATGGATTTGTGTCTTTCCTGGACAATGTGGATGTTCAAAAGATAGTTGAGGTAAGCTCAGCTTTGTCCAAATGACTCTTAAGAAGTTGAGGTATGAAGGTTAGAGACATGTTTGTGGAAGCCAAGCTATGAACCCTGTAGAGTAAGTTAGGACACAAAAAGCCTAGGGCTGCCCAAAAGGTAAACTTCCTAAAATGTGTACTGGTGATAGAATCTTTATGTATTTGCTTAAATAATAAGAAAGATTAGTTTTCAGCAGATTAGTTTTTACCTGGTGTGGTCAAACATCTCATGTAATTTTGTTTCTGATTGCTCTCATTTGTTTATGTGCTTGAAAACCTTGAGGTGTTTGGCTGCTTGCTTTTGGTAGTGGATGATTGTCATAGAACCCTTTTGCTTATGGCAGAAATGTAGACATTGGGATGTCTTGGTTTAAGATAATTAAAGTGGGACCCTCTAAAATGAGTCATCTCTCCTTTAGATTAACCAATCCCTTTCCACCAATAAGGAGAAACAAATATGGATAGATACAAGTGAAAAAATAACAGTTTACTAATGAAGAAGGAAGGGCAAAAAAATAACACTAATAGTCAGTAGTTACAAAGTTGCTGAAATCTCGTGGACTCCCAGGGAACAAAGAGGAACTTGAAATGGTGGGATGACACCTCCCCAAAATAGTGGTCTCTGCAGCTGACCAACCTCGTAGTTCCAAAGACAAGGGGAAAATGGTGACAGCCCTCCTTCTTACCTCTTCATTGATGCATGCAGCTGGCACTCTTCAGCAGCTGATACTTGGTCAAGGGCTAGAACTCACAGGAGGGATTTGCCTTCCTTGGCAGCAGACAGCCAGGCAAGGCCAGGCAGCTGGGCTGGGGTGGCTCTGCCTTCACTTCTGCAGGGCTTCTCCATGCTGGCTGCAGACAGGCAGTCGTGGGATTCACCTTGAGCCAGTCCAAAATGCAAGAGTGAAACAAGAGGGGGAAAAAGCCCAGAGCAGAGCCTCTGCCTTGAGCAAAGACAATGAGGCAAGAGAGAATGCTGTCTCTGCTTGAACTATCATAAGGCTGGGGCACTTGCCCCACTCTGCCCCATGGTTGTGTTTTCTGGCTCCAGGGTCTTAGGAGACAGTAGCAATTTTGGGCACAGATAGATGAAATACAATAACATTTTGGATTACCTAGGGCATAGCAGTAACAGTATCATGGAAGACAGTATTAATTTTTTTTATTTATGTCCCAGTAGTTGAAATGTTTCTCTAGCAGTATTTGTGTGTTTGGATGCTACCTGGAGTGCAAGTATTTTTTAAGCCTCCTAGATTGTGCTGTGGCTGTTCCTGTGTGTAGTGGGTCATAAGTGCTGGCTGAACACCAGTGCATCCACTAGAATTATTTACTCATTTTCTGCTGTGAGATAAGGATTAGGAGGAGAGCAAAGCAGGCTCAAAACTTTAAAGGGTATAAAGAAAACTTCATTAACAGGACTAAAAACAAAATAATCAGAAATCAGAATAAACCCTCATAACACTTTTCGTACCCCCAAGTCTTCTGTCTTTCTCACTGACAACGTAAAGAGACAAATGTGGGATTTTCAGTCAGTTTACCACTTTTAAAATAATCTTTTCTTCGGTTCATTTAGGGAGAGGGGCCTCTCCTGCCATGTAAAGGAGACTGGGCCTGTGGATGGTCATGTGATCTCCGCTGGGCAGTGGCTGCTCTGGCTGCATGGCTGCTTTCGGGCTCCTGCCGCAGTTAATTCCAGCTGCAGTGCTGCCTCTGTTCTTAGCTGGTGCCAGCAGGATGGCTCAGCAGCTCACAGCCAGAGCAGGGCCAGGCTGTGGCTGGAACTCCAGCCACAGAATCTCCACCAGCCTGGCTGTGTGGCAGAGCAGGGCCTGGCCTGGCCAGCATTCAAAGGCCAGAAGCAAGAATGTTTTTCCTGGGCTTTGTTCATTTTTAAGTGTGGTTTCACAGAGGCACATTCAGCTTTTTTTAAGTGGTTTAACAGGGTGTCAGTATTGAAAACTAGCCAGCTGATTGGTTATATCAGGTCTGAAGGAAGCTGCCAAGGTCTTTATAGGGAATCACTTAGGTAGCTGGTGGATTTCTTCCTTAACTAAAAACCAAACTATGTTAAACCACGACACTGTCACCATATAGTTTTTGTGTAGCAAACACAGGAGATGAAGGGGTAGAACTGTTACAGACCTTCTGATCGTGGGAGTTTGGTATCAGAGAAATTTTAAATCTCAGCACTTACAACCAGATCAGGTACTTGGTTCTGATAGACTTGGGCAGGTCACAAACCACTGACAAAGCTTTTTATTTTCCCTCTTTCTACCCAGCCTGAATACAGTAACTGTGAAAATAACATGTATTGAAATACTTGCCTCTTTGAAGTCTTTGCCTCAGAAAACTCCTGTGTCTCTTGAGGATGAACAGTCTCTCATTTGCTTCTGAAGCTCTTAGATAGGGAAGTAGATCAGAAAGACAAATCCAGATAGATGTGCCAGGCACAAATGTAGTGTTCTGTGATGTGCAGATGTGTTTACTGGCCATCCAGCTCTGTAAGTGGGAAGAGAACATTTTTGAATAAAATGGAGAGTAATGAAACCCTAGCAGGAGATCCTTGATATTCACCAAAAGATTTTAAAAGCTTGCTGTTACTTGATGTGGTATGATGAAAAAAATATACAGTGACTGCTGTACTGAACAACAGACTTCATCTGAGAACACCTTTTTCTTTTTACTATGTATTATGTTTATTATGCTGCATCAGTGTGGAATGCTTGCTCTGAGGTAACAATTTCTGTGGAGACCTCTTGAGTACTGTTGACATTTGAGCCACACAGAGTGAGTACTGATTTTCTGTGTGTGCTTCTTCAAAACTGGAGCCTGCAGTGTTCCTCTGTTAATATAGTACTTACTGATCTGAGTTTGTACACCAGAGGTCCTGAAAGACCCAGAGGCATATTGTGGGTTTTCTTTTCAGTGCACATTTCAGGTCTGCAGGCAGTACAAATACCTGCCATCTTCCTGCCAGGAAGAAGCGTGTTCAGATTAGAACCTGTTGTCTTTTGGAGGGGATTGAAGAAAGGAAGAAATTAACATGGGTGTTGTAGAGCTCAAATTGTATGCAGAGGTTACTGCACTAAATCACTTGAGGCCCTATCTGAACTGAGGGGTCACAGTGTTTTCTGTAAATTACATGATAGAGCCTCTCTAACTAAAATTACTCTTGGTGCCTGTGTTCATCTGTCTGTTGAACAAGGCCGTGTAGCCTTGTCCAGCCTGACAGTAGTGTTCTTCTGCTTTAGGTCTGTAACTGCACTCTGGTCCAGCACGAATCTGTTTGCAGTTCAG
This sequence comes from Calcarius lapponicus, assembly GCA_039654755.1. Classification (NCBI taxonomy): domain Eukaryota; kingdom Metazoa; phylum Chordata; class Aves; order Passeriformes; family Fringillidae; genus Calcarius; species Calcarius lapponicus. Next base: position 37,468,893 of record CM077464.1, on the reverse strand, counting down.
ATTGGAAAGTTTGATTTAGAGGGGAGGCCTGTCTCCTGGGACCTCTTGTTGTTGAGGTGGAAAAGGTACTTGCATGATTTTGGGCACAACAGGATTCCAGAATTAATTTTAAAATGCCCAAAATCATCCAAGACACTTTCCCCTGTGAAAAATAAAAACCAAAAAAGTCCGCCTGTCAGACTAGTCTATTTGCACCTTAACCTAGTTATTGCACCTTTTTTCACCCCCATGTATCTGTTGAATCATCTTCTTACACTAATAGGAATTAGAATGAGCAAGTTTTTTTGTAATCACTATATTCTTATTTTACAGGCAGCAATACAGTTGCTGTTGCCTGTTCAAAGCACTTCCTATAGCAGAAATGGGAGAAAATTGCAAAACCATGTATTTTCTTCTGAAGCGGGCACTTCTGTGGAGTTGCATGTTATAGAGAATCTAGTCAGACTGTCTGCATCCAATACTGACTTTAATGCTTGGTACTAAAATTGTGCTAATAGGGCTACACCAAAAATCTTTCACTAGAAACCTGAGACTGTGGTCACTTTCCAATAGTCCTCTCACTGAGACGGCAATAGTAAGGCCTGTGTGTGTAAAGCAGCAGTGACACTCACTGATACATAGTTGCAAATTCGAGTAGTGCATGTTACTATTAGGGCAAGTGATACATAATTTTGGAGGATTGGTGAGTAGGCAGCTGAGCCGTGGGCACTGCAGGACATCGGAGGTAAAAGGCATGTGGTGTTGAGAGAGGAGACTGGAGGCTGTTGAGCCTTTGAGAGTTGCTGTACTGTGATGTAGAAGCAGAGTCCAGTCTCTTTAAAATCCTACAAACCTTTCACCTTGCTGATTCCCAGCTTATAGAGAATAACTTGTCTTTCAGTCACAAATCAACTTCCATGGTAAAAAGCTGAAACTGGGGCCAGCAATCAGAAAACAACAGAACTTGAGTAAGTATATCTAAGTAAATTTGTTCATATTGCAGGTATTATACTATAACAGGTTTTTTTTCTTAATTATGTATCATTATCCTTGCAAATACTTTTTATCTGATGCAGTATGTATATTTCAATTAAACCTGGGTTCTGACTTTTGTGACCTCACTTGTATGGTGCTGTTTTAATAAGAGTGAGGTTGGTAGCACAATACAATATACTTAATATTGAGTTAAATTTAAGAGTCAAAACACTTAAGGCTTTTTGCAGCTTGAATTCAGATTCCTAATTAAATACATGTAGTAATGTCTTAATACTATTTTTTATCTGTTTCAAAAGAAGATTCCTGCATGCATCCCAGACAAATAGTTCTTGGTCCTCCTCCTCCACCACAGTTCCAGAGCGTGTGGGGTAATCAGAGTATGGAGACATACGTGCAGCCTCCAGCTGTCATGAACCCAGTAACACCCTATGTTCAGGTAGGACTGCTCCTGACACTGGTTTTGAATCATAATTAAAAATGTTTTGAAGGTGCAAGCACGTATAACTTTTGGAGTATGTATTGAGATTCAAATCTGATCTTACCTGCCTGTTATCATATTGCTTTCCCCAGTAAGAAGCACCCAACTTCAAACCATTTCAAAGGAATGCCAGCAACCCTGAAAATTTGATTCAGTGATGTTAACTCATTATAAAACAAAAAGGAGATACCCTTTAAGAATGAGAGCTGTTGAAAGTGGAGAGAAGATTGAGTCATTACTGCCTATCACAGATGCAGTTTACAAATGAAATGTGTCCAGATATTTAATGTGTTGCTGTCCTGCTTCAGAATGAACTATAAAATTTAAAATGTATTTTTGTAGACTAAGAGTGGGATAAGAAGTTATCTCAGGTACATTTCTCCTAGCCAAACATATCCTTGGTTTTAAACTGCTGTTGTGTTATAAGAGCACTGTATTCCAGCATCAGCTGTTAATAGCTGTGCCCAGCACAGTATTGCAGATGAGCATTCCTTCTGAGGCGTGGGTACAGTGTTTCTGGCCTGGATAGGAGTCCTGTGCTGTGTGAGTGAGCCAGATCAGGCTCTTACTGCATTAGCCTGTAATGTGATGGGGCAGTACTGACTGCAATCTGATCCTGTCTTGTATATCTTGAGCAAGGAGGAAGAACAAACTTGCAGAAATACTTTCTTGCAAAGCAGAGAGCTTGATAATAGTATTCTTGCTGATTCTCTTTAGTTTATTAATTTAAGAGCATTAATTCTCTTAAAGGCTGGAATGTGCCTTTAACTATTCCCTGAAGAATCTGGGAAAGTTCCACGTTCAGTGTCAGAATACTTTCAGGAAATAAATACTAGGAAATAGTCTTAATTTGCTACTTAGCTTCCTTTTCTTCCTAGAAACTGATCTTCAGATTGTACTCCATTATTTCATAGATGTCAGTCTGCTTCAGATCTACTTCTCAAAGTTTGCACTTCTGAAATTACGTAAAAGAAATGGGATTTTTAGATATATGAGTTGGAATCTCACTTTATAGATGTTATTAGTGCCTGAAGTACTGAAGCAAGCCCTGTGGGAAATCTAAGGGTTGCTTTTAGATAGCAAGTCTAGTCTGCACAGGAATTGAAATAACAGTGTAACTCCTAAAAATGTGCTCCTGGCCAATATCTCTACAAATATCATACTTGTGTCTTGCTTCAAACTTGCAGGGATTTTTTTTTAAAAAAGCTTTCTTTGCAGCCCTATCCATACAGTTCATCACCAGCTGTACTGCTAAAGCAGCAAGTTCCCATAGGATATCAACCTGCTTACAACTATCAGGTATGTCAAGTTTTACTAGAAGCAGAAAGGCTGTTGGATACCTGACTAAGCTGGAATGAAGTGTTAACAGGAGTCTGATCCTTCTCATTCTTTGGAATCTATCTTCTTTCAGTTCTTCACAGCTACCAAAGCAAAAACAAAATACTGATGAAAACTGTTGAATAAATTAGCTTACTTTTTTCTTTTTATAGTTTCATTACTATTTTCTTAAATATGCTGTGATAAAACAACTTTGAAATTAGAAAAAAGTACATGAATTAGTACTTGTGGAAGGGAGCTTTGCATTTGTACATGCTGTAGTGTAGGATGTTAGGAACTTGGAATTGGAGTCTTATCAGATAATACCATGTTTGATGTATATAGGGGGGATGTGCTCTTGCACTATAAAAATGTCAGAGTAGGGGCTTAGCTCATAATGGGGTTTGAACTCACAAGTGAAGTTGGTGGCTAAGTCCTGTTATTGATGCTAAACTAGGAGTAACTGGAAGCAGCTAGAGGCTTCAGATCTATTTTCAATGTAGGTATTTGGTTTCCCTTATTTTCCTAATATTTAGAAATATTTTAATTTTTTTTTAAACTTGTAGTGAGAAGGCAATAGTTGAATAAAGTAAGGTATCTTGCTGGATGTAAAACTGTATTAAGTAATTGTTTTGTGAAAAATCCAGACATGAAATGCTATAAACAATGGCTCATACAGAGCAGTTACTTGTCGGTGTTGGAAATTAATGAGTAAATGGTGGTTCTTGTCTAATTTTTCTTTAAGGCTCAACCACAGTGGCTTGCTGGGGAGCCAAGAAATTATGTAATACCTCCAACTCCGGTAAGTCTACAAAGTTAGACTTCTGAAACTGCCTTCTTAATTAGCACATTGTTTTTACAGCTTGATAGTTGAAAAAAATTGAGTTTCTTGTCTGGATCTGTGTAATCTGGTCTACAAAAATCTGTAATTGCTGATAAGATTGTATGTAGTAGTTCAGAATTTCTACTGATGTAGTGCTTTGAGTTACCTGGTGGAAGAGATCTGCCTGTTTTTGGCATTAGAACTACATGTTCTAGTTATAGAACTCTGGAATTCTAGGTAAAATGGAGTTGGTTTGTCAGGAAAAGTTGAAGGAAAAGTAAGTTGACCTGATGTACAATTTTTTTAAGTTTAAAAAGTCTCTGTGTTCTTTGCAAATACTGATGAACTTTTTGGCTCCTTCCAGTAGGTTTTAGACGTTTTCTCAGGCTACTACAAACTGTAGATGGTGCTGCTGGCCTCTGAAAAAATTCCTTGCTTTCTGTGACTTAATGTGAATAACACCTGTGAGAAAGGGGAAAAAATGCACTCTATTTTTTTACAATGTCAGAATTTAAACTTGCCCTCTGGGTATTTTTGTGTATTTCAGTGTATTTATTGACTACAGTTTTGATTAAGTGGTTAAAAGCTGTAGTAAGTAATTTTCTTGTGAATGGTATTCGCTTCCTGAAAGCTGTCAGAAGTGATTGAAATATTGATTACACTATTGGCTTGAAATAGTTGTTTTAATAACATCCATGAATGTGAATACATTTTACAGCCACAGTGTATCACTTTACAATTCAATGGTAGCAGGCCAAAATGTTTTTAGAGTTAAGTGTGCATGGGGTTTCATTAAGTGTTACAAGCTTAATTGTAGGAGCAGAACTAGTTCTAGAACTATCTCTGTGACGGTGGTCACAAGGTGTTTCAGGGCGAAGGAGAGACGAGAATGTTGACTCCATTATCAGAAGGCTTAATTTATTATATTAAGATATATATATTATAACTATACTAAAAAGACATGGAAAGAGAGAAAGTTTCTCAGAGGTTAAGCTAAGAATAGAATAGAAAGAATGTTCAACAAAGCAGCTATCCCGGACTCTGGCCAAGAGAGCACTGTCCTTGATTAGCTATTAATTATGAACAACTAAACTGGGCCAATCACAGGTGCTCCTGTTACGTTCCCCAGCAGCTGATAACAATAGTTTACATCTTGTTGCTGAGACTTCTCAGCTTCAGCTAGAAAAATCCTAATGAAAGGATTTTTATGAAGAGATGTCGGCAACATATCTCAGTTAAGCAACTTCAAGTATCATTCTTAACTATCTTAGTAAAACGGGTCATGACATAATATTTCCCCTACTCATGAAACTTAACAAAACTGCAAAGATAAACTTGGCACAGTTTAGGGATAGGTGAGGATCAGTGACACCATAACTGTGTGTGTTTTTCCAGTGTTACTGAAACATTGTAATACTTAAAAATTCTATAGGTGTATACTTCAGTGAACTATCATGGCTGTGAGGATCCAGGATTTATACAGATGGAATGTGCTGTTCCAGAGCCCATGCAGTTGCCTAGCAGCCCACAAAAGGTAAGTGCTTTCTCAAAACTAATACATGCTTTATCGTAAATGCCATTCCCAGAAATTTGTACATGAGGATTATGTAGCTTTGTCAAGGGCCTTGGACAGATATCCTAGAAATCAGGGTTATAGTTGCTACATTCAGCCTGTTAAGTCCCATGTATCTGATTTCTGTGTACAACTTCAGAAGTCTCACATTTCCTTGAAATTGTTAGTGCTTGTTTGCAATGCTGAGGGCTGGATAAAGTGTGTGTTCTACCTGATTAAGTCTAATGACAAGACTTTGCCTAATCTGTGGAAATTCCAGGGAAAATTACAGGTACTAAAAAAATCAAATTCAATAGTACTGCCTGCTGTCTTAGGTAGTTTTAAGCTTCAAATATCTGAGTTGGTAGCTTTCACTCTTTCTTACTGTTTTGTGGAAGGTGACCCCAATTTAGTGAACAATTGGCTCTGAATTCAGTTTTCTAAGGGAGAAATTTCATTTCTCGGCTGTCAGCCTCATCCACAAGAGAACTGGCATGTCACTGATTAGGAATTGTTATGCTGTAACACTGAAGGGGGATAATGAGTTAGTAATTTTAGAAGATTGGGGAGACAAAAAATTACAGGGAACACAAGGCAGTTGAGGAATCCTGATTTCCAAGTAAACCCTGTGACACACTGGCACTGCTAGCTAGTAATGCCCTAACTAAGAAAATAACCTATAACTATATATGCACCTATAACTGTATTTCAGAAGTCTGTGGACAGGGGCATGCAAACAGTACTATCCTGCCTGTCTAATCATGAGAACCAGCTGGCAAATGACTTTGTATCACAAGACAGCAATGTAAAGGTATGTAATGAAAGTAAAATTATATCCCTGAAACATAGCTGCCCTTTGGTGTGTTCACCTACAGGATACCATAAAGATGAAGCAATTCATATCTGTGAATGCCACTTGAATTTTTTCTTCCTTGTATATGCTCTGAGATGTGTGGGTTTGGCTCTCAGTTGCTTAATGATGGAAAGCAAGTGCTGAAATTGGATTCAGTGAGTTTAATCAGGACAGCATAAAAAATTGCGGAACAGTCAACTAATGAACAATTAGTGCATAAGTCTGGCTGGTCATTTCTCAGTGACATGGCAGTAGATTACTCCCTAGTTTGGACAGAGGATGTTGACTTTATACCTTGATAGTCTGCACAGTGAAATAGCTACTGTGGAATGTGGCTAGTTATGCTTTGTCTCTGCTTTAACCAATAAATCATAGTCCCGGTTGGTAGCTGGTTGTCATTTTTTTGTTGTATGTGTTCAGTCTTTGTAGATTTGCAGTCTCTGATTACATTCCAAGTCATGTGTAATTCCAGGTTATTAATTTCTAAGACCCTTGCTTTCTTTTTGTAAAACAGATATGTGGACTAGACAGGTGTACTCTGAAATGGGAATGCAGAAGCTGTATTCTGTCAGTTTTGTAGAGGAGTGAATAGAGTACAGGGTGTCTGGAGATAGTTTTCATGAGACTTTGGTTCCTTTATTCTGATTAATGGACTTTTTTTTCTTGTCCTCTCTTCTATCCCATCCCAGGAGGGTAAGACATGCCACTTCAGAAAAGGAAAGACAGTACACAAAGCCATTTGATCAACAAAGACTTCAAAGTATCTAAATTAATTAACTAGATGGTACTGCAATTCAATTTAGCAATACGGAATGTAACATTTCTCAAAGTTACTTCAAGTTATGTTTGTTCTCCTGTTCTACATGTTTTGATACTGTTATTGTTGCTTGAGTAGTTGGAAGTTGTAAGAGTTGACAAACTTCAGTGTTACTGTTTGTGTGCTTCCCTTGATAACTGACTGGAATGTTAGAGAGTTTATATGTTTCCTTTATGTGGACTTTTCTCTGAGCTTTAAGGTACAGTTTGCATATTACACGTTGTTTTTCGTTAACACATGGTTTTTCGTTAACTACCATTTGACTCATATTGACCAGTTAACTCCTGCAGTTTAAAAATGGAAGTAGTTATTTGCCCAAGAGAATGTATTTTAAGACTGAGCTTTTAAATCAGTGCAAAGGAAGATGAGAAGTTGTAACTAAGCTGAAGCCCTGTAAGTCCTGCTTGCCTTTAGACGACATAATCAATGTGATTATGTTCATTGATGACAGTCTATGTACCTGCAGTCCTGAGCATCACTATTTTTTTGGGTAAGTAATGAAGAGAATCCTAAAATTTCTGTATGTAACTTAAAATGCAAGAATGTTATCTGTATTGGACGCTCAGTCAGCCAATACAAGGTTTTTTACTTGAAAAAAATCTTAGCAATACCTGTATTTTAAACTTCTGAGAAAATACTGCACTTATATAAACCTTTGTTATGTGATGCAAACTGTTAATCAAAGAATGTGTATGACTGTTTTAATAATCATGTAGATTTTAGGTGTGTATTGTGAAACAGTGAAATAAATTTTTACTTTGCCTTGGTTTCCTAAATTTCTGGTGTGACAAATCCAAATAATAACTTGTTAAAGCTGTTAAAAACTTACTGCCGTATGTGAAATTTCCAATTAATATAAAACTTAGTATAGTAACAAACCTTCATTTTGTGTAGATGCTAGCTGAAGCTTCCAAGGAGTAGAATTGAGAAAAGAGAACTGTCTTTTTATATGTCAGGTCCTAGCTTGCTTTTTTTCTCCTACTCAAACACCTCAATTTCTCCAGACAATAAAAGAAAAATATGCTTCTTATTAAGGATGTATATATAAGGCTGTTTAGGACTGCCTGTTCAGCTTCAAATTTCCAGAAGGTTTAGAGATAGAAATGGCTAGGCAAAGACTTAGCTGGGACATACATGTTAGTGAAATATGTAGAAGGGAGCTGGATGTGTAAGGGAATATGGCTAGAGCAAATGTCCAAGGGCTGCTTCGCAGGAATGTTGTGGATAAAACTTTAATAAAGGAGGGTGGGGGAGAATCATGATAAATTTTTTTGAGCCACTTTATGCAGCTTTGTACCGATGTTCTGATAGCATAAATTTACGTAGAAAAAGCAAAGCCCATACCAGTTTCTTTACTGACTGTTTCATGTTACTGACGATAGTATTAAGTTCCCATGATACTGATTTGCCGTGGTTTTTGTCAGACTGCTCTTCTAAAGATAGAGGCTTGATTCTGCGTAACTTCTGTGTTAGCAGCTTTTTTTGCAAAGGTTTTTCTAGTATTGAATCAGGATCCTGTCCTTTCCAACTTTCAGTATCTAAACAGCCTGCATGTGGTTTCAAAGCTGTGATGTCAGTTTATTGATAAAAGGCAGTTGTTTCTTTGCAAATGCAGATTTCTTTTTGGCTTGATTTATGTTGGCTTGGTTGCCCCAGACCTCACCTGAGGCTTTCTGCTGTAGCCCCTAGAAAATGCAAAGGGCCCTGTGCATAGCTGTCTCATTGAAGAGTCCTACCACCAAAAGAGATGAAACCAGAAGATACCTACATAGATAGTACATGTTTTCTGTTTGACTGTTATGCACAGGACCATCTGGTGAGCAAGTTATTTGTACAGTACACTTAAAATGGTACTAGATTGTTACAGGCATGCTAAAAGGTTCTATCACAGGGGAATAGCCAAGGCCTTATGAATATAATTTATTTTTTCTTCCATTAGAGCATGTTGTGCTGGTTTTGCTAGCTGCTTACCCATAAAGCAACCCATGCATTTTTATTGTTCTTTTGAAGTACCCTATAGCATGTAACATAAAGCATAACACAAAACCAACAAGTACATCTCTAAGCTGTTGCATTCAGAAAGTTGAAACATCTGTTTAATATTGCTGTGATGGAAGGCATTTCCAAAATCAGTGCGTGGTACCCCTTGTATTCTCAAATCAAGTGGACCATGTTAACTGAGCTAGCAGGAAGTAGTCAGTCCTTGTGCATCTGCATTTGCTTGCACACAGTATGTACATTCTGTGAGAGACTCAAAAGCTTTGAGTGTACTGTAAATATTAAGACAGCTCTTGGTCAAAAGAAACAATTGCTTAGACAAGATAGAAAAACACCATGCTTGCATTTAATTGGTATTCTATAGCTATGACACTTGGTTTGTTTTACTTCCTTCCTGAAGTACCCCAGTTTGCTGTTTGATGGCCTTTTCATATCTTTTTACACACTTTGCCACCTGACAGAATTATTCTTGGAATGAGACAGCCAGACAGATGGTATTCTTGGATCTCCATTAGAATGATTGTCTGGCGCAGATGCTAATTCCCTGTCAAAATGGAAATATTTTTTTCCTTCTAGGTATTTGTGTGCTAAACTATCTTAATCTGAAGGTGATGTGATCCTTTATTGCTATAATGAAACAAAAGTGTTTTCCCTGTTGTGTTTCATTGGGTTTTCTTTTGTGTGTCTTACTGAAAGACTTTTTTTTTAAAGTCCTCTAACAGATTTACACTCTATTCCTTCCAGGAATTAGTTTCTAGATCAGTATTTTAGAAAAGATAAAAAATTTAAGAGCTTTAATGTCTGCCACTTCTAATATTGCTGAGAAAGTTAAAAGAAAGTGATTTCAAGCTATTAAAAAATTGATATTTCTTTGGGTAGAGTATGCATCTCAAATCACTTAAGTAGCCTTACAACCCAGATAGATTCTTACTTCCTGATTTGTTTCTGCTCTAAAATTTGGGCTGAAGCTTGGGAGAGAAACTCATACTGCAAGTTCTTTTAAAGAAAAAGGCCTCAGCTGAGTTTAAAAAGGCCTTTGTATTGTTCCACTGACTGTTTGAGCTTCAATTTAAGGGCTTGTTTGTCAGGATTTTGTATTATGTGGGGGTTTCTTTTTTGTTTTGTTTTGGGTATTTGGGGGGGTTTCTTTTTTCCCAGTAGTGTGAACTTGTGTAGTGGATGCTCAAGACAAGCATGAAATGGGCTTTCCTACTCCTTCATCTTTAGGTTGAGACTGTAGAAAGTATAGGAATAAGGGCAGGATTTATATTTTAAAACATGTTGCTGTAAAATATTGATGCTGCTAGCCAAAAGCAATTACTGTATGGATAGTTTCTGTTTTTAATTATATCAAAATTTCTAAATATGTAGTCAAATAAAGGTGCATGCTGTAGTTAATATATTGCTGATGGAGTGGGATATTAGAAGTACAGCTTATAAGACAGTACTGATGTGTCAGCAGTACTTCTTCTCTTCTTGGGATATGTGTATCATGCCCTTTAAGCTTTCTGTTCACCTTTTCCTGTAAGTAGGTGTCCAAATTTCAGAGTATTGTTTAAACTACCTGGTGTTTATACTAGACCTTAAAAAATCCTTTCCAACCCAAACTGCTCTATGATTCTGTCGAGGAGTCTGCTTTTCCCTACTCCATCCAGGATCACTCTGGATTTAATCTTTGTAGGCTGTCTTAAATTTAAGAGAATGTTTTGCTGTGTGATGCCCTTTTTTGTCTAGAACAAACCTACCCAAATCTCTTGTCCCCCATTATTTTTGCTCCTCTATGAAAGACTCTTCAGTGAACTTTTAAACTTCTTGTAAAGTCTTTCTAGAACAATTTAGGATTAAACTCACCAATTTAAATGGAGGTTGTCTTCTTTTCCTGGGAAAGAATTTGTGCTTAGAACTGTAAATTAATTTGTGGATCATTTCATGGGATGGCTTGAGTTGGATGGGACCTCTAAAAGGTCATCTAGTGAGCCCTCCTGCGATGAGTAGGGATATATCCAACTAGGTCAAGTAATTCAGAACCCTCTCCACTTTAACCATAAATGTTCCCAGGTATGGGACATCACCACTCCTGGGCAACCTGTTCTGGTGTCTCATAGACCTCATGGAAGTAAGTGTCTTCATTCTGTCTGATATAAATCTGCCATCCTAGTTTAAAACCATTACTCTTTCTTATCACAACTTGCCCTACTAAAATGTCTCAGTCTTTCTTACAGGTTCCCTTTAGTGTTGGAAGGCTCCAGTAATGTCTCCCTGGAGCATGCTCTGCCTGTCTTCATAGAAGAGCTGCTCCAGCCCTCTGATCATCTTTATGGTCCTTCTCTGGACCTGCTCCAACAGGTCCATGTCTTTCCTGTGCTCAGTACTCCAGGTGGATGCAGTACTCCCAAGTGGAGTTTCACCAGAGTGGCAGAATTACTTCCCCTGGGGGGAAAGGGAACAAACAACCCAGTGTTTTGGCCTGTAGCAGTTAATAGGGTCATGCTGATGAGTTGTGCAGCCATTAAATTCTTAGCATAAGCTGATTTTGTTATTCCTGAGTGTAAGGAAGCAGATAAATTATTAAAATGGGATTAGTGGCTCCTGTTTATCACAAAAAGATAAAGTGACACCTTCTATAAGACATATAAAGAGGATCTTACATACATCTGGTAAAGTAACCATGTGGAAATGTTTTCTGAGCACACACACTTCAATTTCTAGCTTTTAGGAGGACAGTGTGACAGGGAATAGAATATGAATTGGTCAGAGGCTGTACATGAAAGCAGAATCATTTAGCTTGGAAAGGATGTTTGAGATCATTGAGTTCAGTCTGTTAACCTAACACTGCTGAGCCAAAGTCTCCCCAAGTGCCACACCTTCTCAATACCTCTAGGAATATTGACTGCACCACTTTTTTGGGCAGCCTGCTCCAACACTTGACAGCTCTTTTTTGTGAAGAAATTTCTACTGAACATTAAAGGTGAACCTCCTGTGGCAAAATCTGAGACCCATTTCTTGTCCTGTAACTTGTTACTTGGGAGAAGATGTGGACTCCCAGCCTCCTGTGTTGAGTGACAAGGTCTGCTCCAAGCTTCCTTTTCTCAAGGCTAAACAGCCCCATCTTCCTCAGCTGTTCCTCGTCAGACTTGTGCTTCTGACTTCTCACCAGCTTTGTTGCCCTTCTCTGGACATACTGTGGTGCTTCATTTTTTCTCCAGTGAGGGGTTCAAAAGGACACAGTATTCAAGATGTGGCCTTACCAGAGTGAGGTACAGGGAGACAATTGCTTCCTGGACCTGGCTATCATATTTTGTGAGAAAAGCCAGGATGCAGTTGGCTGCCTGGGAACACTGTAGGCTCATGTTTAGGCAGTCCTGTCTCACTCAGGGCCTAGCAGCTGTTTTGGGACTGCTGTGGACAAGGGGAATCTGACTGTTTAATTAAAACAAAGCATTAACAAGGTCTATGGTGGGTGTTAATGCAATGTGATTTCATCCCAGTGCCCTGAATGTCACAGTGAAGAAATTCAGTGAAGGCAGTAGATGGTGGGAGTGACTTAGGATTCTCTTAAGAGACTGTGGTTGCTAATGGGGCTCAGCTGCAGAGGTTGCAGCTCCCTGTGGTCCCACCTGCTGTCCTTGTGGGTAACCCAGCTGGCCTGTTGGTGTGTCTTGTTCAGCGTGGTGTCCAGCTGTGGGCTCTGTGGCTCTGAACCTCAGGGCCATCTTGGGGTAGAGGTGACCAGCACTGGGCTTGCCCAGGTGATCCTTTTCTGCCAGCACAGTTTTCCAGACACTTCACCAAGCCTGCAGGGTTTCATGCAGTTGCTGTGACTTAAGTGCAGGATGTGGCACTTGGCCTTGTTGAGTCTCATCAAATTGGTTCATCAATCCAGTCTGTCCAGGTCCCTCTGCAGACCTCCTTCCTGCCCTCCTGCAGATTAACACTCCTGCCTGAATTTGTGTGTTCCACAAGCTGGGGAGTGTACACTTGATCTTGTCCAAATCATCAATAAAGGTAGTAAACAGAATTGGTCTGAATACTGAGCTCTTGGGAGCCCCACTAGTGACCATCTGGATGCAACTCCCTTTTGCCAGTATTCTCTGGGCCTAGAAATCTTGGAAGGTTTTTACCTAGCAAGGCATCCACTTCTCCAGGCTGTGAGCAGCTGGTTTGCCCAGGAGAATGCAGGGGAGAACTATCAAAAGCTCTGCTAAAGTTTACTGAAGTCAGGGTGCTGAGTACCCCAAGAACAACTGGTGGAAATCTGAAGCTAGCTTCTTAACTTACTGTGGAAAAATCATCTTGTTTTACAGTGCCTCATGGAACTGAGCAGCTCACATGTGATGTTCAGGTAGGTTTCAAATCTGCTGCAAGTGATGTTTTCAATACAGCCATCAGAGGGCTCTCACATCCAGGCCTACATAACAGACTCTGGCTGTAGCTATGAAATACCAAAGAGCAATTGCACTGAAAACATCACTGATCAAGGTATGTGTTCATTGTATATGGACAAAAAGCTTATAGTGTGAATAAGATTTTTTTTAAAAAACATTTTTTTAAAAATAAGATTTTTTTTAAACAACATTAATTTCCCTTAATGTTGTTTATTAAATTTATTTTGAGCAATTGTGCAAAATTGATATGCCTAGAATATTGGGGGGAAGGTGGGGGGGGGGGGGGGTTGGGTGTGAAAGAGCAGCTTCCAAAGTAGGTCTTATCCTTTCTGTTAGGTGTTTCAATTGTGCAGCTAAAAATTACTAATACGGCACTAAATGTTAGGAACGTTAACTGAGGTTGCTCACCTGCTACTCCTGATTTTACTAGAGAAAAAAACTTGGCACTTCTTACTTTCACTAGAGATCTTTATACATAATTAAGCAACCTACTTACTGAATCTCTTCTAGAGAAAAGTGTTGCAATGATGGGTTGTGGCTTAACCCCAGCTAGCAACCAAGTACCACACTGCTGCTTGCTCTCCAGTGAGATCAGGCAGGTAACTATTAGAATAGTAGCTAGAAAAACTGTGGGTTGAGGTAAAGGCCTTTGTAATAGAAAAAGCAAAAGCTTCACACACAGTCAAAGCAGAACAAGGAATTAATGCACTATGAGCAGGCAGGTGTTCAGCTATTTCCAGGCTAACAGGGGCCCATCAGTGTATCAGTGACTAGAGAAGACAAATGCCACCACTCCAAATGTCCCCCACTTCTCCTTCACCCCACTTTATAGATTCAGCACGAAGTCCCGTGGTCTGTAACATCCCTTTGGTCAGTTGGGATCACATGTTCTCACTGTGTCTTCTTCCAGTTTCCCATGCCCACGCAATCTCTTTGCTAGCATGGCAGTACAAGAAGCAGAAAAGGCCTTGGCTCAGTGTAAGCACTGCTCAGCAATAACATCTCTGTATTACCAGGGCACTGTTCAGCACAAAACCAAAACATCCTCATGGTAGCCATTGTGAAGAAAACTAACTGCACACAGATCTTTATTGGTAAGGCACTTCCTGTAAATGCTGGATTCCATGTGTTTTTGATAGTGAAGTAAGTGTGTGGTCTTTGTTACAGTATTCATAAAACCTAAATTGCCAGTTGTGATTATGTGAGTGTTGCATTGGTTATTCCCTGACTTAGGAGAAAGACAGACACTGAAATTACTTATTTTCTTAGGGGATCTGTGATAGTTTCATTAATTAAAAGTGCAATTGTGTTAACAGATTTTAAATGTAGATTTTTCAAAGTAAGATAAAAATGATAAATAGTGGTGAAGTTTCCAAAAGGGTATTTTAGTGCTGCTGTTGCCCATTAGTAGATTGTGAATGTAGGGCTGATGAGCTTTGCTCTGCTGTGGTGTCCTGAACTCAGAAACATGCCCAGCAAACTTCAGAATGCCAGGCTCTAGAAGATGGGCAGCTTCTCTGCTGTGTGACAGCTCACACCAAAGTCTGCTTTTTGCACGGAGACAGTACTAAAAGTGGCTGCTGGGATGAAGGAAGCCTGGAAAGGGATTTTTTTTTACTTCCCATGCTATATGTAACTTCACTGTATCTCTTCATCTTTTAAAAACAGCCTTTTAGGCAGTTGATTCAATGAAGATACACCTGTAAGAGTTCAGGAGCCTTGAGCTCCTGGTGAGTCAGTAGATTGAAATAAAAAAAATCCTGGAACTGACACTTTAGCAAGTCCTTCTGTGCCCAGGGAAAGAATATCTTCTGTGTTCCTGTGTAAATTCAGGGCCACTGCAGAAACATTTCATGTTCATTTCCATTTCCCTTAGCTTGGTGGGGAATTTAAGAACATCAAGTTCTGAAAGGGCTCTTATTCATGCTTTTTCAAACTCATAAGCAGGCCTTAAAGTCAGGCTGGCACTAACTGCAAGCAAGAGTTCCTCCAGGCAAGTGAGGTTTGGTTAAAAAAGTGAGCAGTAGACTACCCATTCTTAAATAAACTTTAAAACTGCTCTTCCAAAGAACATTCTCAGAGAAATGAGACTGAAATATTTTTTACATTTTAAGCCTTGACTTCAGCCTTTGGTCCTAGACCTTTTGATCCATTTTTGAGAAACTAGGCCTGAATGTAACATAGATCAGTATGGTGACTGAGCTGGGTACAGATGAAGGTGTAGGAATTCTTCGAAGCTAAAGATAGATGAGGAGTTCACTGTTTTTGTATTATTTCTTGTTCACATTCTGCTTTGTAATACATCAGTGTGATCTGTCTGGCTTATGTCTGGTTTATAACCATCTCGGTTCTATTTCTGCCTGCTAATCTTCACACTGTGGTGGACCCAGCTGTGCAGTCCATCTCGTACACAGAATGGTAGCAGTTGCCATGACAGCATATAGCTACCTACTGGTGGCAGAATAATAGCCGTGTGACTTCTTTGGGAAGTGTCACCAATGTCATTTAGTCGTCAGCCAGCAGGTGGGGTATTAAGCTAACAGAAACCTGCCAAATACTGTCATTTATAAAACCTTTCTCCTGGGGAACACTGCAGTTTGTGCTTTTGACAATAAAAGCTGTCCACTGCAAAATGTTGCAATTCTTATTTTGGGCTAATTCATTTTTTTGTTAGAAATATAGCCATAAGAAATGCCATGAGAAGGCCTTGTAGATTGCCAAAAACCATGTTATGAGTAGTAGTGGATTTGGAAGAAAGGCGGGGTTTGTGAGCAGGTTTGACACTAGTTCCAAGTATATCATCAGGACAGAGCTGGACATTCCATAGGAAAATTTGAAACACTGATATGTTCCCTAGCTGAAAAAATCCATCAGCTTATTTGTAACTCTATTCACTTCTCTTTATTGTACAGTGCTTACAAATCAAATCCTTAAATGAACACAACAGTATTTCAAAGGATTATAAGTCCAAAAGGGTTTTGGCTTTCCTTTCTGCTTTCAGGTAAGTCTAGTTTATTCTACAATCCCAAGAATTTGACAAATACAAAACAACAAAAAGAAAAGCCTGTAGAGCTACCCAAACTCAGTATATTTTGAATCTACTTATTTATCCACCTTCATTGTTTCCTTTTTTACGGAGGGGGTGTTGAAATGAGTAAGAACATGGACCACTTCTTTAAACTGGATACTCAATCTCTCTGTTCTTGTAAATGGAACACGGTAATTGCCAGTGGGTGGGAACTCAGATATGTGGTTTACCCTTCCTACCAGTGCTTTGTGTTACCTGCTGTTTTCAGTGTTTCCTAGGATCAGATCCCTCTAGGTTGGTTGGAAAAAGGGAAGCAGTTATCTGGCAGAAATTGTGGATAACTTAATTTTCAGTTGCTATGTCTGCTTCCCCTAGGGAACTATGCACTCTATGAAATGTTTGCTTTCTTGGATGACATTTTCCAATATAAATGACACTTTATGATAGGGTATTATGAAGCCAACAGTGAACATAGTAAGAAAAAAAGAGTTAGGGTTCACTTACATATTTGCTTACCTTATTACAGAAACACCACTAAAGAAGTGAAAAAATAATAAAATATTATTTTGCCAAGTTCCTACATTTTAAAGAGACTCTTAAATAGTCTTAGTTAAGAACTACTGTGTGTGTCCAGATCAATGTTTTTCTAGTTCAGTATTGTATATAATTTTCATTATTGGAAACCTGTCTGTAAATAGAAGGGTAAAAAGGAAAAAAATAGATCCTTGAGAACATGGCTCAGCTTCTAGTAGCTTGTGTCTGAGGTTTTCATCTTGTCTTTTATTCTTCCTTTTGGTATATATTGAAGAGAGTAGCAAGGCAGACTGTACTAAAGTATTTTGCCACAATGTCACAAAATGCAGTTATAAATAAAAAGAATAATATTTGCTGCATGAGCGCAATGTGTTTTCATCCTTGCCTTTAAGACTTAGTAATGTTTTAACCTAAATAACAATCCATTAAATTGTAACAAGCCTGTTACTTAAAAAAAATTCAAAAGATGAAGCCAACTTCTTTCATAGACCATTAGGATTCTTTAACAGATTTTTTGCCATACTCAGTGTTCTGAAAAGGGCTTGAATTCTGTACAGAAAAACCCAATCTTTTGATGGAACTGCCTAAATAAAAGACAGTCATTAGTGATAATAAGTATTTATACCTGCAGGTCTCCAGAAGTACTCTTGGTTTGTTGTGAATATGGTAGTTTCAAGTTCTGTGTGCATGCTGCCTAAGCACCCAAAAATATCCTCTATGCAGAATTAGAAGCAGCTCCTTAGGCCACAGGACAAGTTAAGTCAGGAAGTTTCTAGTGTATCTGGTGAAGTATTGCCTGAATAAGGTTTTTGTAACTAATGTAGGGGACATTTGTAGCTAATGATGACTCTGATTGTGTCCTGAAGCTTTGAGTTTTGGTGACAGATCCTGTTACAAGCTACCAGAGTGTTCTTAATCCAAGTGGCAGGGGTCTGTGTTTTGGTAGGAGGTGAGGTATTACCTCAAACCAGCCCGCTTGGCTTTTAATGTGCACCTTCAGAAACTATGAAATTCATGTTTCAGTGTTTGTTCCCTCACATATGTATAAGCTAAGGATGAAACAGAATTGTGTTATAGTACTGTTAGTTATTCTGGAAAGAATGCTTTTCAATTGCAAAGCAGATGTCTCATACTTAATTGGAAACAGAATTCTATCTTAGGTTAAGGACAAGGGCAGTTAAGGGTATTGGTCAGTTAAGTGCCCCTGGCAAAGCTGTGTGGAGAAAAAGACAGAATCTGTCTTTCCTCATACAACAGCAAGATTTATTTTACTTTTGTCTGAATTAAGTAACATGGAGAATTAAACTTCCATTTCTTTGACCTCTTAGGAAATGGAAGTTTCTTAACTTGATTTTTTGATATTACATTTAAGAAATCTTATTAACTGCTCTTTCAACCTTTGTGCTGCACTTCATACCTAGTGGCAAAGAGAAGGTGGAGCTGGTGGGGAAAATGCATTGCTGTGACTAGTCACAAATGCCACTAGTGTTTTCTTACTGTATTTTTTACCTGTCACAACAAGGATATACTTATACTATATATACTTATCATTGTAAGGTCAAGGATGAAACTTAATAGTTTTGTTTTTCGCTGTTCCCCAAGTGCACTGCACGGTGAAGTAAGGTTTCTGAAGACTTGCAGCACATTTTTTCACCTTACCATTCCAGAAAACTAAAATATTGCAGGAAATACCAACCTTTGCAGTTACAGAAAGTTAGTCAACTAAAATATTTGTTTATGAATACAAGTGCACAGGTTTGTTTTCTGTCTGAATGTAAATGCTAATGAATACAGAGTCCACGTTTGTCTTCTTTGAATGCTACTCACTTTGTTAATTCATCATGCGCTCAAGCAGCTTCTTTTCATCGCTATTGGCTTTCTGTCTTTGGTGTCAGAAAGTTCTGCATGCTGAAATTACTTTCTTAATGGAACTGCCTAGAATGATATGATTTTACACTTTTCAAAATCTGAAAGTAATCCATAGGTACTCTGCTTATGATTTTCTCTTGATAATTGAGTCTCTTTGGAGCAGGGTTTTCTCTCTTGCACTGTTACTTCTAGTTGGATCTAGAATAGAAAGTGCTCTTTGGTACTTATTATTTCCACTGCTTCTTAGGAGTCTGGGTTAGATTGTGGTCCTTGTTCATATTCTTTCTTGGCAAACTTTATCTTATTAGCTATAATTGATCCAGTTACACAAAGAGATCTGGAAAGATTTTTACTGTGGAGGGTGAAGCACTGTTCAAACAACTTTTGGTCTGAGAAGTTTAAAGAGAACTTAGAGGTAGGGTGGTTGAGGCCACAGTGATACTTCTGGTGTATAAAACAATGCACTCAGAAAACACAGTTCATGTGCAACTTATGTGAGAACCTGAGTTTGCAGAAGGGATTGATTAATTATAACTTATTTTTCATTCATTTTTCAGATTGTTTCATTAAGTATTGAATTTCCTAGGTCTGTATCTATGTAGAGTTTATTCAGATAGTAACAAAACAAACTCTTCCCACAAGTTATTACCAATCAGGCTAGAATCAAGTGCTCAGAACTATAAGATACTGGCCCACTCTTGTCTTTTGCCTTGTTTAGTCACTGTTTGTGCCACTGGAACAGCTGGGCTGCTACAAATACCCATCTACACCTTCCTCAGGAAGGGAATTGGTGATGCAGGCATTGATCTCTTTTTCTCTGATGACAGTGACAGGAGACCTGAGGGAATGGCATGAGGCTGAGTCAGGGGAGGTTTAGGTTGGAAAAGGTTCTTCACTCTAAGGGTGATTAGGCAGTGAAACAGGCTTCCCAGAGAAGTCCCGCAGCACCAAGCCTTGTCTGAGTTCAAGAAGTTTGGACAACACCCTCAGGCACATGGTGTGTGATTGTTGGGCCTGTCCTGTGCCAGGCCAGGAGTTGGACTTTGACCCTAGTGGGTTCCTTCCAACTCAGGATATTCTATGATTCTATGAAATTCATGGAATACTACTTTTCTGGGGTATATCTTACCTATCAATTTACTTGAAAGGTAATGGACTATTTAACACTTATTAAAAATTGCATGAATTTTTTGCATTATTTAAAGTGCCTGGTTGTCCAGGCCTTTTTCATATCAGTGAAATCTCTCAAATGAGAATCTCAGCTGACCTCATTAATACAGTTGGGCACCAGGTATCGGGTAGGTGGAAATTTACAACTTGGGAAATTCTAAGAATTACTTTCCTTTATATTTGATTTAGCTTAATGCAATGGAAGAAGGGGAAAATGCAGTGATTTGTTCATAGCGCTCTGTTAAACTACTGGAATGTTCAGAAATAGGAATATGTATGAGTATGTATCTAGCTCCTTATTGATGATACTAAGTAGTGCTTAATCTGGATATCCATAGAAAGGAAAAGGCACATACTCCAGCTCTTTCAGTAGTTCAGTGCTTCTTGTTAGCACAAGTCTTAGCCTTCTGCACTGGCTTGTAACTAGCAGTCCTTTTATAGAGGGCATTCACTTGCAGGTTTTTGGAGCATCTATGCAAGAGAACCAGCTTGTGTTCTGTAATCTGAACACAATCATAGCTTCTCTCATGCTTGTTAGAGTAGCCCTTCTGACAAGGAAAATTTGGCCACTGTTCTCATCACATTGAGCAGGGGCAGCTTTAGTGCCAACTTGATAGAGCAATAAATATCTCTCTCTCTCTCTCTCTCTGGACAATGATCTTCTATATGCAGCCATTTGGGGGCATATCTCTCCTGCTTCTGAAGGTTCTCCTACAGCCTGGATTTAAGCAAAATTATTAATTAGATGAGAATGTGAAATCTGTGTTATCTGCCAGATGTGTACTAAAACATTCAAGAAAGGCAGAATAAATAGAGATGGATTAAATAAATTGTCAGAAATTCTTAAATGTAGCCACAGTTTTCCTCTTGCTCCTACAGAAGCATATCTTGTCAGTAATGATCATGTGAAAAATTACATCCACACAATGTTATATAACTATGTATAGTCTTCAGAAATTTATGTCCATAAATGCATTTTAGGTTTCAGGACTACAGAAAGCAGCTTTCAGAAAGAGCTCCCAAGCAGAAAAGTGATTATTAATTAAAATTAGCTTCTGCAGCTCCCTAGTAGTAGCTTTAATATTAACAACAGTGGCACTTTAATAATAATATTTTTTTTTAAATGCCCTGTGCCATTAAAATGCTGTAGTGGTAGAACTCATGTTCAAGGTAGTCTCCTTGGGAAATAAAATGTGAGCTTTTTTCAGTAATTGGGCTAAAATTGTTAGCCAGTCTCAGTTGTAGACTTCCTCCCTGCTGTGGAACCCTGGAAAATCAAAAATAGCTGCTGCTTCTGAGCAAGGGTCAGATTGTGTGCTGCTGCTGGGACAGAAAGGGTTACACCACCATCACCATTAGCAGCTGGGGGTTGGTCTGATTCTCTCTTCACCAGCAGTATCGATCTGACTTTTCCAGAGTTTTCTAATCTGTCCCACTTCTTCAGACTGGGAAGCAGTTTTCCTGGTATTTCTGAGAAGTTATGGCTTAGTTCTGAATAACACCCAATGGTATTACTTTGCCATAAGAAAAGAGTTCATCAAAAACTGAAATTTTACATTTCTGCTAAAGCTTATCAACACCTCTGTGTCTGTAAGTGCTTTAGTCCGTGGAAGACTCAAAGGTTGAAAGCTCCAAGACATTCAAGATATCTTGCAAGTGCAAGAATCTTGGAAAAACAAACTGGAACCAGACACGGGCCAGACAGTTACAGAGCCTTTCCTGGAGCTACCAGGTGGCAGCTTGCTTGGCACTAAGGATTTGTGCAACACGGAAGGAATGATTTTCCCTACCAATCACACCAGTTTGTACCAGTTGAGGAGGAAATGCAAATGAAGGCAACAAGGGAATGGTATATTTAGCATTGGTAAGACAGAAGTACTTTCTACTACAGGACCCAAATACAAACTAGAAATCAAAAATGTGTTTTTTCAGCAAATAAGGGGAAAAGTCTGTTCATTGAGTGATTAAGATGTTTCATAGCAGTTTGCATTGGTGATCTGAAACTAAGAGTAACAGTAAATGAGGAAAATATGTTAAATGTCTTGTCTACCTCAAATGGAGCCTAGTTTTTCTGATTTTGCGTTTTCTTTCATATTCTGTCTTGTTAATAAAAAAATTAAGTAGATCTTAAACTTGATTTTGCAGAGTGGTAGACAAATAAAACTAATTTTCTTTACTGATATTTTGTATCTCTTTCTGATTAACAAAAGTCAGTCAGAAGTGAGTTAAGTTTTGCTGAATCCTGTTCAATGGGATGATGCAGGTGTCTGTTGCTTTTTAACAGAGGAAACAAATTTTATTATAAATGAACTTTAAGCCTTTTTCACATGAGTGTGAAAACTAGAAAAATGGGATGCAGTTCCTTTGAATGGTGGAGCCTAAGTTTGTAGTAAAAATAACAGCAACTGGCATTGCATTGAGTGTCATGCAAAAAAAAAAATTACTTAGAACAGTGTGGATCTTTCCTAATTAGTTGTTCAAATAGTGCTTGAAGTAGTGAAGTAAGGGCCTTCCTAGTGGCATAACTAGAAACACCTTGCACAAGACAGAAATGCTGTGCATGTGTATTCATGTTGTTTTTCACTATATGTAATCTTCTCTGCCTAGGCCAAAATAAATACAGACATTTGGCCAAGGAGAATTCTTAAATAGCCCACCAGTAGCAATTTACACCTATGCTGAACTTGCCTTACTCAGCTGCACCCAGGACTACAAAGTGCAAATAGAAAACGTGATCACTCCTGCTTGTGGTACAGGAGGCTGTAGAGCTCTGCACTGCTAAATGTGTGGATTTAACAGAGAGATTACACTGACTAGACACAGAAATAAAACATTTTAAAGCTCTTCTTAACTCCCAGGGCAAACAAATATTCCCTAATGGAGTGTCTACGGGCAATGTCTTACTGTTGATTAAAGCAATAAGGTCCCTCAGTTGTTTATAGTTAAATGGTTGTTAGAGTAGTATTTTATACTTAATTAAGTAAATTGCTACTGTTTTGCAGTAGTTTATTGCTCTGCAGGGAGATGTGTGTACATATAGATATATATATTTTCACCACAACTCTGAAATCTGTCTAGGATCCTTGTTTAGGATTTTTTCAAGCTGATCAGATTTCTCATGGAAAGACTGTTGGCTGATTTTGGAGTACCACATGAAATACCTATTACAGATTAAGTTCTAGATTTCAACAAATTGAATTGTTGAAATTCTATAATTTCAACAATAGAATTGTTGAAATCTTAACAAGTCTTTATCAAAATAGCTCTTAAAAAGGCAAATAACTCCAAAATATTTCAAAAGTGCATACTTTAAAAAAATATTTGAACACTAGCAAGCCAGAATTGAATTCTGAAATTCTCACAGTGGTGATCTAAAAAGAATAGTTTAGATGTACATCATCTTTTTAGATGTTATGCTATGTTTCAGCTTGCATGAATTACATAATTTCAATATTGGAACACCTAAATAGGTGATAATAGAGGTATCCTATTCAGGTAATCAATCTGCTGCTTCTCTAATATGATTTTGTAGTCAGAGGAAAATATGTCAGCATCAAAACCCCTATGAAACCAACGTACAATTCCAATTTTTCTCTACTGAAAGGCACAGGACTGCCCTAATGGGTCATGTATATAATGCTGGAGTAGAGGAATTCCAGGTTGAAATGGTGCATCAAAACACCTCATATGTGATGGCTGTAAGTTCACAGTCATGTCTGATATATGAAGTGGGCAGTGGAAAAAATGGTTAGTAGTGCCTAGGTTTGTGCTTTGTGACCTGTTATAAACACTAATTTGAAACACTTTTCATCTGTACAGGACTGCTACTTCATAACAATCTACAGACATCCAGGAATGTTGGTTTTCTGGTTTCCTTTATGTATCAAAGAAGATTCTACACCAGCAAAAGCCTTCAATGTTGTTGGACATTCTTTCAATTCAATCCCCAAGGTGTAGATCTGCAATTTCTATGGTGTTGGCATGGTCTGGTGGCTAGGATGTTCCTTCTGGAGCCATCTCTGACCTGATGTGTTTACAATACAGGGAAAGCTGCACTTTCATTTCTCCCTACGCACTTAGCAATCCTTCCCCATATGCTTTAACAGTGGTATTAGAAAAACAACTCAATTACATGGCACCCTGATGTGACTGCATGCTGCTTTCTCACGTGGTTGGAAAGCCAGAGAAACTAATGAGTGGAGGAAAAATGATAGAGGGCAAGGAAAGAGAAAAACCTGTGTGCATAATTAAAATAAATGGAGAAGATAAAACCAAAACACACAGAAGGAAATAGAAAAAGGAGATGAGTAAAGTTCCCAGACAAAATGCATTGCTAGTGTTTGTTTCATAGTTTAGTGCTGGTAAACTAACGTGATTTCTTCATTTCCAATGTGTTGATGTTACACTTTTGGCTACTGACTGCTTGCTAATGGTGATGGTTGTGTTTTAAGAGGACTTGAGGCCACTGAAGAAATTTATTTGTTCCCTGACGGCACTTGAGGGAAAAGTGGGGGAAGTACTTTCAAATAGATATCATCCATCAGAATACCAGCATTTAATAGAGAAATATTCTGCACTTAGGAAGGAATTAATGTGCCAATGTAGTGGTTTCTTTATATATTTTTACATAATTTAATTTCGTTTATGCACCTACACAGTAGGGAGAGATTCTCAAGTGGACCAGGAGTAGCAAATGTATTTGTGCCTGCTGTAAACAAGGACTTCAAGCAGTTTCCATACTAGTCAAGGGTGTTTTAGGAGATGCTGAACAGGTTTCTGGCCTAATAAGGGAAAGTACAATGAAGGTGGTGCAAAAAGTCCCAGACTTGGTTCATAAGCAGTACATTTGGGATGGATACATGTTTTTCTGGAGAGACAGGGAAGATGAGGGCAGACAGTTGCCTCCTCTGTAAAATGAGCAGCTGGAGTGTATGGAGCTCTTGGAACTGACAATCAGACTGGCTGAGAATGCTGAAGATCAGAGGGTGACAGTGGTAGATTACAGGCCAGCTACTCTTGATGAAAGTTGATTAAAATAGCAGCTCTATGACATCTATGGGTCACAGATCCTGATTCTTGGGGAGGAATGAAGCTTCCTGCCAGTTGGATGAGCAACATGATGGGATGGAAACAGTCCAGCAAACTTCAGGAAGCTTTCTTGATAGATGTCCTGGGTGTTGCACTAATGGATGTCCAGTAACAATGAAAAATTGTCTAAGAATGTGAGAATGGCAACTCTGGCTATAGTCATGGTCATACAATGGAGCTCAAGATCCTGAAGGGAGTGAGGATATCAAGTCTCTGGACTTCAGAGAGAAAACTTTGGCTTATTTGAGGAACTGGTAAATGGGAGGCAGTTTTGAAAAGTGAAGGGAGCCTAGGAAGGCAGGCAGATTTTAATGGAGCCTTTTCTGATGCAAGAGTAACACATCCAAGTAGGAGGAAATGATGTTGATGAACTGGGATACCAGCTACACTAAATGGGAACAACTGACTCAACTTCATGGCAAAAATATCATGGTGGAAGCATGAACAGGTTATAGTGAAGGACTTACAGAAATATCAAAGCATGTAGGGAAGGGTGTAGACATACACAAGGGCTTGTGGAATCTGATGTTGCTCTCAAAAACCACTGTTAACAGTAAGGGGCTGGAAAAGGACCACAAAGAGCTGTTGAATGTGAGCACAGGTAAGGCTGATGTACTCAGAGCTGCCTTTGCCTCAATGACCTGAACTGTGCACTTGGAGGGAAGATTGGAGCAAGCAAAGAGCTACCAGCAGTGGATGAGCATCAAGAGAGGGATTCTTATGAGAACTTGACCTGAACAAATCTGGCTGGGCTGGGGTTCTGGGCTGTGTCTAAGGGTGCTGAGAAGATCTGGCCAATGCCTTGAGAGCAGCTGCTCTCTGTGCCATCAAGCCTTACCAAATGTTTTCCATCTTTGATAAAATGTAGGCAATTTCAGGCATGGGAATGGTAGTTGATGCCATGACAACTTTAGTAAGGTGCTAGGCACTGGCTCCTGTGCTATTTTTGTATGTGCTTAGGACTCTGTAGTCTGGGGGGGTAAAAAGCTCCTTGCATAGTCAGGGTCAGAAAGCTGCAGTTTAATGGGTTGCACTTTGTCTGGAGGACAGAAGCAAGTGGGATCTTCTTGTATTTTAATATGTCTTTCAAGGACCTGGAGGAGATGACAGGATCCACTGTTGCCATGTTTGCACATGGCTGCATACTGAGGTGTGATCAAGCAGCTTCAGGGCTGGGCTGCTGTCCAAAAGGAACTGGGCAGGCTCAAGAACAAGCCAGCATGAACTTTTGAAATTTAACAAGGACAAACATTCAGCCTCTGGGAAGGGAGGGTACCTTGCAGAGATTCAGACTTGGGACTGTCTGTCTGGGTAGCAGCTCTGTTGCAAAGGCTGCAGGCACACTAGTAGGCAGCATGACTACAGCCAACAAAGATAACAGCATGCCAGTAGCTTGGAAAAAGTGACGATCCACAGCTATTTGGCACTCAACAGGGCTCTTGTAGACCACATACTGTGTCCAGGTATGTCATTCCCCTCTCAGAATCCAGTGCCCAGAAAGTTGTTGACAAGCTGGGACAAGCTTAGTGGCCAGCCAACAAGGCCAGGGATGGAGTATGTGTCCTACAAGGAGAGGCTGAGGGAGCTGAACTCACTTGACCTGGAGCTGCTTGGAAGGGACAACAATGGGTCATCTGGTCCAACCTCCCTGCTTAAGCAGGGTCATTCCAGAGCACATGGCACATGATTAAGTCCAGATGGTTTTTGAATATCTGCAGTGAGGGAGACTCCACAACCTCTCTGAGCAATCTATTCCAGTGTGTGGTCACTTGCACAGTAAAGAAGTTCTTTCTCATATTCAGGTAGAACTTCCTGTGTGACAGCTTCTGTTAATTGCCTCTTGTCCTAGTTGTTGTCATCAAGAAGAAGAGCCTGGCTCCATCTTCTTCGCACCCACCCTTTAGATATTTTATGCATATAAGCTCCCCTCTCAGCTGCCTCTTCTTGAGGCTGAGCAGGCCCAGCTCCCTCAGCCTTTTGTTGTAACAAAGATTCCCCAGACCCTTGACCAACTTTCGAAAAGGAAATCTTGTGAAATAGAAAAGAAAGACTTACAAACACTCTGGAAAGGAGATATGATCAAATGAAATGCAATTGAAAAAAAAACTCAGAAAAACCAGAAAAGTGGGAAATTTATGGTTTTGGGATTACATGACTGGGACTGGGATTACATGAGGTGCAGTGCAAAGGACCAAAACATGCCAAAACTAACCTCACAGATGCTGCAAAAGCAGGGGAAAAATCAAGGAGGAAGACAGAACTTTGAGGGGAAGATAGGAGAGACACGGCATGGATACTGAAAAAAAAAAAATCTTCACCAAAGTGAAAGCCATCAAAAGGCATGGGATGCCGTGAAGTGAAGGGACATGGACCAAAGCTTGCCCAATTGATCCCCATTGAGATCGTGGAAACAGAAAAGAAAGACTTACTCTGGAATGGAGATACGATCAAACAAAATGCAATTGAAAAAAACCCAAAAAACCCCAGAAAATTGGGACATTTAGTGACTACAAGAAAATGGACTGGGATTATATGAGGTGCAGTGCAAAGGACCAAACCATGCCAAAACTAACCTCACAGATGTTGCAAAAGCAGGGGAAAACTGAAAAAGCATGGGTACTGAAAAAAAAATCTTTGCCAAAGTGAAAGCCATCAAAAGGCATGGGATGCCATGAAGTGCAGGGGCATGGACCAAAGCTTGCCAAAATTGATCCCCATTGAAATGGCAAGATTTTGTGTCTTTCCTGAAAGGAAATCTGTCTGCTGGGCCTGCTCCAGAAGCTCCATGTCTGTCTTGTACTGAGGAGCTACAGCACTCCAGATGCAGCCTCCCTAGGGCTGAGCAGAGGGGCAGCATCACCTCCCATGACCTTCTGGCAATGTTTTTCCGGATGCATCCCAGGACTCCCTTGGCCCTCTTTGCTCCAAAGGCACACTGCTGGCTCATCGACAGCTTGCCGACCCCCAGGACCCCCAGGTCCTCCTCTGCAGGGCTCTTTCCAGTAGGTTGGCTCCTAGCCCCTACTGGTGCATGGATTTATCCCTCCCCAGATGCAGGACCCTGCATTTGCCACTGTTGAATGTGAGATGGTTCTTCTCTGCCCAACTCCCCAAACTATCGAGGTCCCTCTCAAAGGCCGCACAGTGCTCCGACGTATCAGCCACTGCTCCCAGTTTGTATCATGAGCGACGATGGGGGAGTACAGGGGAGCTGGTCCGGGGCCGGGGTGGAGGCTGAGGCGGGCAGTGCGTGAGGGACTTCCCGCACCGGCCGGCGGGCGGAGCAATGCGCCTTTGGGCTGTGCCGCTGGAGCGGGCGGGAAGCGCGGCTGCCCGGTCCCTGCGCGCCTCGGGCTGGGCGCGGGGCTCTCGCCGCCGCTCGGAGGAAGAGGAAGTGGCCGCGGCCCCCGGCCGGGCCGAGCGGGAGCGGAGCCGCCGCCCCGGGCTGCGCCGCGCAAACTTTGTGCCGGGCGGCGGGGCCGTGCGGCGGCGCGGCGCTGCCCCGGCACCTCCCCGTCGCGGAGCCGAGGGGGGAGCGGCCCCGGAGCGCGGCGGGCGGGCACGGGCGACAGCCGGAGTAGGAGGAGGAAGCGCTGTCAGCAGGGCGGGCCGTCTCCGCCCGCCGGGCATCCTTCAGCACCACCGGGCTGCGCTTCGCCCGCTGCCTGCCCCAGGTACTGCCGCGCACCCCGCCGGCTCGGCGGGCAAACTTGGTGAGGGGGCGGGAGGGGGTTGCTGCTGGGCAGGGTCTGCGCGCCGGAGCGGGGAAAGCCGTTCCGGGGCTCCTTCTCGTCGTGGTCCTCTGGCTCCCGAAGTTCGGAGCGGGGCGCGGGCTGGCCGGCGTGCCCGGGTTCGGAGGGGCTGCTGGAGCCCTGCGCGGGGGGGGCACTGCCTCCCGCCCGCTCCCCGGCCGGGTTCCGCGCTGTGCAGCTGCTCCTGAGGGTCCGCTCGCCGCGGTCCTGCCCAGGGGCCGGAGCGGAGCCCGCCGGGCGGGCGGCGGGACTGGCGGGCGGTGCCGTCCTGTCAGCCCGTGGGTGCGGAGACTGCCGGGCTCCGCCGGGCTGCCCGGGGCCGGGGCGGACCGGGGGCGGCATCGCCGGCAGTCACTTGCAGCCAGTGAGATGGTTGTTTGCGTCCAGTCCCCGGCCCGGTGAGGCAGAGCCGGAGAGGAGGGAGCTCTGAGGGGAGCCGGGTGAGCGCCCGCCTGCCCGCCCAGCCCGGCGCCGCTCCTCACATGCCGGGCACCTGGAGGCGGCGGTGCCGTGCCATCGTGTGGCTGGCTGGGGTCTGGGATTTTACAGTCGCTGTTTTCCAATTTTATTGCCTTTTCAAGTTCTTGATGTTGTTTCAGCACGGTTTTCTTAAAATGTAAAGAGGCAGTGTTCAGCATTTTTATGTCTGAGTGTGAAATCCATCTCTCCTCTCTCTGGTTTGTCTAAATTCTTGTCAAAACAGCCTCTTCTTACAGCCTGTGTATTTCTGGAAAAGGGGAATTTAGTTGAATGGACTTTACAGTTCTTCTTTGATACTTTCGGCTTAGTCAAATAATTAATGGGAGACATTTGTTCTCCATTACGCCTGAGCGTGCTTCCCTCCGGAGCGCTCCCGGCTCGGAGCAGAGAACGAGCTGAGCCAGAGGCTGCTGGGTCGCAGGACAGGGAGCGGTGCTGGAGTCCTGGTAGGGGTGGCTGTTGTGCTAAAGAAGATGCTGTATTTGAAATAATGAAAATATAACTATACCTGAAGGAGTGTTTTCAGCCAAAGTTTGGAAGCTGTGATCTGATAGTATGCTGCTTCAATTTTAATTCCCTTTAAAAAAATGTATTTATTTATTTATTTTGTAGGAGAATAACCTTTTCAAGATGTAGCTGGCCTCTAGCTTACAAGGGGGGATTTTTTTATACATCTGCTTTTATGTTTTATTTTTAATAAATCCAATCCATTTCAGGTCCTGGTATTGAATAACAAGTTAGTGGCAATAACCCTCTTTTTCACAATGGCAGCGGTCACATATGTGTATTTAATTTCTGGTTTTTTTAGGGAAAAAGAAAAGTCTCAGAATGAAGGGTTATTTTAGGAATCTAGCTTAACCTCAAGTAAGTTACATTAGACAAGGGGCTTTCCACCTCTTGAATGTTGGCATTCCCCGGTTTGAGAATGAAGCTTGAAATGAGTATATACAGCTGTGATTAAATACCCTAAGGGAGTTCTGAGCTGTGGTACTGGGAAACACAGATACCATATTGGGTATAATGAACTGGCCTCAGCCTCTGTGGTGGAAAACTGGGGTCACAGACTTGTGAAGAATAAAAATCAAAGTTGATGAAGTCTCTATTTGAAGTAAGTAAAAAATATTCACATAAATACTATTCCATCCCTAACTTCATGTGAGATCCCAGAGCTTCACACCTTGCACTAGTGATCTACTTTACTTTTTGCCTTCATCAGGTGGCTGGGGTTCTACTCCAAGGCAAACTAGCAAAAGGCAGTAAACATAGGACTGTCAAGTCAGTAGTTTTGTGTTTTACCATGGTTTTACTCACTGTCATTAAGCAGCTGTGCATACATTGAAATATGCATCTGTTTCTCATGCCTGTTCTCTGTGGGTTCTGAATGGCGTGGGGTTAACTTTAAAAGAAAGTTGGATTCATGTCTAATTCCTCTGGATGCTTTTGTCAGGTTAATTCAGTTTTTATTTTTTAATCTCCTGTGATTTCTCTTTATGTTCTTGACAGTAGTAGTCTTTCTTAGCATCCTGGTAGTCTCCTGTTGTCGCACGGAGGCAACTTGCTTGAACATTCGCACATGGTATTTTGGGATAAATTTTACCTGTGCATTGTTCAATGACATTAACACTTTGTTACCTTGACCAGAAATACACTGCCTAAAAGTATTTTGTAGAAAGATGTGGTATTATCTGAATCTTTTGCTTTGCTGAAAGATGGCGTTGTGGTACCACCAAGTGTTAACTATTTTGGATGAATGTTACAGGGTGATGTGGGTGGCGTGGGAAGCAGGGGTCTCCCACCAACCTGCTGTTCCTCACATTGCTCCCCACTGCTAGCACAGTGCTTGCCTTATCCCTCCACCACTTCTCTCTGATCCTTCTTGCTCCTCTTCCTCCCACCCTGTTGCTCACATGCCCACACACACCCACACACCCCAGCTCTGTTTCCCTAGAGGAGTTTCAGTGTGGCTGGTGGCAGGGAGCACACAGAGGTGGCCTGGTGACTTGCAGGCCCAGGGACAGCACAGGGCAAGGTAAGTGTGTTATCCAGGGCAGCAGAGTTGAGCCCAAGTTGGTGATGTGAACTCTGCAATGAGAACAATAGCATCTAATAAGAGTTTGTTGAAACCATGTTATCATCCTGGCGTGTTATTTGACATGCTGCATGCTAGTGCTGTGCTTTCTTTGTAACTTGTGTTTACAAGACCTGTCAGGATAGTCTGTTCTAACTTTACTGCATCCGTATCATAGTTATCCATGTATTACTTTGCTTTTTTCCTGAAGCTTAGAAACTCTGGAAACTAGACCAGCAATTGTCTTAATTGGCCAAATAATGTTTTTCTCTGTTTTTTTTTTTTTATTTTTATTTGTGTAGTCAGTACATTTTATTGTCTCCCTGGGAGACAGTACCAAATCTGATGAAAGAGCTTGGTTTTTAATTCTAGCAACTGGGGCTGCAATTCATCATGACAGGTCTTCCAGAGCTCTTGGTATGAATCCAGATTAGTCCTGATTTGTGTTCTGCTTCTGTTGAGTTGTGGTATCTTTGGCTTCCACAGCTTGCCTTGGCTTCTGGCACATTTCATTTTATGCTGGTGTTTCTTGATCCGAGACTGTTCCTCTGCTGAACTTTGTTCCTGTCTCTTAAGCTCTCTGCTTATTCTACATTTCCTTCTTTATTAGGTAATTCATCTCACTGTGTCTGGAAACCTTCTTAGGAATTCTCTTGTCACTCCTTGGGTTCCTAGTTCTGCAGATATTCATACTGTAGTTTAAACATGTTCCAGACCTCCCCTGTACATCCTCCACTTGCTCATTCCTGTTCATCTTACTAATGAATTCCTTAGTTTTTGAGATTTGGTTTTTGAAATTGAAAACCTTAACTGCAGATTTACTTGGGTTGCTCTGCAGTTTAATTTAAATCAAATCAATCATAAAGGATAAATCTCAGATTATTCCTTCTCCAACCTTCCTAGAAGCTGAGATTTAGTTATCAGCCTCAAATCTGAAATCCTGACAGCACTGGTCAAATTCATAGGTATGTGGTGAAAAAAAATTCGTCAGCTGTAACATCTGACACTAGATGGGACTGATTTATGGTAATTATTCCTTGTATCTATAGGTTTTTCAGAATGTTGCAAATTGTTTGGTAAACATTAGTTACTTAAGCACAGATCCCTCCACACAAATAAAAAATATTGCATTATTTATTGAATATATGCTTACACATCTTCCTGCATGGTAATACTATTGAAAAAAAAAAAGACTAAGTGGGTATCTCTTAGTAAGGATTTTCCCTCTTGGGTGGTGTAATCTCACAAAAAAACCTGTGCAGTGGGTGGGAAAAATGAGGAGAAGTCAGAAACATGGCTCTTTACTGGGGACTGACAAACGATCATCCTGGCATCCTATTCTGCTTTCTTTGTTTACCTGTACACCCAGTTTGCCAGGTCTGGTGGTTTTAATTCTCTGCTTCGGTTATGCTGGTTTTTTTGCCTTGTTATTCTTCCTCATTGCTTTAACTATGCTAGGAAAGGGACTCGACTATGATTTGCAAGCACTCTCAGGGTTTGTTTGGACCTGAGTGGGGGACTAAACACTCTGGTGTTTCGTAGACTGAGAAGGATGCAAGAATTAAGTGACCACATGCCAGCAAGTGAACTGAGCATGAAGTGCTTATTATTTTGAAAATGGAAAGGTCAGGATTGCAGGAGTGAGGGTTTAAGAAAATAAGCATGTCTCATTACTGCACAACAAATGTGAAGTCCTGCAATTATTTGTAAATGCCTTCCAGCATCCCTGTGAGGTACCTAAATATTACCCATGGAAGGAAGAATGAAGATGAAAGGTCTTAACCAAAATCAAGAGAGAAAACCTGTTAATACATTGCAGTTATCTTGTTTTCCAGCTGCTGCATTCATTAGTAAGAATACTATATTCTATATTTTGTGCAAAAACCTTAGCACTAACCTAGGATATGTATTTTAATAAAATAAATTAATTCATGATAAAGCTTGCAGAATACGTTCACTAGTCCGGGCCCATAAATGCTTTAAATAAGTCAATGCAAGCAAGCTTGCTCTCACTAATTTTGCTTAAAAACAAGCTGACAAGCATTAATTTTCCATACAGCATGTTTTCCTTGGATGCCATTTTAAGTACTAAAATTACCTTGTTCCTATTTCAGTTGGTAGTGTGTTTCACTTACATGTTTGCTAGAATACTCAGTCTAATGCTGTATACTTAGGAGTTGACTCTAAGATTATAAGTATTTAAAATGATTGTTTTGGAATTATTTTCAAATCATCCCTCTAAGTAGTCATTGACATTATGCATTGATTAGTTGAAATAAACTATTTAGCCAATATATACTTAGTTGATAAGCATCTCTTAAATTACTTATTCTGGTAATCTATTCAAGCTTCCATTAGCCATGTGATTCTGTTACATTTCAGTGCAATTTTCATTATTATTCCTTGGAGATAAATTGTTAAGGATTTTCATGAAAGGATGGATCAATAAATCAGATTAGCCTCATTTATTCCCCAGTATACCCTCCCAAATGAAAATCAGATAGAAGGCAAGTTTTGTTTTTTGTTTTTCCTTCTTTTCTTTGTGCTCTTTTCCTTCTGAAAAGGAATCCTGGGGCTTGAATCACTGTTAACAAGAAAATAAGTTGTTAGCTACATGGTATTATTTTATCCTTTCTCTTTGCTAATTCTGAGCTTGTTGTATTTTGTCTATTTTGAACACACACTAGCAACCCAAGAAAGCAAATCAAGCTGCAAGAGGGTATTTTAGCAAAGCTGAGGTACAGAGATCATCAGCTGAGAACTTGACACATCTCTAAAAGAGCTGTAAAAATTCCTATGATACATTCAAGATACATTCATTGTCATGGATCACAGAGGTGATTAAAAGTGGAAATACTGCTGGCTTTTTTTTTTTCTCTTGCTGACTACAATTTGTTGTAATTTTTTTTTTGTGTTTTTTTTTCCATGGCAAAGGATGGTACTGGTTTCAATAAAAGTTATTGAGGAGCATTCAGGGGCAAGTCATTTGACACGCTGGGATGGGTTTCACCAGGTACAGGTACAGCACCTGTACCTCCAGATGCTCCCCAGAGCTCCTCTGCTCCTCAAACACACAATGCAGGACTGTACTGGGGAGGAGGAGGTGGCAGCAAGAGGTTTATTCTGCAGCTTGTGAGCCGGGAGTTTGTTTGGGATGTACAAATCCTGGATTAAATTTTGCATTCAGTTTGCAGAAGCAAGCTGCTCCTTTCCTAACCAGTGAAGGAAGGCCTTTGCTGGCCTTCACAAGAGAAACGAAGGAATTAATTGACTAGGCTTTGCTGTAGTTCTGCAGCTCAGCATACCTTCTATTCTTGATGCTTTGCAGAGTTAAAGTGAAGATGCAGACTAAAAAAACCCAATCTGTTGTGAGATTTGGGTTTCAGTTCTGGTTTTATCATCATGTGGCTGAACACATGAACAGTTTGAGATCAACAAGATCATAGAGCACGTGTAAGATTAATTTGTAATCTAAGTGAGTTTGTGGACAGAATTAGTTTTTCTGGCATATGTAATTGTAAAAGCCCATAGCTAAATCATAATTTTAGGGGTTAATGTTCTTCATTAAATGCTACTTTTCCAAGTTTTTTTTCCTAAGTATAGAACTTCTGAGTTGATAATTAATTTCTGCCTTAATGAAAAAGAAAATGTTTATCTTAGAACCTACTGCAGAGAAAAAAGAATTTGAAAATTTGGCAGTGTCTTTGAAGGATTGTTTTTCAATTTGCTAAAAAGTGAATATTAGTGTTAATATTTTGGTTTAATGTGAATAAAATTGGAAATCACATGCAGGTATAGAAAGCCAGGATAAATCTATGTAGTACACTAACCTTAAGCATGTCTTATAGCAAACTAATACACCTGAAAATGTGCATTGAAGTGAGTTTAGATTACTTTGAATGCATCAGTGATGAACTTTTCTTACAGCACTCTTTGATAACTGCAATGTAGAAAATTAAGGAGGTGAATAGTGTCCTGTTGACAAGTATATTTGTAAGTGAAAAGCAAGGAGATACTTTCAGATGATGGTGGGAAGACTAAACAGCACTAACTTTGCTGTGAATGAAAGCAAGAAGTAACTGATGTTAAAAGCCTTTGAAAGGTTGTAAAGCAAGCTGTCCCAGAAGGACATTTGTGGGATAACTTTGAGCAGAATTTGGTGATTGAGTGATGACTTGTCATACACACATCATCAGTATATTTGAGAAAACTTTTAAGAATTCCTATCTCTGTGGAATTATTTTCATATTTAGAGTCCTCTGTTAAAATAGGAACTTAATTTTTAAAGATTTTTTTTCTACTGCTGTAGCACTTGTATTCTAATTACTGTGGAAAAGATTGTGATGTTGTGAAACCTAATTTTTGTCCTCTGATCCCTCATTTTTTTCAGGTGAAAGGATCCTTTTTCATCATCCTTTTCCATATGCCTGCTTTAAGTAACACAACTGCCTATACTTAGCGAAATGTGAGGAAGCCTTTATCCTCAAGGATACTGTTTGAAGTTTTAGCTAAACAGCACAAAGGTGAAAATCAGTCTTCTAGGAAGCAGTCACTCCGGGAATTAGTAACAAAAAAAGTGTGTTTTCAGTCCATTCCCAAGTGGGCAGGTAGCTCATGCTGAATGACTTGTGGGTTGTCTCTGTTCGCAGAGGTCATTGCTCACATGGGTAGTGAGGGTGGAGGAGTTTTTCTCCAAAGGGCTGAGAAAACGTTTGCTGGAGAAGCACAGGAGAGTGTCTGTGGCTGCTGCTGGAAGTGCAGGCTTTTATTTTTTAGTACTTTCACCCCGGTTTGGGAAAGAATGCAAAACACTCTGCGATGTGAAATGCAGAGTCCCCAAGGCCTCCTTCTGCAGCCATCACTGTCTAAGAGTCCTGTGGATTTCAGACTATTTGTACAACTAAAGGTTGCAGGCACTGCAGCAGAATGACCTCTGAAATGGAATTTTTTTCCTTACAAAATGCTGTGTACTTACGATGTATAAGAATTACTGGGCAATTGCTGAAACAAGAAATTGTTGCTAACACTCCTATTTTAATTCATCCTTAGCACAAGTATGCTGCTAGATGTGTTCCATTATAGCTCATGGAAAAACACCTAGTGTCTTGTTAGGCTCATTAATATGCAACACATGTTTATGTATTAAAATAAATAACGTTTTAGACTGAAGCAAATAGTATTGCACAGGCAAAAGAAGAAACTGCTGTATAAATGGAAGAATAATCTTGTAATGGTAATAGTCATTACAAAAAAGAAGGTGGAAAGTATCACTTTGGGAACATAAAAAGATCATGAGGATTTTTAACTTTAAATTCCAAATTAAAAAAAAAAAGAGTCTGCAAACCTCAATTTCATTGATAGAAATTGTTAAAGTAGTTTTTACCTTTCCTTCAAAATAATCAGGGAAAGTTTTCTGCTGGATGAATCCACCAAATATTGAAACTTCAGGAATACAAATATCACATAATCCGATTTTCTCAATGCTAGAGGTCTTTGTAGCAGATGCTTTTTCTGCTTCCTCGTTCTGTGTGATCAAATATTTACTGTGTTACTTTTTTCAAGTTCAATGTGTTGTTCAGTCCTATTTTGATATATTTATTAGAGACTTTGCAGGAAGATGTAGGTGTGCATTTATGGACTTTACACATGATAAGAAGATGGGTGGTATTGCTGAGCCCAGAAAAACTTTCAGCTCTTTCTTCCAGGGGTGCTGGAGAATGGGGTGAGACTATTACTGAGCAGTAGAAGCACAAAGGAATAGAGAAAAGTTATGAGATGAGTTGGAAACTCCTCAGTTACTTGTGTTGGATAAAAATAAGGAGAAACAGATTCTTTGTCTGCTAGGAAGTTGACAGTAAACTGAATGTGATGATTCAGCTGTGAATGATGATTTTAGGTGCAGTAGGTGTATTATTTGCACTAGAGACAGGGAAGCATGAATGTTATTTTCATAAGCCTTGTTAAGATCTCTTTTTGAGCATATGGCCACCTGTGTTCATGTAGAGAAATGAGAACAGTGATGCAAATGAGAGTGAGTGGGGTGATGAAGGGACCACAGATCCTGTCTAGGAAATGGCAGAAAAGGCAGAATGCATTTATCATAGCAAAATACAGCAAGGGATTTGGGAACTATTAATAAGAATGATTTTGCAAGGAAGTACAAGGAAGGAACAAAATTTATAAAGTTAAACCACAGTATAAATAAAAATGTAGGTAATTTTCTGCAAGTGGTTTCCAAATACATTGGGGCTGTATATTTGCCTAACTTTCTAAGCTCTTGGGGGATGGAGCTGTGGCATAAGCTTACGAGCAGCTCTTTGGAGACAGTGAACCTGAGCAAGGTTTTTGTTCTCCGCTTTAGGTTTATAAACTGTCAAGGTAAAGGCAGCTCTGATCTGTGCCTGAACTTTCTCAGGTGCTCGCTGCTGTGTGTCAGAGCTTGCAGGGAGGCTGTGGCACTTACCTTCCTGGTGTTCCATGCAGTGTGTTCACGCTGAATGCATCCCATTCCTTTGAGCATCTGGGAGGGCCTGTGGGAGCCACTCTTTTTTATGGGTGTTTATGCTGCATTTCCCTCCCTGCTTTCAAGAGCATGACTTTATCTGTGTAGGTGGTGGCAGGATGTTGGGTGGGTTGTGATGAAAAACCTCAGGTGCCTACCTCGTGTTTTCACACTTTTGGTTTTTGTACGTGATGCTGGTTGAAATAATTTGCCTGAGCCCCACCAGTGTTTTTGAGAGGAATTAGAGGGTTTGGATCACCTGAATATTTTCAGCAAGCAATTCTTCCATTCTTTCATACCCAGATGAGCTATAATGTGCAGGATATTGAGAAACATTTAATGTGTAGCAGAAGTGGTTGTCAGGAATAATCCTTTAAAATGTTGTGGGCTGGCAGCTTATTAAAAAAAACTAGATTTATCTAATGCAGTTCTGTGGCCAGGTGCCTCTTCTGTTTTGAAGACAGATCCGTAAAGTGCCATTATCTCCTAAAAAATGACGTGGGAGGAAGTGAGGTTGTTCTGTAAATGCAGGTAGTTCTCTGCAGAGAGAACTTGCTTTTTACATTAAATTACAAGGCTGATATTATTTTGAATATTACAGAGATCTGTGTAAAAGTTAATACTAGATGATCTCTTAGTAACTGCATATATAGAAATTATTACTAGGCTGATAACCTTAATATTAGCAAGTTATTTTGCATTTTCAAATGCAAAATATTTTATAATGGAATATGTGTGTTCCAGAGTGTACCACTGAATACATTTGAAAGTTGCAAAATACATACATTAAACTGTCAATTTTCCAATAAAATAATAGTATGCCTGAGGGTAGATATGAGTAGTATATTCTTCAGTTACTGTCTGGGCATTTATTTGATTACATGATTTTATGTAGTTTGTAGGCAGCTTGCATTTAAAAACTAAAAATCACCCTAATGTACTAGTGTGGGGCATGAAGCCAGAAGGAAAAAACTCGAAGTTAATCATGCTTATGCATTTTCTCTTTCCCCTACCTCTTTGTATCAGGAACTGCTGAAATGGGTTGTGGATTGAACAAATTGGAGAAGCATGATGAAAAACGACCTGGTAATATCTATTCAACTTTGAAGAGGCCCCAGGTAGAAACCAAAATAGATGTTTGCTATGAATATCGATTCTTGGACTTCACTACACTAAATGATAGTAAGTACATAATATTTTTCTTTAGATTTTTTTTCTCTATTAAAGTAGGTGTGTTAATTGGTCCATAATGTTTTTTGAATAGTAGTTAAGTTCTTAAAATGTCTTCAATTTCTTTAAGTAAATGCCTTTTCTTCAGTCATAATGCTTCCATGCAGTGACAATTTTGTGTTGATTTTTAGCCTTATAGCTAGTTACAGGGTATCAGATTTTAGGTTCTTTTACCCTTCCCTCATTGTCTGGTTTGTTTTCTTTGATTATTTTTTTGTGTTTTTACTCTGAAGTGGACATTTGTTTCCTTAATTTGCATCTTGTCCAATTTTCATATGGTAAAGCAATTCAGGTCTGCAAGGTTATATACTTTATTGCTCATTTTCCTTGCTCCCCTTGTGCCCTCTGGGTTCTGTGAGAGGTATTTTGAGATGCTGAAGTTAGTGTCTTCAGTTTTGATAGCTTGCCATAAATAACTCTTATGCAGTTATAGATACTTACAGGTGCACCCATGTAGGTGGAAACAGGATAGTGGGAGACACTAAAGACCTAAAATATCAAAGGGGTGAAGATTCAATCTCATGCAATTTTTACCTTGTTTTTTTTCTTCAGTCTGAAGTAATCTTGTTTTAATTCTTGTGACAATCCATAGATACTCTGTTTTTTTCCTTGCTGATTGACGTCAGGCATCTCTGCCAGTATTGCTCACACCAT
The DNA here is from genome assembly GCA_039654755.1 of Calcarius lapponicus. NCBI lineage: Eukaryota > Metazoa > Chordata > Aves > Passeriformes > Fringillidae > Calcarius > Calcarius lapponicus. The sequence goes on along the minus strand of CM077464.1, from coordinate 37,429,320 downwards.
TGCCTGTGCCCTCTTTCACTTCAGAATTAGCCTGTTCTACGAGCAATTACTCCTCACACCATTTGGAAATCTGAAGCTTGAGCAGAAGGCTGGGACCTGCTTCTTGCTATATATAAAACACCACAGTACCAAAATCTGCTAGAGCTGGCTGGCAGGACGCCAGGTAGAGCCTCTGTGCCCTGCAGTGTGCTGCAACTTCTCTTGTTTTGCAAGTCAGGTCAAAGGAGAAGCTGGAGCCATGAGTCTCTCATGGTGTGAGACAAAGAGCTGCTGCTGTGTCACTTGGTGAGACACCTCGTGCAGCTCAGCATGTCAGCCCAGAGTAGTGGGAATTGGCTGGGTCTTAAAACCTGCTGCAAGCAAACTTCAGTTTGAAAAAGGTGGAGGTTTAGCACAGGTGATTGGACAGGACTGTGCTCTTGCAGGCAGTTGTGAGAGTTGAGAAATTTTGTCTTTGCAGACTTTTGAGTGCCTGTCTTCTGTATTTGTGTTCTGTTTCTTGAAACACTAATTGGGATGCACTGCTGTTATTGAGAGCGCCAAGCAAATGGTAGAGGAATTTTTTTCATGTTTATGTATTGCAGTTGTTTCGACATTTATGTGTTTTTATTTCAAAGTGAACTGTTTATGTCCTTTGATAGTTTGACAGCATTTACTGAGATGTACTGCAAGTTGTGTCATTAGCAAAAATGAATTAATATTGAGGACACACTTCTCTGGGCTTTTCTGGAATGTTCATCACTGTTCTGTCTGAGTGTCTCTCAAGCTTTAGCATGTGCATTATCCTTTCTCTCATAAAGTCTCATCTTTGACACTGTGGAGGAAGAATCGGTACTTGTGGTAGCAATGTTGCTTGCCTCAGGCACAAAGGATGTCTGGTAAAAAGAGAAAAAGTTAAACCCAGGCTTTCTATGTCTGATTAAATGCATAGGTTCATTGTAAAGCATAACGTTTATATGTTTTTCTTACTCATCATAGATTGTTATAATGCAATTTTAGGAGGCATGGCTTTAAGGAGACTCTTAGTAGAAGCACTTCTATCAGATTCTTGGGCTTGCCAAATAGCATAAGCTCTCCAGCTTCGCTGAGTTCTGCTTTGGCATGTTGTATCCCCATCACTCCAGTCTCTGAAGATGTCAGCAGATAGGCAGATGTGGGGGGTATAGAGTGTTGTTCCTGCTCTTTTTCCTTAGTTATCACCTATGACTATGTGCTCTTAGGATTGGCAGTTCCCTCCCTGTTCTAGTCATTGCCTGTGTGAAGGCTTGTGTTTCACTATGTAGTGTTATGCCGTTCCAGGCTTTTTGCATCATGACTGGTTCATTTATGTTTTTGCTGAGAAATAACCTCTGCAGATAGACAGAGTTAACGATGAGTGTTTCACCTATATCTGTGTGGATTTGGAGGCTTCTAAGAATGAAATGCTCCTAGAGGTGTAAAAAAAAAGCATTTGGATTGTGAAGTCTGTCTTCTGTGAATCTACTTTAGCCCTTCCAGTGTGTATGTATATCATGACATCATTTTTTCCACAGGTTTTCTCCTTCATTGGGTTTTTAGAATAAGCCATGTTAAATTATGAGTGGCTACAGAGTATTTTATTGTATTATGCTAGGCCTTATTTACAAAGCTAGTGAGCCTGGTAGTGCAGACAGGTACTCATTTTTCTCTGTAGCTTTTCTATAGCAATGATTGCTCTGATAACTATATCTCTCACAAGTCTTTAATCTTAATGGTGGAAAGGAGGTGATTATCTGCATGTTGCATGTGGGAGCTTATTCACAGGTTACTGCCAGAAGTTCTCCAAGTTCTTAACATTTCTTCTGGTGTTCCAAAAGCAGCTCTTGTTGACTTGGGACATAAAGGTGGATACTGGTCATATTTGCAGTTTAGAACTGCATGTATTTGCAAATTTGATATCCAGATAATGAGAGATCAGTTCCAGAATGTGGCATATGTTTAAAGTGCACTTTGGCCTCCTCCTTTTTTTTTTTTTTTTTTTTGGTAAGTTTTTGCAGCTGTATGTGGGGAAATCCTGCTCCCCTCTCTTGCCTCCTGTCAGCTCTGTGAATTGATTTAGCTCCTGTATCTGACAGGTTATGCAGTTTTTTTGTTTGGTTGTCCTCTGCTGTATGGGTGTCTTGTGGAAGGGTCTGAAGAACGCTGGAGTCGGTTGAAGTGAAGGGAGCATATTGTCAGGAAGAGAAATAGAACCTTCTTTAAATCAGCTCACACTCTTACGAACTCAGAGAATCACTGCGTGAGGTTGGGAGGGACCACAATGGGTCATCTGGTCCAACCTCCCTGCTCAAGCAAGGTCATCCTAGAGCACATGGCACATTATTGAGCTCAGATGGTTTTTGAATATCTGCAGTGGGGGAGACTCTACAACCTCTCTGAGCAATCTATTCCAATGTGTGGTCACTTGCACACAGTAGAGAGGTTCTTCCTCCTATTCAGGTGGAACTTCTAGTGCCATTTCTGCCCATTGCCTCTTGTCCTAGTTGTCATCACGAAGAGCCTGGCTCCATCTTCTTCGCACCCCCCTTTAGATATTTTATGCACATTAATGAGCTCCCCTCTCAGTTGCCTCTTCTTGACGCTGAGCATGCCCAGCTCCCTCAGCCTTTTGTTGTAACAAAGATTCCCCAGACCCTTGACCAACTTTGTAGCTGTCTGCTGGACCTGCTCCAGATGCTCCATGTCTGTCTTGTACTGAGGAGCCCAGAACTGGATACAGCACTCCAGATGTGGCCTCCCCAGGCTGAGCAGAGGGGCAGCATCACCTCCCTCGATCTTCTGGCAATGCTCATTCCCTTAGCATCAGTCTCTTGAAAACAAGGATAAAACTGTCCTGACAATCATTTTTCTGGAACATTAGCTAGAAACTTAAGTTTGCTTGCTGGCTGTCTTTTGTTACTGTTTATCTTCTGACATGCACAGCTGAAAGAATGTAAGAAAATATGCTCCTTTATTAATTTTTTTTATTATTTTCTGAACTTTTGCCTTGCTTGGCACTGATGCAGATGTATGTCCAGTGGAAAACGATGTTTGATTGCTTACTTGAGTGCTGTGTAAATAATGCATGGATGCAAAAGACAGATTTAAGGTTGCAGGTGTAAGCTTCATTTTTATGTTTCCCAGTGTTAGAAACTGATTTACTTGAAGTAAAGTTTCTTGAAGTGAAGTTTCTATGGAATGACTGTCCAAGCTTTCAAGGAAAGCAGGCTATGAAGAACCCATCAGTTTCCATTGTGTGCCACAACACTGATAATCCGCATGGTTCTCCAGAATTGAAGTAGTTGGATTTGCCACTGTCCTTTACTTTTTGAAAAAGCATGTAAATTGCTATCAGCAAAGGGTTATCTAGTGTAGATTGGCACTTGAGGAGTAAAGGGCATTTGGCTAAGACATTTCAGGCTTGAGGTGGGCATGCTTGTTTTGAGCTGTTTGCTTTATAAATCTGCTTATGAGCCTTATCTTGTTTCTGTTAAGGTGGCCTCTTCCAAGAAATCCTAGTCTGTCTTCTGTGCTGTCCCTTGACAGTGTCATTCTGTGTTCTGTTCTTTAGTCATCTGTAATGTCCAAAGCTTATGGGCTGCATTTCTCCCTCAGGTGAAACCACATCCGTTTTCACCTAAATTAAATTGATAAAATCATCACAAATTTTTGCTTGTGAAGAAGACATTGCTGTATTTGTGAATTGGGTGGCTCATTGCTGGTTCAGCAAAATGTCAGAAGAAGCGCAGAGGAAGTTGTCTTCTCACTGCCTTAAGAGACAATACTAATGTTAAGTTGCAATGTCTGAATTTTATAACAATAAAAAAACCAAGGAAAATAAAAGAGTTGCAGCAAACCTTTTGCCACAAAGCTGGAAGAGACAAATTAGGGTCTACTCTATAATACTTCAAGACTTTACTAAAAAAAACCCTGAAACAACAAAAGATTGTATCACCTGCCCAAAAGTCAAAAAATCTTTCTATTTTGCATCCTTTGCCTTATAAAAAAAATGGGATGAAGAAGGATCATCTTATACCTCTGCTATCTCCAAGTTTTATTGGAAGTAAGAGGCAAATGGTGAGCAAATCTCAGGAGGATATGTGCTGGCAGATGGAATAGTCTTAAGCAACTATGTTTTCAGCAGTGCCTCTATGGGGTAAGCTGGTTTGTTTTGTTTTTTTTGTTGAAAAGAGAAATATTTCAATAATCTGCATTCCTTCCTTTCTCTTATCTGATCTACTTGTTTTGGAAAACTGTACTTGCTTTGACAGACCATACAGAAACTAAGCTAACTTATTCATCCACTGTTTCTTTTCTTTCACCTCTTTGGTTATGATGACCTTCTGAGAAAAAACAACAATCTGATAGTAATTTCACTCTTCACTTCTCAGAATAGTGTGGAATTTTTTGGTGTTTAGGGGAATTTTGTCGACTGACTTGATTGGATTTTTTTTTTCTGTTTTGCTTTACATTCCTGTAGTATTTCATTGGCCTGATGAGTTACGATAGGTTTTGGCCTTGAATAAAGTTGGCATGAAGCATATGCTAGCCATGTGATGAGAATGGAATGGGGTATAAATTTTTTTTTAAATGGGGAAAGGCTATACTCTGAACAAGCCATTTGTGCTGTAAAACCACTAAAATCCAGATGTTTTGATGGAATGAAAAATAGCAATACTTCACATGTCCCAAAGAAGTTTTTAAGTTATGATGTGAATACATGAACATATGGTTTTTATCCTGATTGTCAAGAATTCAAGAATTTGTCTCTTTAGTAAAAAAAACCAAAAAAACCAACCCAGAGAACAACATGAAGAAAATTATTTAAAAGGAAGGTTATTAATTACATTCTAACATTCCCACAATATTTTTTGCTTGAATGTTGTAAGTGTTGTAGTCTAAGGACATGTATTTTACTAGGACAGTACTCCTAGTTTAGTACATTTAGTACATACATGAAACCTTCTTATTTGAGGCATTTTGGGATGGGTACATATATATATATGTATATATATATATAAAATTTGAAAGTGTATATATCTTTCAAGTTCTGACAAGCATATGGATACTTTACCATCATGTTTTGGAGACAGTTATACTGCTTAAAAACCACTTAGTATGGTATTATTAAAACTGCTGTGGCTGGGTTTTTGATTTTTATTGATTTTTTTTCCTAATACAAGACACAAATGATGTGTTGATGGACTTTTATAGAGGACATTATTATATTAGAATCAATAGTTAAGAGTATATCCATACTGAAATCTTTTATTTGAGATTAAATTTCAGTTTTGGCTTCAATTAATAGCAGCCCCCTCAGTTTTCTCCTTGGAGAAGGAAGAAAGTCTGATTCAGAATTAAAAGTGTCATGCACTGGAGATTGTGCAAGTAGAGGACAGGGAAGCATTTTTCCTGTAAAAAGTGTATGCACTTTTGGTCAGGAAATTCTTTTTGCTGTAGAACATAGTACTTGTTGATTTCAATACTTACCTTCTCTTCCTATCAGTAATTTTTACATTAAGCAGTTATTTGTGCCTGACTTCTGCTTTCTGTTTCACTTCACCATTCACCTGGGAAAAAAACCCAAAACTCAAACATAAAAAAGAAAAAACTCCAAGCAAGTGGCTGTATGACTGAAAAAAGAACAAAACCTGCAACTCTTCATTTGCAGGTGTGATTTGATTTAAGACTAGTAAAAGCAAATATTTCCCCCTTGGCAAAGTTATTTAATTTTGTTTTCATTTCTGTAAGCAGAAGAATATAAATTAAATTAGCATTTGAGTTTTGTATTTCAAGTTGACCAGGTCTGTTACCACCATTTAGTCCTCAGGAGTGATGAAATAAAATTAGCGCAGCAAAATATTGTTAGGTTATTTATGAGATGTGATAACTTGAACCAGACTATGTATAGATCACCTATAACTGACTAAAACAATCCTTCAGAGCAGATTAATGTCTAGCAGGTTCAGAGCAGAAAGATGATGAGCAGGAGAGGCCAATGGATTACTGCTTTGTAGCCCAGATTCTGCTAATGCTTCCCTTTCTTAAAGCTTTGTCCACACGCATAACTCATTCAACTTTATTTGATTAGTATGTGATCTAAAGAACCAACATAAGGGTTTTGCTGGATCTGAGCTTCTGTCCTTTCTGTTAATGCAAATATGAAGAAATGAAATCGTTTGGCTTGGTTTTCTGTTAGAAGTGAATTCCAGTCTGTGGCAATACAGAATCACAGAATATTCTGAGTTGGAGGGGACACCCAAGGATCTTTGAGTCCAACTCTTTAAATAAATGGCCCATGCAGGGATCAAATCCACAGCTTTGGCTTGCTCCAGCCAGCTGAGATAATTTCCAGTAACCCTTCAGGACTTGCCACTTTTAAGTCACAGCAAAATGAAATGTTCCTGCTGTAGCAGTTTATAAAACTCACTTGTGTGTCTCAGGAAATTTGCAATTTGACATAAAAGGAGCATTCCATATGTTGGGAGTTTAATAAATGCCATAAATTACATCATAAATGTAATTGCTGGAAAGAGTAATTAGATTTGAACTTTACTGTTTTTTAAATAAAGATGCACAACTGTGAGATGTATTTTAGTTTCTAAGTGGAAGCTCTGCTTTCCATAATTATTGGTTGTATCTAGATCCTTGTTGTGATAGACTGCATGCACTCACTTTTTCTTCTAACGTATGTGTATATATATATATATATATGTTTTGTATCTGTACATCAGTGAGGTGTGCAATACACAGACACATATATATCATTGAGAGGAGTAATTCCTGGGGATACGAGCTTTCAATCACTTAATTTTTGCTTTATTTCTACACTTAATTATACCACAACAGAAAGTGCAAAGAGCTTTAGCTGAAGTCCTGTGATGACTCTGACAGAACTGGGAAGAAGTCCTGGGTAGTCCATTGTGCTGGTGGCTAGATCATGGTCTTCAAAGCAAGAAGCTGGTCAATAGTATGAATTAACTATTCTAGCCCAAATGTTAACAGCTACATACCTGCAGAAAAGCTGTACCATTCACATAATTTCAAATGTGAAAAAGCATAACGTTTGCTGGCATTTCGTGTCCCCTCAAGATCCAGCTGTACTGTGACATCGCTATTTTGTGTTGAAATAATACACTATAGACTAGATGAAACCTTAGATGTAATATGGTATGTATGTTAGAATGTCTCAAATATGTTAAAGAATGTAAGTATCATGTGTTTTGGAACTCTGTTTTCAACTTGTGCTTGGAAACAGTTTTGGTTTAGAAGCTTTTATGGAATCCCAAGTACACCTAGTGATGTCATAGGCACGCTTTCTGTGTGGACTCTGCTTGTGTATTTAGACAATGGGTGTGTGCAAACCAGAAATGGACTAGGGAGGAAAGGAACATCTGCAGGATGCTCTATTTATACATGTTTCACTTTGTCAAAAAAAAAAAAAAAAGTGTCACAATAGTCATGTGGGTGCTAACTTTCTAGTCTGCACCCATTTTTAGAATGAAGATTGCTTCCTATAATACGCCATTCTTATGCGGTCATTCATTTTACCTACTCTGTGAGCTCAGGGTTCTTCTTAACGTAGTTAGTGAACTCTTCCAAGAGATACATTCCATCATCACATTTACATGGATGCTGTAATTCACTCACATCATGGAAAAGTACAGATACTGTCTAAAAAGAGTTCTCAGCTTCTAAGAAACCTTTTCTTTCTCTCAGCAACTCAGGAACTGCACGTGATCTTTCTGAGTGGCTGTGTCTTTTCTTTGGCCTCTGGCTTTGCACATTTTTCCAATCTTCATGTGGTTTTCATCCTCCTGATGCTGTTCAAGAGCCAAGGAGCCAGATTTGGCAGCCTGCAAGGCTGGCAGACAGGCATTTCTCATGGAATGGTGAAATTATTGAAGCCACAGTTTTTTTTTTCCTGTTTTCTCAGAAGCAAAACTTGCCCTGGGTTTAACCGGAGCAGGAGATCACACAGTAACTTCAAATAGTAAAAGTCTCATGGTTTTATTATGAGAGAGAAGTGATTAGGAGTCATCGCTGTGGTAATCTGCTGAGTCTTTTTAGAACTTGTTGCTACAAATTCCTTGACATTATCCAGATAAAAGATAATATACAAAATCTATGCAGTATTATAATGGAGTTCTTAGTATATTTACAAAATAAATTATTGTTGTTTGGCTAAGATCTCCTGCAAACAAAAGTTTAGAATTGATTCATCCTGAATGGAGTATAGCCCCTTTGACAAAAAACGAACTTTTGGTGTCAACTGCTCTTGACCTTGAGATAGCATCAAACAGATGTACATTGATTGTGCAGGATTTTTTAAAATGTTTGCATTTATATTCCTTATGTTCCAATGTGAAGAACAAAAAGTCTCTGTTCTGATGGAAATGGTGTCAACATTCAGCTGTTTCACATAACCTAAAACAGTGTCTCGGTGGGTCATGTCCAAGGGTCCACACAGCAGAGGACAGGCTGGTGTCAGGCTGTGCATTGTCTGAAGCCAGTAGTGTGGGGCAAGAGGAGCAGACAGACAGGTTGGGGCAGTTGCTTCTGGGGAGGTTACACTCCCCGTTAAATGTGTTTGAGGGTTTTACTTTGGACAAGTCATGTGTTCTGCTGTACACTGGGCATCCCACTGCATATGTTTCAGAGCAGCCTGCGGGAAAGGTATCTGCAAAATGCTCCTGTCTGGCTTTGAGCCCTTCTGGGGGCTACTCCAGGACATGCTGGTTTGTCCCAGCATCTGTCTCACGCTTATGACTGTACTTGTCATTGCTCTGCCCAAGTGACACTTGTAAAGAGATTTCATATTCAGAAGCATGTCTGATTTCTGTTCTACATCTGTTCTGGGTTTGTTTTCTGTTAATGCATTTTCATACATGCTACCAGTGCAGCTACTGCTTGATGACTTCTCTTGACTTCTTTTTGCCACTGGCAGCTGTGGCAGCTACTCAGTGAGCACACTCCAGATGTGCTGACTGCCTCCTGCTTCCTCCCTAGTGTTGTCTGAGGGTGAAGACACGGACAGTGTTTTAACCTTTACAAGTTTTTGCTCTTCTGTGTGCTCTGCCCTACCCACGGGGGAAGGTACCATGGGTGTGGGACACAAAGTTGGACTGGTAAGGTTAGTGCTTGCCTTCTCCGCACTGGGGATGGTGTGGTAGGTCAGAATTTGCTGTTGTGCAAGCTACTGCCGTGACTTTGCCATTGTTGGATGAAATTCTGGGAGTCCAAACCTATGTTCACAGATGGCCGTTGCCCTGTGTTGTCCCATGATTGCAGTACCTGTTGGTCAGTGGTTAGGCAGTTTGGGGAGGGGGGACAGCTTTGCAGTGTCATCCTGCAAACACTGTTCCAAACACTGCTCTTGCAGAGAGGCTCAGCAGAGCTCAGTGTCTAGAAGAGAGGAGATCCAGTCTTTTCCTGGTGGCATTTAGCTGTTTATCCCTTTTATATGGGCATAGTTACTTTGTCTCTTGCCTGACTTTCAATGCCTGTTTTGACTTTTTCTCCCTGTTGGCAGGTGCCTTTGGCTGCTGATTCAGTGGCCTTCGGGAATCATTACAGACTTGGGACTGAGTTTTTTGCTAAGGAAAAACATGGCTGAAAAGTAGCAGCAGCAGCAGCACACCATGTGGGAAAAGGGAGGGGTAAGAGTGAAACTTGTGCCCTTCTCTTATGAGAAGTGATAAAGGAGGGAGAACTGACAAAAGGAATGGTGAGAAAGTCTGTCTTTCTGCTCCCCTAGCTTGTAGAGAGGCGATAAAGGAGAAGGAAGGGGAATAGTACCTTCTCATCAAGTCCTGCAGTATGGAGATCATCTCCCCTCTATTCTCAACAAGCAAACATGTATTTCTCCCTGGGAAGCATCTGTTCCTTCCCTGCTTTTCTTTCAGTTTACAGAGGAAATGGCCTGACAATCCTCTTCCTAGGCTTTTGGCTGAAGCATCCCGTTCAGAGGACCGTGCTCTGTCAGCTGCTTGATAGGCTGTCAACACTCAGCTGACATGTCAGCTTGTATGAAGCTCCAAAGGGTCTTCACAGCCAGAATCCTTCAATCCTAGAAACTGCCTCCACACTCTTTCCCACAAAAAAAAACCAAAAAAACCCCCAAAAAGCCCACCAAAAAAAAACCACCCAGCAATCAAGATATCTGTCAGCCTTGTGATGAGCTATAACATCCCTAGCCCAGGCTCCGTGCCATAGCATTCCTGCTGCTGTGCCCCAGACAACACAGACACTTCAGGCTTCTCCACTGAAGAAGTGGAGTGGAAGGCACAGCTGGAGTGGAAGCTAAACAGCAGTGGGGCAGAGAAAGAGTTCAAGTAACATATTGGCTAACTTTATTGTCGGACAAGATGAACATGGCTCAAAGTTACAAGTAAAGCGGTAAGAAAAATATGGAGGGAAAGTGGGATCTGGAACTCCAGGAGCAGGGACAAAGACAAGGAAAAAGGATGGTGGGGTGCTGATACGGCCTACACCAGAAACATTCCCCCAGGGACCAGCATGACTAGAGAATTAACTGGAACAAAATTTAACTCAGCTTTGGTGCCTAGCATTGGACCTAGTCATGGAGAGAACGTGAGAGGTATGCACGCTGTCTGTGGGCTGCATGTTAAAATGGGGGGAATAAAAGCAAATCTTCCAACATACTTTCACCTCCCCTGATACAAAATGAGGCCTCCATGCTCTGGCTATCTCTGCAGCAGATCACACACAGAGCTGAGAAGAGTTCCAGGGGCAGGACCACATTGGCACTGCTGTACCCCTAAGGGAGTATGGGACCTCTTGACTTTTCATGACTGCAGTGGGAAAGGGCACTGTCCTGAGGCCTCTGCCACCTATGTCTTCCAAAGAGGTAGAGCCACCCTGGCCTAGACCAGTTGTAGGTCATGGACATGGAGACCCCCAAACATTGTATGTAATGCTCTGTTTTCCTGTGTTTGGACAGGGAAGGGATTTCACAGCAGCACCTCACTGTGTCTGGAAGCCTAAGAGGGAGGTGTTAGCTTGACACTTACTATGCCCTGCTCCCTTGATATGAGCACTCATGCACGGTGGAAAGAGGAGAAAAGGTCTTCAGAAAGGAGTGGGCATGAGGAGAAAATAGGGCAGATGAAATAGGGAAAGAATGTCAAGGGAGAAGAATAGCTGAACACAAACTAAAAGAATTTGAGGGGTCATGAGTGACTGTAGAAATGGAGGGGGACAGATAGCATTTGACATGTTGAGCAGGAAGAGAAGACATGGCCTTGCATGAGTTTTCAGTATTCTGGGAGCTTTCCAGTGCCAGAGGGATGCCTTTTTGTTGTGTTGTATCAATGAAGCCCGGCAGGGACTGCGGCTGTCACTCTGACAAGATTTGCTATCAAGTTCTGCTTAAATAAAACCCATCCTATCATGCATGGGCAGGCACATGGTCTTTTACTGAAGAAGACAACTTACATTTCTGGATTCAGATCCCTTTGGGTCTTTCATGACAACTTCTTTTTTATTTTTTTCCTTCTTTTGAATCTCAGTGACAGGAAAAACGTCCTCTGAGTGTGTGTTAGACTTATTTCATTATTGAACAGGGAAAGCTTACTTTAAACCTTAAAATGCTGTCATTTCTAGAAAAAAATCAACAGTCAATTTAAATTTTGTTTAGAGAATAACCTGAGAATATTTATGTAATTTTAATCTATCATGGAAACTGTGTAATTTCTCATTTTCTTTGCCCTGTTCTGTAAATTCTGTAGAATTGTTGCTTTAGCAACAAGCATAATTGTGACTGCAGTTTTAATTAAGGTTGTGAATATTGTACTCAGCAAAATAATGTAGTTTGCAAACCTTAATTATTGTCTCAATCTTAACTGTTCTTCAGGTTAGTGTTCTCACAGGATTTGCATGGGTTTTGTGTGCAAAAGCCTCACCTGCATTTTCTTTACCTTGACTTCGTATATAGAGAGGCATTGATCCTATGCCTGTGAAGGTGCTTTATCTGCTTCAGGCCTTTTTTACTGTTTTGTTTTTCAGTGCCTGTGTGTATGTGCACAGGTGACAGGTAGCCTAGTAAGTCTGTAGAAGATGTAAATATACTGCCAACCAAACATCTCACACTGGGCCTGGTATAAAACACCTTTTTGCCATAGGTGTCAGTTTAGTGCTGTATTCCGGGTGCCTGCTGGTTCATGGCTAGTTTGCAGCAGTGTCAGAACTCTTCAGTGTAGTCACTTGGTGAAATAGCATTTGATCATTACTGTTTTGCAGCCATAACATATTACAAAGCTGATAAAGATTGATCCAGGCCTCCAGATTGTGGCCTTCTCTTTAAGCGATGAGGCAGCCTGAAAATATGTTCATTGCTTCTGTAGAGGACAAGAACTTATTAGCATTTGCCAAACACTGTGCTAGTCTTGCTTCCAGTTCCCCAGCTAGCTCCTTTGGCACTTGTTCAGCTATCTTGGCAAAACCCTGGCACGTGTTACATATTTTTGTCCCATGTTTTAAACAGTCTCAGTGACTCGGTTTTATCTTACTGCAGTCATACAAGTGTGTAATTTCCTGGACTGAGAAGTGGCACAATTACTACATGAAACTGCAGCCTGCTTTCTGTGAAACAACTTGCACAACCAGCAGACTCTTGGTTTGTGTACAGTAATGGTTTTGCAAATGACTTGATACTTGTGACACACTATACTCTGTGATAATCTTAGGAAAAGCAGGGGAGTTTCCAAGATATGAGGTGGCACGTGAGAAGTTTCGGCTGAGTCTGATGCTTGCTCAGCAGCTGCTGTAGTGAACTGATGTGGCTCTTCCTGGTACGTGGTAAATCATGGACTGTGATAAGGTCTTGCACAGGAACTGCAAGCTTAAGGCTTCCCAGCCAACTGGTTTTTGCAAAACCTGCTCATTTCATATAAATGAAGCTTCTTTAGTTGAATTGTGCAGAACTCGCAGCTTCTGTCTCCCCCCAAATAATCATCCTCTCAACTTGAGACTTGCAGTGATTAGCTACAGATTCTTCTTGAAAGAAACAGTCCTTTCAAGGGGAAGAGAACCTCATTAAGCCTTTGTTGTGAGCTGCAGCTCTTGATCAGCCCACGAAAGACAAGCTTGACAGTCATCAGGTGAGTTAAGAACTGCAAAAATATTATCTGTCTCTGTTAAACAGTCATCAAATGAAAGAGTTCATCTCAGTCTGAGAATACAGAGGCTTTTGCGTACGATGTGGCACATAAAAAATTAAAGACATCAAGGATGTGAGAAGTCCTAAAGGTGCCAAGTGTTTCCAAATGAATTGATAAAAGGCCTTAAATCTGAAAGAGAATGAGGTATGAGGCTTACAGATAAACAGGTGGAATTTTTGAGAAAGTTAGAGATAAGCCAGGACATGGTTACTAGTGAAGTACAAATAAACAGCAGTCTACTGCTGTAGTTCCTCATTTGCTAAGCCCTTTGTGGTATTCTTCTATTTGAACAATTGTTTCCTGAATTTCTTAATAACAACTGGTAAAAGAATTGACAAATAGTCCAAAATTGCATGGGTTAATTCACAAGCAGTTATTGTACAGATTACTAGTAAGCAAAAAAAAAAAAAAAAAAAAAAATTAGCATCTACTTCTATCTCAAATCACAAAACAAAAGAACAAAAAGAGAGTGACAGAATAAATGGTCTTTTGTTAAGTTATTGTTTCATAAAGTTTGGAACTGTGTCAGAATTGCCTTTTTTTTGGTTTTGTTTTGTTTTTGTTGTTTATTTACTTAGGAATGCTCAGCTCAGATGCAGCATCTGTCTTTCTCTGCAGTCCATCTACCCTATTTTTCCAGCTGGGTTGAATGCCTTGATGAAGCCTTTCAAGTAATCAAATAGATAAAATTGGACATATTTTGTGGGATTATTTTCATTGTTCTTCACCACATGTTCAATGAATACAACACTTTTTAATTGTAACACTTTGTTGTCAAGCTGCACTCTTGCACTACTTGTTGTCATTGTTGTTTGTTTAGTTTGTTTTTTTTTTTATTATAGTAAATTTTTGTGAAAAATTGGTGTTCTCATCAACAGATGCTTTCAGAGTACCCTTCTAGAAACACTGGTGGAAGCTCAGACTACTTTATCAGTGATATTTCATTATTAGCCAATAGCAGGTCTGGCCTTTTTTGACATAAGAGAAGTTAGAAATTCTGTTCTGCAGAATCTACTTAGGACTGGGGAGAAGTGAAAGTGTCTTTGACGTGGGCTGTCATATGATTAGAAGCTAGAGCCACGTGCAGCTGCCTGTGACCTCTCTTTGGGTCGCTTTATCAGGAGCAGCAAGAAGACAGTATTCGCCAGGGCATAGAGGCACTGCTTTATACTTTTTCCCAGGTTTGCTCCTGAGGTAGTGTCTGTGCAAGGAGGAGCTGGCAGGAATAACTGCCTGCAGGTCTGTTGTATGGTCACTGTGAATATGCATTGTCACACAGCACTGTGCCACCTGTAGAGGTTATTTTATATTCCTTGTAAATAGAACCATAAAAGTGACCTGCTCATTTGCCTCTGTATTCTATTACTTAATCAGTAAGAATGTGCATTTAAGAAATTAATTTTTGATGTTATTAACCCAAAAGGGATCCTATCCAGGGCGTAAGGGAAGTCTTAGATCTTAAGATTGTCTGTGTAATGCTTTTTAATTACCACCTTCATACCCTGAAAGTATTCTGTTCCTGTTGGACAGGACATCTATTACACCTTTATTGCATATACTTTCTACTTTGGTATTAGATTATATTTACTTCATTAATTTGTTCTTTAGCAGCTTTGAAGATAAGGTTTCTCTGCATATTTCCTTTTAATTTCCAATAAGCATTGTAGTTGCAGCACTATTTCTGACAGAACGACTCTTGAGAAATGAGGGTAAAACAATGCCTTCTTTTGGAGAAATATTCTGCTACTATTTGCAAACAAAATCGCAACAACAACCATTTTATTGCAAACTTAAAAAAATAAACTAAAAAATATATAATTTGCTATGGTTGTTTCATTGTAATGATGCTTGAATTTGTGGCCATTTTCCCATAACCCATATTAAGCAATGGATTTCCATGCTATCAGTATCACTGTGTGGGAATTCTTCACTTGGAAACAGAAACTGGCCGCATTTTTCTGAAACGAGGGAGTAGGAGTTCAAATTCTGCAGAGTGACAGGAAAATTTGCTCTAAGTGAAAAAAGCAGGATTTTTTTTTGCCAAGAAAAGCTTTTTTCTTTAGTAAATCCATCACCCATGCTCTAGCAGACTTGCCTAAAAAAACAAAACGGTACTTTTGGGAAGTGCTTTGTTAACTTCTAACAGCCTTTTCCACTACTCTTTGGCTTTCTATCAAGCATTCTTGCCAAGTTGAAGTGATGTGGTGTGTTTGGCAGTGACATACTGCTTTTAGGTGCCAGTGGTGAACTATTGCTTGCTAGTAGTTTTCAATATTCTGTGAAAGTCTCATCACTGTTAAATACACTGTTAGAGGTGTTACAGAAGGCAATATCCCATAATACCTTTTGCAGGGTTTTCTTTCGAGTCTTTATTTCTGAAGGAATTTTTTTTTTCAGAGGGTTTGTAGGTAGTAGTGTGATGGATTTTCTGTTTTGTTTCTGAACTGGTTTCCTAGGGAAACGAGAGTTAAAAAAGGCTCACAGTCTGTCTGTCTCATTCCTTCAAATAATTATAACTGCAGAATTTCAAAACAATTTGTGAGAAATTTAGGCTGCTCCTAGAGCTGTGGAAACTGCCAGTTGGGCAGAAGACTGAGACCTCTATTAATCAGGGAAAGGCAAGGAGAACCAAGATGTGCACTGACAGCTCACTGGCCAGTGAGCTCATGCATTGCTCCAGTGTAGCCACATAATCACTGTTTCTCATCAGTTTGAGGAATCCAAGAGGTAAGAAAAAAAAACCAAAGGAACATTTGAGGCTGTGGCAGCAAGGTTGAAGAACAAAAGCTTCATCAATAGGAATGACTCTCCATTAGCTGATGGAGAAAAACTTGAGTACTTGAATGGGAATTTGTATAATAGCACAGGTAGGAAAAAGTCAGGGAGAAATACTTTATCTTGTATTGATCCTAATAGGATCTTTGACTGCCTTTGTGTACCAGCAAATCCAAAAATGTATGGACAGGAAAGTAGGTCCTCTTTGGAGCCTCTCACCTCATTTAATACTTACATAATTCATTGCAAAATGACCGATCCATTTGGTGATTTTAACTTTGTTTAGTTGATCTGGTCACTCTAAAAATCATAAATGGGATGATACATGACTCTTCCACATGCCAAATTAATCAGGAACCATTGGAAATTTGCTTGATAGGGATTACTGCTACCCTGTATTTTTGTATTTCCCATGCAAACCTTTGCATGTTAAGTCTGTCATGGGTTTCCTGTGATGATTTTGAACAACATGATTTGGACCTGCCAATATTGCTGCAGATACCAGAACAGCTTCAGTTCCAGCTGGATGGCTCCCTTTGGTGCTGTGGGGTAGCTGAAATGTCCCAGTACAGCTCACCAGTGGCACTGAGGGCGAGTCTCATGAGGGTGACATGAGGTCTGCTGGGACAGTAAAATATTGATCTTGCTTTTGTAGACACAGACTCTTCACATGAAATTCACATACCCTGACAGAGGTATTCTTAAAATTAGCAGTGGGGTGAATATATTCTCATCATCAATACTTAAAAAAAAAAACCCTGAAGTGTGGGGCAGGAGAGCTGAGAGGAATAGTAAATACTATAGAATATTTTCCATTTGGTTTTTCATTGCAGTTCCCCAAGCAGGCCTAGCAATTGGAAAATAAGCCAGATCTAATTTGCTTGTATTCCTTTTTAAAATTTGGTGTTTTCCTGGAAATTTTCATGGAGTTAAATAGCTCAGTTTTTGACTCTGTTTATAATCTAACAAGAGATTGTTGTGTTATGAGTCTTGTGTAGTTGTCCACAGAAGTGTTCATCTTAAAATTACTGTGGGATAATTTGTTTTTAAAAAATCCAAATGCATTATAAGCTCTTTCCCTTGAATTTACCTGACCTTGAATATCTCCTGTTTATACTGAATTAATACTTATTTAATCATGTAGCATTCTTTACCCAACTTTCTTTTCAAAAATGACTAAACCTGGGGCCAAAATCTAATTGAGAGTATACCTTTGAGTAACACAAGTAACACTGGTTGCTTGGTTATACAACCTGTGTTACATTTCTGGCTGCTTTAATATTTATGTAGTTTTGTCAGTAAAGCTGAAAACAATTTAACAGACATCTGTGAAAAATCACAGCATTTTCTAAATAGGGGATTTTGATTTAATAGAGACCAAAAGAATAGTGAGAAGTTACACTATATGTTATCTTCCAAATGAAAAACATGTATCATTTGGAAGTGTCTTCTCTTTATCTAAAATATATAGTATTTCAAGCTAGGAAAAAGATAGAAAGATGAAAGTCATTATGTTACTTATCTAATTTAAAATATTAAGTACTTAGTATCTCTGACTGCCCTATTGAAGAAAAGGAATATCATTGATACAGTCAAGAAATGAGAACATCTGAAACAAGGTAATATATGGACTTTAGAGACAGGGCTAGGAAAAATCCCTTTCTAGCTTTTAAAAAAACCAAACAAACTTGGCATGCAGTATCATACTAAATAAGATTTTACGAGAAAGTCTAAAACATCTCTTGGAACAGAAGGGGAGAATGCATGTGAAGCACTGGCGATGTAAAATGACAAGAAACAGAAACCAGCAGGTAATATTTGAATAAAGCCTTCAAGCATTTCTAAAGCTGTCTGTCCTTTTCCGTATATATAATGCAAAGCGTTATGTTTAAAATATATACAGGCATGACCTGCCAAGAGGATTTTGGTTTCCCTGGAGACTATCAGTTCTCAGTTGCAGGGGTTGGCTTGGGGAATAAAAGCTATCTTGATAGATCCTAACCTTTCTTCCTGAGGTTATTGGATATGTCGGTAAATTTAAATCTTTGTGTTGAAGGCTGAATTTATAAAATTCAAATTTTTAAAATGTTCTCTCTAGATTCCAGCTTTTTCTCCTGGCATATATTTCTTGTATGAAGCAATTACCTTGTTTTTTGGGGAAAAAAAGGAAACCTTGATAGTAATACTTTGGTGGAATACTTAGCTTTATCTTCTTTGTCTGGCTGTGCCAAGTCATTGATTTTAATCACAGTTATCAGTGTATAGTGAAAAACTTGCATGAAATCATAGCAAGTGTATTCAGCCACAGTTACTACTTAGTTGACTTACTTCCCCTCCCTTTTCCTCAAATGTTTGAAATCCTCTTGTCATTTTTCAGTTTGGAAACTAGGCTTCAGTCAGATTTGTAGTTTATAACTACCTTGTGAGTATGGAAAGAAATCCGATGTAATGAATGCAAGCTACTTCTCTACAATCTCTGCTTGATTAAAATTGAAAACAGTAATCTCAAGGTTGTTCTCAGTTGGTTTGGATCGAAATACATAGACGGTAATATGTACCTTTCTGCTTTTGACTTCCTTAAAGAATCAGTACAAGCAGCGTTTTATTGACAATAGGATATAGTGATTTGGAAAGCTAAGAAATGCTAAAAATTCCATTTCAGAGGAGATTTTTCTCATCCAGTAAAGTGTACCATAAAATGAATAAATTCTGCATAATTTGAAGCTTAATAAAGTAGACAATTTTGTACTCATCTGAGGATATTATCTGTGCTTTTTACAGTTTTTTTTCTTACTTCAATGCTATTTTCTTACTGCTTTTTGTAAAATTTGCAAAGGAACCAGTGTTACTTTATTATATTCTGCAGTTCTAAAATCTGAAATGAAAATTCGCCAGAAATACGGAAAGCGCATTGAAGTGAAGCATAAAACAGAGAGGAGGAGAAGGAAAGGAAAAGGAGGGGTTATGACAGGGGGAAAAGAGAAAATACATTTTAAAGCGTATAGGAGGGAATGAAGGTTAGGTAGACTGCAGAGTTAGCTGTGAAACTTGCCAGTATTCATTATTATTGCTGCTAAGAAAAATCACAGGCACATTTGTTAGAGAGGGGTCAAAGCAAAAAAAAAATGCATCAGCCCTCCAGCTTTTATGATGCCACCAACTTGTAAGATATTGGAAGATCTCTTCAGTGAGTTGTACTATTTTTTGCTCATTGGGTAGCTCCCCTTTTCCTCCTTTTAAAGTATTTGATAACTGGCTGCTTGCTGTGAGAGACATGACTTGCTGCACTGCTGGTGGAAGTGATGGGAAGTCCTGTTTCACTACTGCTTAAGCTGTTAAAGGGAACAGCATTCATTGTTAGACTTTTGCAGCTGAAGTATTGCCATCAACAGATTCATTTCGTGTCTCAACCGGATTTAGGAGAAAGAACCAGTACTTTGGGGTGCTGTGGGGGGGATGGAAATACATGTGAATCAGCATGCTGGTCCATCCTGTGGTTCAGAATTAAATCTTTCTCTCCTCTGTAGTTGAATGTAATACTCATCTTTAGGAACTTACACAGATAACAAGTTTGTATGGATAAAATGTAACTTTGAACACTTCCTGTGTTTTGTTGGACATAATTGGCATTTTCTTGGTTTTGTGATATGTAAATTATCTGTCTTTGTTGTCTCTGTGTTTGGTCTGGATCAATTTAGGAAGTAGAACCAAGGAGGAGGGAATGGCAAATAGAAAAGATAGCATTTTGAAGAGCTATTGAAGTGCAGAAGGGATAGGATTTCCTAGATTTATTTCTGTGCAAGTTTTAGTGAGAAGTCCCTCCCCTTTTCCACTGTCTTTAATTTTTCTTTTTGCACAGTCATTAACCCTTTTAACCTCTAGTAGGTAGTCTTCTGTTTGCTCATTTTGTATAATTCTGCCCACAGGCTAATGGGTATAAGCTGTGAGTTGTTTAAGAAGTGCTTGTTAATTTATTTAGGTTGCTAAACTTCTATTTAGTCATTGTTTTTAACTTAGTGGAGGAGATTGCCTGGGTATTTCCTTTTTTTGTCTGAAACACCAGAAGTTAAGCCATTCCATGCATAACCACATCATTGTGGCAAACATACCCTGTTCTTAGGATACTTATCTTATACTTGCATGACACAGAAATGAAACTTTGACTGGGCAACAAGCAAGGTAACTCACAGATGCAATGAGATTCAACAACACAATTGATCAGGTAAGTTCATGTAGTCTCATTGCATCTGTGAGTTATCTTAGTACTTTGTCAGTTTGGCTAATGCATGTATCTGCTGTTTGCTAAAGGAAAGAAAAGAGTGTTGGTGTATATCTGTGTACCTTCATACATGTATATGTACATTTCTATGTATTTACATGCTTTCTAAAGGTATATATGCAGTTTCACAGTCTTTCTGTGGATTTTCTTCCCTCTACCACTTTAAGATACAGTGCTTTGCTTTTGAATGTCTTTAACTTCCATTATTACATTTTCACTAAAAGTAAATACTAGGAACTTATTGAACAGACACCTTCATTTATGAAGCACTGATTGCTCTTGCATATTCATCCTTACTTTCTTTTATGGTGACATTTATTGTATTTGTCTTCAAGATTGAAAGAAAAACCACTGAGAATGTCATTTAGCATAACTGAAAAATCCATGAGTTATATTAACTTCCAGTATCTTGCCTCTGTTAGCAGTCTGAGGAGTAGTGCACCAATACTATCTATCTTCTCTTTGAATTAAGGAACCTATATATGCACCTCATGGAAGCTCAAGCTGCGTTCAAAAGGAAGAGAGACAGTAGTACAGCTTGTATAGTTGTTGCTTCAAAAGCTTGAGCTCATTGAATTCTAGAATTAGTGTGTTTCAGGTAATTCAAACCATGTTATAGTGTCACAAGTACCATATATTTTCTGCTAGGTTAGTTATACTGCTTTAACATCTGTTTGGTAGGTTTTAGTTCAGAATTATTGGGAACTCGTCACAAGACTTGCTAGAAATGTATTTACTGTTTTATGTTCTTTAAGTTACATTACTGGTAGGTTTGTCTTTATTTTCATTAGAAGTACCTTGATAGCTTTGTGTTGGTAGCAAGAAATTTGTGGGTTGAATGAGGAAAGAATAATTATAGTTAAGTGAGAGTAGCATGGTTGCATTGTTCTGGCCTACAAACAATTTGTGCTGCGTGAAAGAGAGTTCCTTAGTGTTTGTAGCAAAGAATGAAAAATTTGCAATAAATGGCTTAATATTTTTTTTGTGTGTGAGATTGACACTGAATGGAAATAACCTTCTCTCAGGATGAGTCTGTAAGTGTTTTGAGAATATTCAAGTACCAGTTTGCTGTCTTCCCTCCAGAGTAACAAATTGGCCTTAGCAAGCCTGAATAGTTGGAAAGGATCGTGATCTGGATTCCTTCAGCTGTTCCAAACTAACTGCTGAATAAGTCAGTGAAAACTGCCTTAAAAACTTTCTTATTTATAGTACAGAGAGGGGATATTTTCCAGTCTGTTCTGCATTATAAGAAAAAAGCCAACACTTCACAATCGGTTGTTACCCTGCACCTTCCTTCCCTTAGATTGTGATGATCCCCAGCTCTCTGAGAGGGGCTGTGGTACCATTCAGCCCTCAGGGCCTGCACAGAGAAACCCAAGGACTTTGGCAAACCAAAAGGTGGCCTGAGAGGATGGTCCTTCATTTAGCAGTCAGTGTTCAGCTTACCCAAATCAGCTGCTCCTTGTGACGCTGGTTTGTTTGTGTATCCTAGTTGTGACTGCACCTTCTGTCAATGCAGTTCTACCTTCCATCAGGAAATCACAATTCCAGTAATGCAGGTAATTCCAAAATTTCAGGTGGGGTGGAAATTCATAGAAACACTGAAAACAATGTGCTTATTTAACCCCTTTGATCTGTAAAACATGAATACATTACTTTTATTTCTGAACATTATACAAATTAAAACCTTTGCTGCAGTTGACATGTTCTTACCAAATGTTTTAAGGTAGGTGAAACTGTATCTTCTCAGGGTAAACTTCTTAGTTAAATTTCTTTGGCTGGTCCTAATACAGTGTTTTGCTCTTCTCAAAGTTAGTCTGCTGTAGATTTGATTTCTTTAAATTAGATTAAAGTTGCTGGAAAGAAATTGATATTAAATTACAGAACAGCAATTCTAATACTAAATAGAAGAAGCGTGCTTGCCTTGCAATTCTACAAACGATCAGGGCTGTTATAAACAGCCATAAATATGCTTGCAAAGGGCCCTGTGTGAAAACATGGAAGATTTTCCAGACTTGAGTGCTTTCCTACGTGCTCTGTGTAGTGCAGAAAAGAGATCTGGGTGCTTTGGAAGCACAGCACACAAAAATCGTGCTGAGTAGGGAGGTGCATGGAGGTAGTGAGTAGGAGTGACAAATTATGTAGTGTGCCTGAATGTTAGCTTCTTTATAGCTCACAGGCTCAGCCCTGCTCAGGGGCAACCACGTGGCTTTGAGCCCTCAGTGGGGAGGGAGAGCTGCACTGTCATTGCCCCTGTGGCCCTTCTGTCAGGAACTTCCCTCTTCTGAGGAGGGCTCCATGGACCCTGGGCTCCCCTGGGGAGGGGACAGGACATCATTCTTTCTGTGAGTGACCTGAAGCATCTGTAGTTTGGGGAAGGACCTGCAAGATTTGTGATGCTGGATAGAGGAGGTACAGAAGGAGCATGAGTGGGTCCATAGTTCACTGGCTATGGGTGCCTTGAGCAGGAATTGCTCACAGGAATGGCCGTGGATTGGGAAACAGTTTCATCCTGCACTTTGTAAAAGAAAACAGTTGGACCTGTATTGAAGGGTCTGAGCCTGATAATACATGTTAGGCCTGGTCATATGACATGGAGTGCAAGTTTGTGGATGACAACAGGGTGAGTGGTGCAGGTGACACACTGGAGGGATGTGGCGCCATTCAGAGGGACCCTGGACAAGCTAAAGGAGTTGGCCCACATGAACCTCATGAGGTTAAAGGAGCCAATTGCCACGTCCCATGCTTGGGTCAGTGCCACCCCGAGTACCAGCACAAGCTGGGGGTGAAGGGATTGAGAGCAGCCTGCTGAGAGAGGCCTAGGGATATGCTGGTGGGTGAAAAACTGGACATGACCAAGCAATGTGTGTTCAAAGCATCCAAAACAGAGTGGCCAGCAGGTCAAGGGAAGGGTTTCTGCCCCTCTCCTGTGCTCTGGCGAGACCCAAGCTGCAGTGCTGCATCCAGCTCTGGGGCCCCAGCACGGGAAAGACATGGAGCTGTTGAAGCAGGTCCAGATGAGGTTCACAAAGCTGATCACAGGGCTGGAGTACCTCTCCTGTGAGGAAAGACTGAGACAGTTGAGCTTGTTCAGCCTGGAGAAAAGAAGGCCCCAGAGTGACTTTATTGTGGTCTTTTAGTACTTAAAGAAGGCTTGCAAGAAAGATGGAGACAAACTTTTTGATAGGAAGTGTTGCAGTTGGAGGAGGAGTGATGGTTTTAAGCTAAAAAGATAGATTTAGATTGTACTTAATGAAGACATTTTTTTACAATGAGGATGGTGAAACACTGGAACAGGTTTCCCAGAGAGGTGGTGGATGCCCCAACCCTGGAAACATTCAGGGTCAGGTTGGATGGGACTCTGAGCAACCTGGTCTAGTAGAACAGATCCATGGGCCTTGCTGTGGGAGTTGGACCAGATGATCTTTAAAGAGCCTTCAACACAAACCCATTCTGTGATTTCATTAAATAGGAGTAACATGGATGCAGCTACCAGGTAACTGAGTTGCTGCATCACTTAATAGTGTGGGTCAGTTGAGTTTGCCAATCTACCTTTGTTTCATACCCCATGATGTGTCACACCTTGAGCAAAGTGTTTTCCTCTGTACGTGGTATGGACAGAGAATGTGTACAATCTATGCACACCCAGATTTGATCTTTGATTGTTTTAATGCAAAGGCAGAGGGACTGGAACTAGATGTTCTTTCAAGTCCCTTCCAGCCCACACCATTCTGTGATTCTATGACAAAGGCTTATTTAATGTTCCATAATAAATTGAGGAACATTTAAAATGCAGATGAACATGAAAACTTAAAAAGGTAACAAGGAGTAGTTAAAAGGAGTCTCCATTATTTTTGTGGAACATTTTCACCTGTAATGTGAACTGTCATTAAGGGCTCTGTCCGCCTTTAGCAGCTGTGACTGAAATAAGAGCATAAAGGCTTAATCAGAAAAACATGTTAAAAGTGAAGACTAAAAAATCCCAACACTTAATTGTTGGGGTAAGCAAACTAAGCTAATGTTACAGGGTAGTAGATAGACAGGATAATAGAAATTTAAAGTAGAACTGTATGCTTGCTCTTTTAAATAAAGTATTAAGGATAGGTGCCAAGAAACCAAGACCCAAATTTGACCTCAGATTTGACCATTTCAGTTAAGAGAAATTAAATAAATTCCATTTTGGCACTTAACGTTTCAGCTTTTCTGGGGCATAGCTATCATTCACATAATAGGAAATTAAAAAAATAATAAAGTTCATTTTATCTTTTTCTTAAATATAAGTGTTAGGAAGAGGAAGTTGCTGTTTATCAAATAGAATAGAGTGAAAAATCACATAATCTGTTGAGTATATATTATATAAAGATGTCTTGTACTTGATGATGGGTGTCATTAAGCATGGGCTAATAGGTAAATCCAGGGATTATTTTGTAAGGCATACTATACCTTTCTTACTTCACAGTGTTAGTTTACAGCATCTCAAAGGTACCCAAATCTATTGTTTTAATACACAAAAATCAAGCTACTTTGTATAGACGGTTGCTGTAACTTTCTTAGTATTTGATCAGGAGGTATCTCCCTCATTAGTGTGGACTGTAGCACAGTTGTCAGAGGTCACATGAGATGCTTCAGTTTGAAGCCAGTCAATGGCTGTTTGTTCTTGGTAGTAGAAGCCCTGGATGATCCAGTGGGAGGGAAAGAGGAGCTCCTTAACACAGGAAGAAGTCCCCTTCAATATCTGTCTTCCCTGTCTTGTTTCTCAGCCTGTTCTTAGTCCCTTGGGACCCTGGTAGCAGTCTGTGCCTCCTTTCTCTTTCCCATGAATTGCTTTTTGGAGCTACAGAAATGATCACTTTCAAATACACATGAAAACCTGTAGATTTTTATGGAAATTCACTCCTCTTATTGATTTCTCTGTGGTAAGATGAGGGTAAGTGAGAATAACTGGTCAGGTTTTTCCAGTAGCAGCAAAGAATGCGCAAGTCCCTACACCCAGGAAAGTCACCTTACAGATATCAGTTGTATAACACAAACTTTCTTTCTGAAGAGTCTGTAAAATTGTAATTTTCTGTATGTGTCAGGCAACAAACTAATTTGTCTGGTAATCCAGTCCAAAAGCAGCAAGCGCCACTATTTCCACCTTCAACTTTACCCTAAGTGAAGAATATGGTTTCTTTGATTTACAAGTTTCTTACACACTCATCTAGATGATAAACAAACAAATCTTCTGAGGCCACATTGAGAAATATAACAATAAATGTGCAAATATGGACCACAACCTAAAACTTAGAGCCAACTGTAGTTCAAGAGCAAAAAAGAGGCTGATAAAAGAAGTCAGCATTATATTTTGGCAAAATAAAGGCTTATAAGCACTGGTGTTCCATTTGTTCTTTTACCTTACACAGGTCCCTGTTGTACACAATTTTAGTCTTCCTTTTGCTTCCAAACTGATATAGTTAGAATACTCTTTAAGAACTAAACCAAGCATTTTAATATATTTTACTGGAAATTGGGTAAGGCTTTCTGAAAATGTTAGCATTTTTCTAAGGTAAAGTAAGGAAAGACTAGACTGACAACTGATTTAATAAATCAGATGTTTCCAAGTAGGCCAAATTTACAGGTATGCACTGTAGAGGAATTAGCTGAAGAAATAATTGAAATTTTCTAATTTAAGATTGAAGACTGTTGAAGAATGAATACAACTCTGTAGCAAAATGTAATGTCCTTTTTAAACCCACATTGAAAGAGTCTTGTGAGATTGTTTGCCCAACTTAATCCCCAGAAAGTTACTGGAAAAAATGTGTTATGAAATATCCAGAGGATGATGTGTAGCAGGGATTTCTGGGGAGGAATCTGCACAACTCAAACCAGTTGGAGAGTAACAAGAAGGCACAGCACAGGTCTGTAGGTCCAGAAAACTCATAGAACTTGTGGGCATCAGTTGTGTAACAGGAACTGTCTTTTTGCTGTGAGGGATCTCTACTCTGAGGAGAAATTAGCAATAGTTCTGTGTCAGACCAAAAATATGTATTATCTGTAAGGCTTAAAATTGTTTTGGTCAGAGTCTGTTAAAATTCATAGTTTCCATTAACTATTGCAGCAATGACTGCTGAATATGTTTATTACAGTTTTCCAGTCTGAGAAGTGCTGTTCATACTGTGAAAGTCAGAATCCAGAATGGCCCTTGAGAACTGAAAGGAAAAATCCTAAAATTCACGAAGAATGGGAAAATTTGGCACTGTTAGTTATGGGGAGAAGAATTTCCTTTGGTTTTTTCCCCTGGGATGATGTTAACTGACATAGGATGTAGTAAGTGTTAAGAGTTTTCCATTCTACGGAGCAGTGGTGAGGCTTGTGCTGGATCACTGTGGTCAAGATTAGGTACTATACTTGAAGAAAAATGTGGACAGTTGAAGAGAATCAGGAGAGAACATCAAAAGTTACTTAGAAATACAGAAGACAGGAGAACAGGAGCATTGAAAGGACTGAGTTTATACAGTATAAAGAAAGTAAGATTAAAGCATGAATGGTGTTAGGAGTTATGAAATACTGTTGCAGAAAACAAATACTCAAGTGGGGAAGTAGCAATCATGAATTTAAGAGAGGGAAATTTAGGCCACGTGCTAGGAAAGGGTTTTAAGTTGGAAAAATAGAGAAGTACTGAAAAATGACTTAGGGGGCTTGTGGAATTTCCATTACTAAAGGTTTTTAAAAATAGATGAGAAAAACAGAGAAACAACTAAACTAGAACTGATCCTGCCTCTAGGTAGTAGGATGAACTAGCTGGATGATCCCACCCATCTCTATTTTCCATTACGTTTCTTTTTTAATCAAGTTACATCCCAAGGCTCCAATTACATGCATTTCCACACTTTTTCCTCACGTTTAGCTTTTAGGAGGAAGCAGCCAGTCTCCCATGTTAATGACTAGACTTTTTACTAATCTTACTCAAGCTATCCTCAGAAGAATCCTGATGCTACATACATGCTCCAGGCAAGCATCAGTTTTCATAGGGGATGGTTAAAAATTGGAGCACTCTGACCAGAATTAACTGTACTGAGTAGTGTTTAGTCATTCCATTGTATCCAAGTAAACCCCTCATTTACAAATTAATTACTTGCAGTGTAGTCAAAAATATTTGGAGTCTCTGAATACAAGAGGAAAAATGGAATTCTCTAAAATCTGGGTTTCCCTATTTTTATCCCCAGTAGGCTCCAGTAAGTAACTGTTTGGTTTATTATTTATTATGCATTATTCATTATGCCATCTCTTTTTATGACTCTGAAGTGATTTGTAGGCTGTTGTAGAAGGTAGAGCCCTATTGTCTGTCAATGTGCATGTTACTTGGATCTCATTTTATTTGTAAAAATAATAAAAAATTCTACATCTTAAACTCCTGGTCAAAAAGTTCCATTATTCCCTTCTGGAACGTGGTCTTACATGAGGAAAAAAACATACTAAGCAGATCTATTCTATTATTATTTAAATTATTCCTTGGTATTATTTGGTTTGAATATTTATTAGTTTTTTGATAACCCCTTAAATTATTCATAAAGGGTAGCCATATGGTTTGATGGAAAAAGCAGTACAATGAAACCTTATTTTGCATTGCCTGCTTATTTCATACAAACTATTCTCCAGTGCTTTTTTTAGCAAAGGCTTGCAAGGTGCTGGGAGCATTTGTTGTGTTTCTTTCAGCATCCCCTCCCTCCTGGTTTCTTCAGTGGGAGGGAAGGACACCCAGGACCTCACCACCCTGTATGCCCTGGCGTGGTTTAGATGACATAATAAATATCCTCCAAGCGAGATGGAAATGAAGAGGCAAAGGTCAGGAAAGAGAGATGTCGCTTCCCATAAAATATGAAAAGTGTATGAGGAATTACTGATGTAGAGAAGAAGAGAATAAAAGATTGTTTTAGGTGATTTATGGGATTTTCTTTTGAATCCCACAAGACTCCAAAGAAAATAAGGGCAATTGCTATACTGACTGAAATATCCATGTGTATGTCAAGTGTCTGACAGGAGTCAGCAACAAATACTTGACAGGATGGCATAAAACCTTGCAGTAAGCAGATTGGGGAAGGATTATTTTCATATACTATGTCTTATCCTCACCTCTAATATGTATAGGTTTGCTTAAATCCTGAGGTATAAGATTTAGTGTTTATTCTAAAAGGTTTCTCATTGCTATAGGTATGCATCACTCGACGTTCCTATTATCAATATACCTACAAAATTTTCTTCAGACATTTTGGCAGATACTTGGTCTCATCAGCATCTTGCATCAATGATCTCTTAGTCTGATTTTGTGTAGATTGATGGTTCTTTTTATAGCTTTTGAATTTGACATGTTCTGCCTTCATTGACTCTTTTCTCTTGTTTTATGTTTTTGACTCAAGGCTCACTCTTCTTTACTTGCATTACTATGACAACTACTAAAACCTAGAATATCTTTTGACCAACTGCCTTGTTTTTATTAAATTCTTCGACTTATCTCTGCCAGACTGTGTGGTGGATTTGGCATTTTAATGTATCTGATTTCTTGTTTAATTGCGTGAGTCTCTTGTGTAATAAAAGTCCTTCGCCAAGACAGCCTGCTTAAAATATGAAATACAAAATAGGTCTCAGGAAAGGTCAGTTTTGGTGTTAATATTGTAGATCAGTGTGAAGCTTACTTGACTCTGAAGAGCCTGGATTTTAAAATACATGATAGTCCAGTGTCGGATTATTGACCAATTTCTTTTTGTTTCCAGCTGAGCTGCCAGGATCATCTGCAGTCAAGCTCTCCTCCTTGTATGATCTTCCAGCTCAGCTGGAAGAATTGTACCAGCAGGGCTTTGTCTTGGCTGCTGTCCACCCTTTTGTGCAACCAACTGATGAAAAAGAGAAAACTCCCCAGGAACAAATCTTCAGGGCTGTGCTTATCAAGAAAACAGAAAGGTAAAGCACTTCCAGTGAACTGGGATAAAAATAGACAATGTGATTTCCTGCTGAGTTTTGACCTACATCAGGAAATTATAGCAGAGTTTACTGTGCAAGACTTGATTTTTTTTTGGTGGGCTTGAATAGGCTTAACATGTTCTTCATGTTTACAATTTGTCTGCAGTTTGGCAGGCGACTTGGAGAATAACAAGTTGAAATATGCTCTGTATTTTGGGATGTGTTGTCATGAGAGGCAAACAAACAAGCCCTATGCATGACAGTTTGTGAGGATGGTCTTGTTGGTACCCTTTAAAAATTTATTAGATTAAATTATGAAAGGAGAGTCGTTTGCTTAGAAAAGGCATATTTTGTGTTTAGACGGTTACAGTTAATGCAATTAATTTGAGAACTGTAGTACTAATGCATACTTCTTAAATTTATGTGTAGACTTTAGGCCCTTCTTTCCTCTAAACAGTACAAGTTTTAGTCAGTGCAAACTCCCTAAATAAAAAGATTGCTTTCCTGCTTTGTGCACTTATTAAAATGTATTAAGAATATTTTGCATAAAGTCTGAATATGAATAAAGAAACAGAAATTCTGTTCTTTGATTATTTAATATGATTTCTAAAAAACAATCTATAGGATGTGCTGTTAAAAAGCCCAGAAGAAAATTAAAATCTGGATATTTGTAAACATATGATTTTTGGTTGATGATTTAAAACCTAATTAAATATTATCTGACCACCCCCAATTTTGCAGCTACCGGTATTGTTGCAGCCATTCTCTCCAGTTTCCTACATCAGCTGCATTCCCCAGTCCAGCCCTTCTTACCATGACCAATTCTGAAGTCTGGCAGATTTTTAAACCTCCATGTGCCAATCATAGTTCCTCTCTTTGTGCTGATGCTTGAAGGAAAGGATGTAGCTGGTTTATACTTCTATTTAAAAAGCAAACCATTCACCATTCAATTTGCTTCAGAGCCAGTTGATAGAGGTTATGGAAAGAGTTGAAATTCAGGCTCTGACCTAAGGAAAAAGTTCTGCATTTTGTTAGCAAGTGTATCTAAGCGTTAGGTGTCACAGGCAATTTGAGCTTCTAAAATAACTCTTATTTTGCCTTGACTTGATTTTAGTTTTATTAATACAGAGCTTCACGCTCGCTTGCCTGTTATTGTTTAAATGGCTTCCAGTTTTATGGTTAAAGCATAGAATATTTGGCTGAACAGTGGACTTGAGGGATGGTGGGCTGAGATCGTGTGGTTTTGGGGCCTTGTCTTCCCTGCCTACACATGCTGCAAGCAATGAAAGTGTTTACATGCATGAGTTTGTAATGTTAAGTGCGTGCTTAAGGGCTTCTGTTGGTTAGGGATCCTGAGGGTTCAACATCTTCTAGGTCTGAGCTCTGAAGGCCTGTCAGGGAAGAGCAGATTCCTTAGTGATGTGGTCCTCAAGCCAGAGTGCTCAGTGTCACTGCTCTCACACTGTGTCCAGTAGTTCACTTCTGTGCAGAGTGATTGTGGAAGAGTACAAAATCTTAATTGCCTGCTCACTCACTTGGGTGCCAGTGTCACAGGCTTTAGACAGCTGTAAATGACTGTACAAAATTGAAGGCAGTAGAGAGTCTTGAACCAATTATATTTCCTTTTAGAGTCACAGTCCATTTCTCTGCATTTTCTTATCTGTCATTTTTGACTGCCTAGGGAAGCGGAAGAGACGTGGTGAAGCAGGAAAAAAACAAGTACCAGAAAGGGAAATTACATCAGTTTGATGTTTCATGTAGCTTAAATGTTCCTGAGTTTGGCTGAGAGCATGGAAGCAGCTTCTCCCATAGTGTGTGGGTGCAACAAATATTTGCATTGCCAAGTGTGATGAAGAGAGTGGGTGTTGCACAGATTTCAGGTAACTATGGCCTGCATAGAGACTACCTGTATCTGAATTGCAAGTTCATGTCATTCCACAAACAGCTGGGGACTAAAAATATGTAACAGTATGAAGAAAAAAGACATACTGTTAATTGTTTTAATTAACCTTTCTCATTACACTGCTGATAATGATGAAATTATATTTTTCCTCCTGAGGACTGTCAGGTGTCTTGTCATCTCAAGGCAGTCTCTGTATATCACAGTTAAATCATGGGTAGAAATCAGGTCTGCTTAGGTTAAGATCAGATGTGTGTTTATTTCTGTCATATGATTTTAGGCATAAAAGTAGTCCAGCCACAGTTGTAGGATCACTGGTAACATAATTTATGCTGTGGAGTACGAATCCATCCCTTTGGTGGTATGGTGTTTATGGGGAGCCAAGAGTCATTAAAAACTCTGTACCTTGGTGTGGGGCCCATCCTTGGGCTTCCTGGGCACTTCCTGCAGAACACCTGAGGCTGCAGCTCTTTTCTCACTGCAGGTGTTTCACCCCAGGTGGCTCCAACACTCTTCACTTCATCTGTCCATTGTCTGGCAGATACTGAGTATGTTTTGCACCTTCCTTTTTTTGTTCTCTGAATGGAACAGAAATGAAATTGTTGCATTAGTGCCTACAGTAATGCCAATTCCATCTATACAGAGACAGAACTGAATGCTTGAATTAGTCTTTAGTCAGTGTTGCACCTTTCTGTGTTACTTTAATGGTTTAAAATTGATACTGTTGATTTGTGCTTTGACGACTTAGTTTTATAGCTCTGCCTCCCCAAAGGTAGGAAGAGGCTATGCCAGGTGCAGCAGATGATGGGTATCAGGAAGACTATGCTGCTGCTGTCAGTGAGATTTGCAGTGCCTGAATTTGTTCAACATTAAAATGGCAAAGGTAGTGCTGAGGCATGTTGTGCATTAGAATTCATGGAAATTACCTGTTAGCGTTATTTTGTCCTATTTTGCCATTGTCCTGTAGTTTCACAATATTCCAAGTGAATTTGCAATGGCATTGTACATTGAGGTGACTTTTAAAGTCACTTTGATAGCTTTCTGTTTAATCTGGTATCTCTGGCTTTGTTATCTTGGCTATGTAACCATTTGTGGTAAATATGAAAATAGGAGTCATTCCTGCTGTAGGACGTTTGAAGAAACACATCCCTATCCTATATGGAAGTTGTACATGTTGAGAATCAAAGATTATCCACTGAAAGTGTTAGGGAAAATATGGAATTAAGAGACAGATTTTTAAAAAAATCAACAATGCAATTGTTTGCAGTGCAAAAGGCATCATGTTTAATTAAAGTAAGCAAAATAAATGTAGGGGTGTTTAACTCTTTAGAGGCACTGGGCATGAAGGCCTACCAAGCTGTTAAAAAACTTTGCCATTGCTCTCATTAAATTTAATAGAATAAATTTAAATATTTCTGTAGCATCTAATGGCATGGTGTACGCTAAGCAGTTGATTGGAAAGTGGTTTGAAAGTCACATAGAATATAGTCAGATAAAAGAATAATAAATTCAATGCTCATGAATACTTTCTTTCCCCCTCTAAATTTCAGTGGACTTAAATAAAAGGCAGTTGTCTGTTCTATTGTCTGTGCTGACTTCTGAGATACGTGGGTTTCTTGAGGAAAAAAATCTTGAAGAATCTTGTATCAGTTGTGTGAAGAAAACTCTTTGAGTCCAGGTTTTTGCAGATTTTTTTTTCTGAATTCAGGGAAGGCCCCAAGAGTGAAGCGTAGGTGTGGCCTGCTGTTCACACTCCTGCTTGAGAAGAGTAGATTCACACTGATTTACACTTAGAATCTCAGGAAAGGGAATAAAAGCTGATACCTGAAAAGTGTGAATGTGTGACAGTGGGTCTCTGCTGATGCAAGGAACAGGGGAAAGTCCATGTGTTTGGGAGGTTCTGGCTAACCAAGATGAGGAGAGCAACATATTCTTACATTCCCCCAGGAGCAGAAATCAGTAGTTCTTTGTGTCTGCAATAACGTTTTCCTCCTTGGCCTTTTATTTCCGCATTCACTGTTTTTTTCTTTAACAATCTCTGTGCAGGTGTCTTGGGTACATTCTTATTTTGGACAGCTTGTGGCTGTTGCAGAGAAGTTGCTAAGTCAGCCTCTGAACAAAATTACAACAAAACCATAGCAGAAAGCAGCTTTAACTTGTTCCCAGCAACCTGCAGTGTGGTACCCCTGTCTGGTATCTTAAAGTTTCAAAATTCAGTGTCAGTTAAAATGTTTTGATGCCCCTTTCTAAGTGCTCAGCACTGGAAAGCAACCTCTATTCTCTTTTACCAGGAAAGGTACAGGATCTGGGGCTCATAAACTGTCTGCTTATAATAATTTTGACATGTTTGCAGATGCTTTATTTCACCAGAAGCAGGGGATATAAATGGTATTCCAAAGAATTTCTCTCCATTGTTCCAACTGTGTCTTAGGATGTACCATCTACAGGTTTTGCCTTCAGTCAGTAAAGCAACCAACAGGGAAACATTGCTCTGCAGAAGCAGACTAAGTAGTTTAATTTAATCATAATTTTTTTAGAGTTTCTAAATGTTCTAAATTTCTGTTCTGACCTCAAACAGCTTTGCAGCTGTTTTCCCTTTCTGCAACATAATGAGGTGTCGAGTGTTGTAGAGATTCACTTGATGAGATGATTCTAATTCTATTTCTGTAATTCCTGTGTCTGTTAGTCCTGACAAATTCAAACTATCATCAGTTGGATAACAAGAACTCTATTTATCTACAAAGGAATATGACAGACTGAGTTCAAAAGTTTAATAGTAAACAAAGATTTCTACAGTTTCCTGATTTTGCTGGTATTTCTCTTTGGTGTTTTCACTTTGGTGAAAGTAGGTACTTTGTATAGATACAATATATTTTTATTTTGAATATAAATGCATCTGTGTGTGTGTGTCTCTTTGGTTTTCATGTAGGATTTAAGCTTGAAGATGAGAAATGTCTGAATTTACCTTCATGAGCATTGGGGATAAAACAGGTTTGTGTGCAAATGTAGTCTATGTTGTTGCTCTCAGCAGGCTGATTTCAACTTAATGAAAAGATAATATTTATTCCATGCCCAGGAGTCAACAGATACCTTTCTTTAGCTCAAAGGACAATGGTTTGAGTTTTGAAGGCTTGTTATCTGTTACAAGTTCAAAGAAATACATATTTCCTCACAATAACTTCTAACAATGACCCGAAATAAATGTCCTTTCATCTGTATTCTGAAAATTTTTATAAACATTGCACATTAAAGATGTCTGTGTATCAATACATGCCCAAACTTTTCTCAAGAAACTTTATATACTGTCATTAAAAAAGGTTTATAAATTTTACTAACAAATAATACATATTCCAGTGATAAGATTTCCTCTAGTAAAGAAAACGTTTAGGTAATAACATTAAAACAGTGTCACATGGGTTAGACTTGGCTCTTAGCATGCAATATACCTGCTTTTATTTTTATAAAAAATGGTGTGGGTTTTGGCTGGGCATCATAAAACCTATGGATTTTTAGTTGTTGGGTTCTTGGTTTTCAGATACTCTAATTTTGCTGGAAATTTAACTTGAAATTGTAGAGATACCAGCTGCTCATGTTAATAACTTTGGTGTGGTTTTATTGTTTTTGTAATGTAGACCAGTTTGTTATGAATGTACAGTTCTGTTTGAATGGTAGAGCTATTCCCATGTAGTGGAAAATCTCAAAACTCTGCTCACATTCTTAGCATCATCTTAATGAAATAGTAATTTTAGAGCATCTGTGCAGTTTACAAGTGTGTTTTGGCATGCTGAGCTCATGGGCATAGGGAACTTCAGGAAGATTAGGACCAAATGCTGGCTTCCTCAGTTCCTTCTTGTATCTGAAAAGGATTGGAAATCCAGTCTGTAAAGGACACCAAGTTGTCAGCTTTAATAGTTACTGTGTAAGTTACTGGTTCTCCACAGCTGGTTATGGTTTTTCTACCATGAAATGGTGCTTAACAGCAAACAGCTGTGCAGGAAATGACAACCTAGTGAAACAACCGTTGTAACATATTTTTGGCCAGTGAACTTCCAATTAGAAGTTAAAATCTTATTTATTCAATGTATAATCTTCTTGTTTAGTGGCACTAGAAGTCCTGTTTAGGATTCAGGGTGACAGTTTTTGGAAGTCTGTGGTCCCAAGCCCTTTCCATATTAAAATGGAAAAATGGTAAAATTTGAGAGTACCCTCTACCCCCACCCCACTAGGCCTGTGAATGCTGTTGCTCTGCTCAGCATCAGGTAGACTGAAATTCCACCTCAGCTGTTTGCCATCCTGTGATTAAGGTTGTCCGTGGTGAGCACTGAGGTTACCTTCAGTGGCAGAAGAGCCCTTCTCCGGGAAAATTGTTTATGATAAACAAACAATGTATAACAAAGAAAAACAAATGAAAGCCCAGGGTGTGTAGGTTGCAATGAAATTTTCTGGCAATCTCCATGGCCAACCAGTGGTTGTTCTCTTGAGGTGGGAGGCAGGAGGCTGCCCTTCCTCACTGCAGGGAAAGTGCTGGTGTTGTTCACACTGTGCCTTGTGTTCCCTCTCAGGCATCCCAAGACGTGTTACAGTGAGTACAGGGGGTTGTAGTGAGTCTGGATGTAGCAGCTCCTCCAGTTCATCCTGCCTTCCAAGAAGGGTACAGCATTAGTGTATCCAGGTGTGCTTCTTTCAGGGCTGGACCTTTTTTAATTAACCCAGCGATTTTTTTAATCAGAGGAATAAAGGTAATACAAAACACCCAAATGTCTGCAGGAATGAAGGGAGGAAGATTCAATTTTCCAGCTTAGGAGGAGGAAAAGAAAACGAAGAGCTTGCTGACTGTGCATCCAGAAGAAAAGGAAGATCTTCAGAACTGCTAGAGCTTACATATTTTTTTGACTAAACTGATCTCAGCATTTCTCTTTTCTGCTTTTTGTTGAGAAATATTTTATGATGGGAAAGTGAAAATCAACTTTACATAAAACCATTGCTTTAATTTTAAAGTATTTTATATGTTGGACTCCCAGTAACATCCTGTGCTATAAAACTGGTAAGAGACTCCTGGGTATGGATTATTGGGTTATTTCTCACGATTGACATCAGTCCTTTTTCAGAAGAGAGCAGAGGAATGCAAGTGCACAGAACTGTGCTTTTTGGACTTTTTCCCTTGCTTCTGGGATCTTGATAGATGTACATTTAGTGGGAGTACTATTTCATAGTTTCTAGTGAAAGTGCTCCTAAAAGTAGTCCCATTAAATTAATAAAACTAAAATTATATTAATTTCTGTTAATACAGAATTTGCCTGTACCTATAATTATCTGCTTCTCTATGGCTATACTAATAATATTCAAACAGTTTTATGAGAGACTTTTATGATATTTATGACTACTTTGTGATACATGTATGAAATGCACTGTTCATTGCATAGAGACTGGAAACGATTCCTTGCCCACATAGCTTTGCTCAGAATATTGTTTTTGTGGTCTGTGACATCCACAGGTGTTTATTATTTTCACATGAAAAGCTATGGTGCTTATTCTGTGTGTTTGTTTTTGACAAAACAACAGGCTTTTAAAGCTTTCCTGAAAAGGTGAAAACTACCAGTATAAACAAGGACTTGCTTTTAACATATATAGACATAATTGAGAGCATGGAAAAATACTTATTGGAAATGCAGAGTCCTTCTATTGGAAGATTTTAACTAAGGATTTTATGGCATTTAGTAGAATCTGTTAAGTGTGTTCTGTAAAATAATGTTCATAACAGAGTGCAATCATATTTGATGCCATTTCTTTCTTGAGTCCTAGTGCAGAGGCAGCCCCCAAACTGTTAGAGAAGGAATTGTCTCCAATTAAATATTTCCAAGCAGCAAGTGTGTTTTAAAGTTAAGTGCTTCTTAAAGGAGTGAAACAGGACATTTTAAACAGCTGCAGTAATAATCACTATATTTTTTATGGATATAATCTGTATCTCAGATACCTCTTAGTCCTTTCAAAGAGGTTGGAAGCAGGTCCTCAAAAAATTGCACAAAATCAGAGCTCAGGGAGCTGTTCAGGGGGAGGAGAGGAATTAGGAGAGAGTGGTTGAAGGCCAGCTTCTTTCTTCCTTATACGTGTCTATAAACTTTACCAATATAGGTTGAAAAGGATTTAGTTTTTCAGGTAGCCAGGGGATTTAAACTTTAAAATGCAGTCTATCTCATTCTTTCAGAGGAGTTAGAATAGTGAATATTCATGTGGGTCACAGCAGTGCCAGAGTTATGAACAGCCTTTGCCAAATGGGTGGGCACATAAAATAGCATGACACATACTTAATTTCCTGGATTTGATAGCTTGACTTTGAATTTGAGCTGTAGCATTTTACAGTCTCAGGGAGGGGAGTGGCTTCCTCAGTTGGGCTGGAAGGGAGCTTCTATCCAAGAAGGGAAATAGTGGAGATATTTGTTGCTTGCATTTGTAGAGTTGTGCAGTTGTCCCCTTAAAGTGGGATTGGTCGTCTAAAAAGGGCTTGGTTCCTTGCTGCCTGTTGCTGGTACCACACTTCTGGTTTGTGGTTATACAACAACCAAAGCACTGGAGAGTTGCATTTGCTCCACTTGATGTATGGACTTGACTTTGCAATATTGAGTGGCAGTGTTGATAGTTAATTGATTGCTTGAGCATTAGAGAGTTCATATTATTTCTGTCTAGAATGTGGCTAGATAACATCAGGGCTACTTTTCCTGTTAGTCATATTCAGATTAAAAAAAAAAAAAAAGTAGGTCTGGTTGTAAGTACAGTAGCAGGGAGGATTTCTAAAGTTTAGTTTTATGTTCTCGAGTTCATCTGTGGCAGAAAATCTGCACAGGATGGATTTTCTTATCTAGGACTTTAGAACAGCAAAAATGATTGTCTGCAGTATACGTGTTGTCCCTCTCAAAATGATTTTTTATTTTCTTGACAAAGTTGTCTTTGCTGCTTAAATTAATTAATGCATGCCTGTTGCAGAGGAGTAGTTCTGGAATACTGTTAGTCTCCCAATAATGACCTGTGTAAATTCTGTAAAGATGTTTGGAGAATTTTCATGAACACTTTAACTTTTATTTTAACATTTGTTAAAATTTTTGTCTGGAATGAAGTAGAGAATGGAACCACTGGTTGTAAGAAGAACCTAGAAAAGAGGGGAAAAAACAAATAGGGAAAGGTCTTCGGTGTTACCAAACAATACACAGTCTGCTACCACCTGTTCAGGTATAAGTGAGATCAGAGGAATGATGTGAGAGTGTAGCCTGTGTGAAAGGGGGAGGATCAAATATAACAGAAGTCTGCAGTATTGCCTAGGAAACACTGGCAGTTTGCAGTCAGCAGCCCACGCATCGCATGGCTCCGGGGGAACTGCAAGTGTCTCGGGAAAGCCCCTGGGACCATCTGTAGCTGAAGCTTTGTGTCACACAGTCCCAGCCCCCAGAACAGGCCTTTTGCACAGGCTTGCTTTTGCAGGCATGGCAAGCCTGCCAAGCCCCTGTTTTGCTGCTTCCTCAGCGCTCCCAGTTCAAACTTCTGTACCTTTCTTTCTGTCCTCTAGGTAGCCAGGCATCAAACAACTGCTGGCCAGGATTAGTTCTTCACTTGGAACTAGATCTTCTGATTCTCTGGGAAATGTTAGATAACTGCTTTGTTACTAATCCCAAGAATTACAGGGTTGCTTTTATTTGTGATGTTCTTCCATGTGTTCTTCTGAAAAACTGAGAAAGCAAGTGATTGTCTAGACATCCTCTATTGATCAGGTGTATCAGTTTCCTTTCATGGGAGTCTGGAGGAGATGAAAACTGCCTTCACTAGCGCTGCCTGCAGACTGTTTGTGAAAATCATTCAGTATAACTTCCAAACAGTCTCTTGGCATATTTTGACCAATACCTTATTCAACCACAGCGCTCATTTGTTCAGCAAATGCATATGACAGATGCCATTTGCTTTGAATTATTTTAGGATTTAGTTAGTTTCTTCTGAAAGAGAAGGGGACTTCAGGCACAGCTTTACATTTCTCAAAAACAGAACATAAGCTAAGACTGAAGGTTAAACTATTTTAATTACCCCTGATTTTAGAGGTTGTCTTGGAATAGTTCTAGATAAAGAGAAGGGATTTCTTTTAATTGCTGTCTGAAATGCTTCTTATATCAGGCTGTCCTGTGGGGTGCAGAGCATCTGTCAGGCCATTTCATTGTAACTTTCTTTTTGTGTATCCTGAGTTATATCACCTGTGCGTCTCCTTGGTGTTGGTCCTAGATGCAAGGCTGCCAAAGTGTTTCTTGGACAGAAAAAGAAATCTGGAAGTCCCTGAAGCATACCACCATCTGAGGTCATTGGTGTGATCTGCTCCCCTAGCACGTGGGTCAGATACTGTAGCTGCCACTTGTTGGAACTGTATTCAGCTCAGTGGGGGGAAGGTATTGGAAATGAAGTTTTGTCTGAAGTTTGGCTCTCCAGGAGAAATACTTATAAATGGGATATCTGGGTATCCAGTTGTGACAACAGAAATTGATGCTTCTTTTCTGTCTGCCTCTTTAGGTCTTCAAAAGGTGACATCAATAGTGAAAGATATGTGTTGGAGGTAGAATGCTGCTCATTAAACCACCTTTCAGAGAAAAAGGAGATGCCTGATTTTATTAAGAAAGTAAGTAAAAAGGAAAGGGGAGAACCCCCCAGAACACAGTATGCTTCTATTTGCACTATAATTACTGTTTCTAGTTCTGTCAGCTTGGCAGTAGGGATATGCATCACTTGGACCACCTGAAATACTGCACTAGAATTTGGTCTTTTGTAATTTAAAGTATCTGAACAGCAGTTATGCTTCTTGAGAGAAACAAGTTTGATCCTATTATTATTAAAAAATTATTTGTAGTGTCACAGGAGAATGACCTCCAACAGATGATATCATTGTAGAAGATGGTCCTACAGTGTACATTTTATGTTGAAACAATGTGTATAGTTTCTGTTTTAGTGTCCAGATATCCTATCGGATAGTGCTTTACCTAAAAGGCCTTTTACCCCCAGATTATTTAATTTTGTTTCAGTATCACATGGTGTTTGATAGAGCTCGTACTGGTAACCTAAATACTTTTGTGAACCAGAAGACTGTTGCTTTCAATTAAGTTTTAAATATCTACTAGGGAATTTGAAGAGAACACTGCAATTCTTTATCTATTGCCTTCTTTTTAAAATTATTTTTGACACTATAATATTCTGCCAGACTGGAAATTAGCAGGTTATGTCCATTTTAGTGAAAACAGATTCACATTGTGCTTGTTTTAAATTCTGCAGCATCTGTTGTGTCCTGTTGCATGTTATATAAACTAGCACTGAGTAGTGTATTTATTTAGCCTCAGGGTGTGAGTAGGATGCTCCCCTAGCTTTAGTCCATTTGCAGTGATAATAGTTAAGAAAATCTTTAGAATAAACTGCAGCACAGGCATTATGAGCTTGATGGGGACTCAGCTTGACAGACTACACTGATCTTCAGTCTTCCATTTTTACTGTGAATTGCAGGAACTGGATTAAAAATAATGCAGCTGTAACTATCTGATACTTAAATATATATATATTTTGGTATCAGAACAAACTGAAGTTTTCTGAACACATACTAACATTCAAAAATATGAGCCTAAATTTTGTTTCAGGTTGAACTGTGTCATTACACTACTATTCTGATGTTATCTTGGATTATTTCAATATATTCATACTTAGGAAAAACTGGTGTAGTTATTGTGTACCAGTTCCAACATGTTTGATTTTGTTCTTCAGTTCTTTGAGTCAGAGTAGAAAAATAGGTATAACTGTCACAACTGGTAGCAAAATTGTGCATCATTGAAACAGAAAATGCCTTTGCATTTGTTACTTCAGAAAGAGTATGGATAACATGAAAACAAAGTGACAATCCAGGAGTCATCTTATTTCCATAAATATCCAATTCTGAGACTCTTTAGAATGCTTTTCTAGACATGGAAATGTTTCTGTTGATAGAAGCCATTTGATTATAGGGTTATGAAGATCCCTTTTTGAAAGATAATAATTTAAATTTTAATAGCTAGAATGTATATTTACAGTTTCTCTGTAGGTTGAGTATGTCGCTCATCCTCAGATGTTATTTGATGTAGAGAAATTTGAAGTTCTTTGAAGCTATTGCTGTCAGGTGCATGCTGTGTCACTGTATCTGATTATGCATATTGTGAAAGTCTCAACACTTTTATGTAAATCTAACTCAGGAAACAAGACTGGTTTGGGAGTAGGAATTAATTGTCATATTAACTAATTTGTCTGAGCAACAAATATATCCATTGCTTTTAAGGGCATATAAACCAGATATAAATCATGTTTGCAAACAAAATAAATGGAAAAATAAAGGATGTTCTTCAAACAAAGTAGTAACAAAAAGCTGTTAGAGAAGGCAATTCCGTTCTTTAAAACATGAACAGCCTTATAATTCTTCTCAAACTGTGGAATACAATTGAAGTTAATAGAATGTTTTAATTGAATAGGGAAAACCTTTATCTTTTCATAAGCTGTTCATAACAGAGCCTTTTAGCAGTTTTAGTATCTTAGTGTGTTGCCAATTACTGTATTTAAAAAACCCCAAACCAAATAGAATAGCCATATTTTCAAAATAGAATAAGAAGTCAAAATTTGCTCCCTGAGCTTACTAAAAAATTCCTATACACCATGAAAATTAATTTTACTTATTTTGTTGTGCACTGCCGGGCAAGTATGACTTACCTTGAGTTTGAACACGGATGCAATTTTAATAAGTTTTCTGGATTGACTTCTTGTTGCATTGAAATTGTACTTAATATTGAATATTAACTGCTTCCTTCTGCAAACACAATACAATTTTACAATAGGTAATATGTGCTTTTCTTCTATAACTCTATATAATGTGTAACAAGGAGGTTATTTCACCTGGATAATGCTTCTTGCTCACCAAAACAAAGTGCCTCAGTACAATGTTGACTATAAAACATTTAGGAAATGCCAAAGAAGACTCTCTGGTCAAACCTTTGTTCTGTTGCTGAGATCTTTCTGTGTTGCTGGACTTTATTCCAGTTCTCCACTCTCTCTGCTGCTTTTCTGCCACAGTTTCTGGCTATGGCAAGACAGGGAATATTTAAATATTGGGGACATGATGTTGCATAAAATACACTCTTCCTATACTTTAAAATCACCACAGAATGCTTGCTCTTTGATACCCATGTGGATCTAGAGTGACTTAACCTGTCCTAAAGAGCTCAAACAGTCCCACGGTGTCTTTGATACATAATTTGTGGGCAGTGAAAGAAATAACTAAACTGTTGTGTATATATTGTACTGCTGTATTGGTATTAATGCTCCTGTCTTTTGCTCTCAGACTAAACAGACGTTAAAGATTTGCTCACCTGCTTTTTAATAAGCAAAGCTAACTTTTGAACTTTGATCACTGGGACTCAGATCATTCTGAAATTGTTGAAAGTAGAGATCTTACTTCTAAGATACCATATTTTGTAATATTTAGACTTATATCTCATGTCAAATAGGGTAGCCTTTAATTACTTCCTTAGTTGCTTTTTGTTTCTGTGTATCCTGTTATCATTTCTTCATCTGAGAGTGTTCTCTGGAGTCTGTGGAGACAAGTAAGGGAAGGAAGAGCTAGGCTGACGTCCCAAGTAAAGATTTATTTTGGACACACAATCATATGTGAATGCCAGATACATTTCTCATGACCTCTGTTTTCTGTATCAATCTGATACGTGTCTAGAATCTACAATCTGGTACATGTCTAGAACTGTAACAGGCAGAAGATTTTACTCTTATGTTCACATTTTTGCCATGTTGGTGACAGGTTAAGAAATGGAGGATTCTTTCTGTACCATGTCTCCCCAGTTTTAACTTCTTAAAATTTAGGAAGCTCACTTTTAGATCCTTGGTTATCTCCTTAATAATGCACCATCAGAGGGAATTCATGTATGGTTTATTTTTTTCAGTGTGACACCATTGCAGGATTCATATTTCTTGTCCCTGTGGAAATAGGAAGCATGATAAGCACAGAAGAGTATGGATTAAAAATGGTGCAGCTTAACTGAAATCCAAATGCAGGCATCTTTCTTTTGTGTTTTTGGCTAGACATGGATCTCTCCCTGCTGGTCTGTTCTTACTTGCTTCAGAAATGAGACTAATTCTAGCAAACCTAAGGCAGTACCGATGAGTAATTGGTTCTGCATTTTCAGAAGTGGACTGGTTCCACTTGTAACAGGACTGCCATTGGGAAACATCCTTGTGATGCATATTGTGCCATGAAATCTGCTGGATGAGACAATGTGTGTCAAATCTGCTCTTTGCTGTTCCCTCTCTTGTGTCTTGGTCAAGTTCAGTGAGTACAAATCATTACCACTGGCTCCAAAGCTGCCAGTAATGTGTCACTCCCTTAACTGATCCTCAGAACAACTTCTGTAGTCCAAAGCACTCCACAAATAATCTTGACTCCTGCAGATACGGTGACTTTGCTGGTGAGTTTCTTGACATTTATTTTATTGCCTAGTAATAGCATTGCTGGGCCATGGAAGCGATGGTACCTCTAAAACGTAAGTGAATGGGACCCCAAGGAGGAATCTGCCAAGAGAATACCTTGCAGGGATGCTGCCACCCATGTACTTGATCTAGAGTTGGCCTCTGAAAGTGTGACCCCCAGCTCTCTCTGGTACAAAGGCAAATTGAGCAGAGAATTGCAGTATTTTTAAAGAAAGGTTGTACAATACTAACACTTGTGTGAAGAACTCTCATCCTGCATTGCTGAAAGGATCTAATGTATTTGAGTCCTCTTGACAGTTTTATGGAAAAGTAAATGTTACCAGGAATAAAACTGGCGTGAGGTATGCCATGAAAATGTTTCAAGTGTTAGTTTATGCTCTGGAAATTAATATGCATTGCTAAACTGTAGTTGAATTCAGTGTGGTTCTCAGGGGCGAGGCATTTCTTGGAGGAGTTTGATCCCCCTGCTGTTATCTGCCTTCTCTTCATTGGAGGGAGCCTCAGACAGGAGACTGGCTTAATGGTTGGATAAGAAACTGCTACACCCCCTGAAAAACTACAGGTCACTCTCATTGCATGTTTCTCTGCGTTGGTGATTTAATTAAAATATTGAGATCCTTCTTTTCTGCTCTTTTGAGTTTTTTCCCCTTCCATTGATCTGTAGCTGTTTTGGAGTTTTCAGAATTACTGCTGTCTTAGTTCGTGAGCACTGTTTTCTGGAGTTTTCAGTGTTACAGTTCTAATTGGTGGTGAATTTTTGTGTTAGTGTTGCTCTTAAAAGACAGGTTAATACTCCAGCTTCTTTTAAGTTGCAAGACAGAAGCAGGCTTGAAGTATTTAGGAGGACCTTGGTTTCTCCTCTAAAATAACAGCTAAATACCTGTAGAAATTTTCAAGAGCTTTTAAAATCTTTTCCATAAATGTTTCTAGTCAGGGGAGTGGTTCACTTATTTTCTACATATTTACTCACA
The DNA here is from genome assembly GCA_039654755.1 of Calcarius lapponicus. Classification (NCBI taxonomy): domain Eukaryota; kingdom Metazoa; phylum Chordata; class Aves; order Passeriformes; family Fringillidae; genus Calcarius; species Calcarius lapponicus. The sequence continues at coordinate 37,384,752 of CM077464.1, read as the reverse complement.
TCAGAATGAACATTTGTTTTGTGTAATCAAAACAAAGGGCTTCACATACCTGTATTTTGCATGAAAGCAATATGAAATGATTCTGAACTCTCAGCTTCTGAGTTTTTCAGCATCTAATTAGGAAATGGCAAGAGGATGTGGAAGATGAGAAACATATCAGTGTCTCCCTAATAATATGTATTTATATTATTATTTTTTTTTGGTTAGCAGCATGACAAAGAAATGAGAAGACAAAACACTGCAATTTCCTAGAAAATAATTAATGTGAACATTATTGATATTATAATTTTTTTACTGATAATAATAAGAAGAATAATAAAAATGCTGGGGTTCATATAGCTGTTCCAACATTTGTCATATTCTTTTCTCTTTCATTACTTATTCCTCATGTCTTAATCTTTAAATTGAGATTTATTTTTTGGAAGGAACAAAGAGATGCAGCTCATGGGTTCTTAGGAACACTGGTTTGTTGGTGGATTTCTTGACTCAGACGCTGCAGTCTTACAGGGATCTCTTCTGTGAAGTCTGTGTTTGCTTTGTTGGTACCAGGGGCCCTTAGATGGTTATTGTAATCCTAAGCATTATTCTTTATTTTACACATGTTTTAGCTGGCCTGTTCAGAAGTTTCCTGCAGGGTTTACAGTCAGAGCAGGTGGCAGTAAAAGAGAAAAGAGGAAAAAATGAGTCTTTAGTACTGCTCAGAGGTTTGTTCTTCAAATAAATAAGCAGTTCAGATTTATCTTTGTGGCTAAAAAATGACCCTTCTAGAGTCTTGTTTATTACCTAGGATTATTTACCTAGATGTGATTTCAAACTAAAATAATTTCTGTCCTTAAAACAAACCCAAAAAATCCCACCACAAAACCTTCACTCTCCAGGGTATTTGCAAGAGAACAGTACAATATTATTTCTTTAGTGCATTGTAATGAAAACCATTGCTGAGCACTTAGCTGACAGCTTTGTTTTCTGCATGTTTTCAGTGCAAACAGAGCCCCTGTTTTATTTTTTTAAGTATTTGGATGTTAGCTGTAGATATGGTCATGAAGTGGAACTTGAAACTCAACATCAATAGTTCAGCTGTTTGTAATCTGCTGTGATAATATTTATTAAAGTGCATTTTGTTAACATTTTCTTAGTGTATATATAACAAGAGATGGTAAAAAATAGCATATACTCTATTTTAAACAGCCTGGTGTGAAGGGAAACATCTGTTCCTGCTTAAGCTTCTTTCAACTTGTGTTCTTTTGACTAAGCCCTGTAAGAGTGGTGTTGATATATATCTTCCATGGACACTGCAAAACTATTTTCAGGACTCTCCCAGGAGCCTGGTAGTGCTTTTATAATCCTTTGCCCCCATCAGCTTTTAAGTCATCCCCTTGCCCAAGATAAAAATAGATTGTAAAGTATGTAGTTGATGTTTTTAATGATCCTACTTCTGTCTGGTGGGAAAAAATAACTTTTCAGATAACAATAAATATGATAATGTTTTATACTGTGCTAAAATAAATTACCAGCAAATTGTTCAAATTGTAATTTTGGCTACGAGTAACAGATGGCTTGATGAAACAATGTGATTTTAAAGAAACACTCTTCAGTTGATATAAAAATAAAAGTAGTTTTCCCTGCAAATTAAATGTAAAGCCTGTAAGTTTGAGACTGATTTCCTGCTTTTTAAAGTACTGCTGAACCTTTTTTTTTGGTTTGTTTTCACTGCCTAGAACAGAGATGGACTAGAATAACTTACATTGAATCACATTATCGCCAGTTACTAAAATGGTTTTTAGCTACAACAATCAACTACACACCTCTGTAAATCTTTATTTTCCCCTTGCGTATGTTCACTAGATAGTGTAGGAGTTACTCATTCAAGATTCCTGCACAGAACCTGGTCTGCATTTTGAAAATGCCAGGTCTCTACAGCAAGAGCTTGGGACAGAATTTCCACAGACTTATTTTTAAAGTGAATATCAAATATTTGGGTTGAGTGAGCATAGCTGGCTGCTCTCTAGCAGTTGTTCCCAAGTCTAAAATAAAATTGTGGGGAATAAATCCTAAATTATGTGAATAATTTCAAGACTTTTTTTCCGAGTTAGGGGAAGGGTGGGAGTATGCAGGTATATGATATGGCTTTTGGACAAGTACTACACTCACTGAATCTTTGTAGCGTGTGGCCAGCGATGTTCACCCTTCGCCTTCAGTGAAGGAAGAGGTGCTAAAAGGCGAGGATTGAGAAGAATCAACACCTCCAGGAGCACAGAGGATGAGACTGGTTTCAAGACCTGTCATCTAATGAAATATGCTGAAAGGAGCAAGTGTAGTTGCACTGTGCTTGCTGCACTGCATGTGTAGTGGGGTTATATTGTTCTGTATTGTTCTCAGGAGTGAATACGATGCGAGCCAGAGAGGAATTCCGAGTTGTTAATCTCACCCCTTTCTTGGCTCAAGTAGCAGGAGATGTGTAGTTTGCTGTAATTTAGTATCTCCTGCAGCACTGCCTTAAGATCCCACCTTCTGTTTCTTTCAGCACAGCAGTAAGTTGCAGTAGCTCCTCGCTTCAGTACATTTCTTCTTCCTGTGGTGTTTGTGGCCTTCAGTTCCCTTCTGCAGAGGCTGCTACCAAGGAACATGTTGTAAAACTGCAAAGCTTGCTTTCTTGCCCCGTTCAGTGCCTTGTTCTCTATCTTGTTTCTGTATCTTGTGCCTCTGCCACAACTGTAGTGAGATCTTAAAATGGCAGATCATGGTTTGGGTTTATGGCAGCATTTTCCAAGGCATTCCTCCGTGTTTTATCCCTCATGGCCTGTTTTGATGTAATTGACCGTGAAAATACTTGATAATTTGAAAACTTGAATGTAGGCTGGGATTTCACTCTCTAAAAGCTACATTTACATTTGCTTCTATGTATATGAATACGAACTATTTATCTCAAATACAAAATTTGGTGAATGTACACTGGAAAAGGTTAAAAATGCATGGGAAGTAGAGGCTTAAACAAAGGAGCATTCTAGTCAGAAACGTTGCATGGTTTGGAAATCTGCAAGCAGTGAAACAGACCAGAGTAATAGGGTAGAAAAACTATGAGCAAGTGATGCTTTGCTATTTGATTAGCAGAATTACTTTTTTTGTAATGTGTTATTAGAGATGCAAAAGTACCAAAGTTTCGAAAGTTTTGAGTCATATGGAAAGAACTAAAACCTCTAGAACATTAGCTAATCTTGATTTTAAAATAAGCAGTAAACTCTTGGTGACTGTTCCTGTCTTCTAAGGAAGGAGCATGTGAGACCTACGGAAAATATAAGGGGCAGACTAAAAGCCTGTCTTAATTTTAAACATCTGTTTCCTTAAATGAGCAAACTAGAAGGGGGATGTGCAGTGTTTACAATGAAACATGTTCTATTAAATATTAATGAAGGAGGACAGATTTGGAAGACTGTAGTCTTGAGCATACTTTCCCAATTCCATCTCCTGGCTTGCAGTACATAGCATTCTCCTCAAACCGCAAGATCGTGTTTTTTGCATGAAGAACTCTGCTGCTGTCTGTTTCCAAAGGAGATTTGCTTGAATCCAAAGGAGAAGGTAGAGAAATTATCTGATCTGGTTTCTGGTGCGCATTATGACACCTAATGCCTTTAACATTGTTCTTTTAAAAACAACAACTAAATAAGCAGACAAGACGTTTCTTTTACTGGCTAAGTTCATCCTTTGTTTAAATAGACAGCTCTGAGCAAAATTAACCAGCTATTGTTTCCAAGGCCATATGTTTGGCCATCAGTAGGATTAAGTAGCAGTCTTTCCCAAAGTTCACAGCAAAGCTAACTAAATGAATGTGACCATCAGAAAATCAGTTCCTTGCTCCTGGAAAATGACCTTTCTCTAGGAGCATTTTTGATATGTGTGTTCTTCATAAATTGTTTCTGGGTTTCCACTAAATTCTTTCAGTACCTTGTTATTTAATGAACCATCTAGCAAACCTACTAATGAAACGTTCAGTGCCTAAGTCTTGAAGGTGTTTTTTTCCAGGTTTTTAGAAAGTGTAAGCCTTGAGACCATTTAGGACTGCTGTAAACTCAAGTGCTTTGATGACATTAGTAAAACTGCTTTTTCTCTGGACACATCTCAAAAATGTCCAGCTCCTGGCCTTAAAGAGTTAAGAGAAATTCCTAGCACTTACTAAATAATTTGTTTGAAATTCTTGTCTGGGAGAGATCCTCATTATTAAATTGCTGTGTGTTGTTTCACATTTTTATTGATTTTGGTGGAATACTACCCTGAGCTTGCTGGAAGTGTTTGATTTTCTGTGTGCTGTCCCACAGGGATGTTATCAGCATCTCCTTGTAAGCAATTGCTGAAGCTGACAGAAGTGTGTGATTCTGTTCAGCATGGGATCTATATCCTTGAGTTTCCATATTTATAAGAGTAATATCATGCTCACTGTCAATAGGAGATTATTATGGAGCTGACAATGGAGCAAGAAACACAGAATCATAAGCATTTTATGTGCTGTACAATGGACTTGCCTAGTGTTTTTATTCAGAATAGATTTGAAAAGAGAACCTGTATGTGACTGTTCAAAATAGCTTTTGAACATGGGTTCTCACATGACTGTGAGAGCTACAGAGTAAAACAGGTACTTTCCAGAAAAGAGGATTTCATCATTCAGCCATGCTGTTGCCAGGTGTGGTTTTACAGATCTTTAATTTAGACTGTCAGCCATTTTCTAATTAGGGTAGGGGGCCTTCAAGAGAACCAGAAATATTTAAAAAGATGGGACATAAATTGCTACATCAACGTAATGTTTAGTGACACTGCTTTGTGCTGTTGATGGCTCCTTTTCTTCCAAATGCAGTATAAAAATAGCGGTCACGCACTTCTGAAATAAACAATAACACTTCCCAAATGTTAAGAATGTTAACACAAGTGCCCCAGCTAAAATTCAATTAAGGTAGTGGCATCAAGGTTGGACACCATGCTTGTTCCTATTCCTTCTAAAGTTCATGGAAAATTTGATGTTTATTTCTCAGACAGCGAAGGCTAAATCTGTCATTTTTTTCCCCTTGGGGAAAATGCCAGGTTTCTAATCAAGCAAATTATAGGGATGACATTAAATTGTTAAACTGCCTTGTCTCTCTGTACACATGAAATTTCACCCCTTCTTTAAGCAGATTCTATTTTTAAACGGCCATAAATCCAATTTGTGGCAAGCCAGTTGCAAATGAATTTGGATGTACCCACTTGGGGGTTTATCCAGATTGAAATAAATGAGTTAAGTTCTGCTTCTGTGGTTGAACAATAACGTCTTTTGTGATGGAGATCTGGTCTTGTGTTTGTGGTTAATATCATCCAAGCAGCACTTTATGAGGCAATGAAAATGTTTCTGTTCCCATCTGGGGAAAGAAACAAAGAATTTTTTTTTTTTTAAATTTTGTTGGAATTTCCCTTTTCAAAATTTCCCAAGATGTAAAGGGCAAGTATATAGTATATTTGAGGTATAAAAATTGTCATAAAACAGTTGAACTTAGTATTGATCACCTAGCATGACGGCATTTTAAATCTAGATTTTTATCTGATCTGAAAAATGGTAGAGATGTAGTTGTTTTTATGTTTTTTCCTTTCATTTAGTCATACAATGCAGTGTAACAGACCTTTGTTAGTGCTCTACACTGGCATATAAAGACAAGTAATTATGTTATTTATCTGATCTGGAATGTGTCTTGGATGACCCTGTCCAACTAGCATCACGTTTTTCCCATTCACTTCAGCTTTACCCCTTCTTTTTCCCATTCTTTGCCTTCTTTCTGATTCCCAGCACTGCATCTGCTGAGATATTTTCCCAGAAGGCTGTGACAGACATAACTGTCTGTGTGCTCCAGCACAGGATGCTGCAAGGGGGTCCAAAACCTGCAGGTGGTTTGCAGAAACAGTCCTTCTGTCCTGTGTTTCTCCTGGGCACAACCTCTCCAGTTACTGAGGTGTGGGTTTGGTTTCGTGGGACTCTTTTGTTTGTTTGTTTTGTCAGTTGGATTAGTTTTTCTTTTTTTCTTTTTTTTTTTTTTTTTAAGTTCCTATATTCAATCTTTGAAATGCAGGAAAAAGAAAACGTGATTTTATTGGATGGCATGATTCAGTCTGGATGTGAAGGCAACTAAAATTTCTTAATACTTAAGCTCTCAGCAGGATCCTGAAAAACAAATTGCCCATGAAGTTTGAATGTGTTCAGCCTTTACACTTTCTGATGAAAGCCAGCTTCTTCATGGTTTTGTGAAAAGTTGAAAGGAGAGACTGTGTCTGCTGATGCATCACTTTCCTGTTCTGTAGTTTGCATCACACTTTTGATGTAGCATTTCCTGCTACATTTGCTTTCTTGAGAATAATGAGATGCTTGGTTCTGCCATATGTCATTGGGAAATTTTGAAAGATATGTTTAAATAAGATTTTGTGTTCTGTATTGTACAGTATTACAGTATTAACAGTAATTAAATACAGTATTAACTTTGTTGGGAAAGGGCCTTGAAGATACAAAGTATTTTTTTCAACTTCCCTGCTAAGCTGTTTGGCCAATACAGGTAAGACTGCAATTTGGTTTTCAGTTCCTGACGTTTCTATTTTGAGAACAAGAGCCTCAAAAGAAACACCTCAGCTTCAGGTACTCCTTAGAACAATCCCAATTTCTTTGAGTAAGTGAGACTGTAAAACATTGCTACAGTATCTGTAAAAGCTGTTCTTCCTCCTCCCTATCACAGCGTGGGAGTCTGATGTAGATTGACAAGCAGTCTTTTGACCAGGAGCAGAAATATTACCACATATGTACTGTCCTCAAACTCTCTAACAGTTGCATACCAGTTAGATTTCTATAATTAGCTGCCCTGCAACCTACTAAACAAATGTAGTGTTGTGTCTGTACATGAGTGATAAGAGATGAAATGAATGTGTAACTCTATCACTAACCATATAAAAAAGTATTAATCAAGTTACAATGGAGAGTCTGGACCATTGAGCACATTATAAATGCGTCTGTCACTGATACTCAGTTTAACCTTCCTGAGCAAAGTAAAAGCTAACTTTCTTTGTAGACAGATACCCTTTTGGCCAGGATACTGCTAATGGTATTTTTATTGTCCTGTTTAGAAATGAACTTTACTTAAGTCAGCATCCCATGTTTCCCAGGGTAAACACCTGTGAAGACCATTGCCTTGTTTCCTGGAGGCCTCTGTTTAAATTCCTGTGATCATGAAATGAGGAGTTAATTTGACATGGAAAATGTAATAGTGGTTTGAAAGAGGAAGTTCTTGTTGATTAGGCATTGTCTGCAGGTTTGTGTGTTCGGAGCAGCAACATGTTACCAGAAAGTAAATGATTAATTAAAAAAAAAAAAAAAGGCATGTAGAGAAGATGCAGAACTGAGCTTCCTCTTAAATTTGAAAAAGATACAAAATTCTTCCTTTTCACTTGCTACTGAAAAAAGTCCCACTGAACTGGTTTTCCTAAGTTCATGCTAACTTGAGCATAGGCAAAGAATTTAGACACTTTAACTCTTTGGAATTGTGTTATGCAGACAAAGTGAAATTATTTTTCCATTCTCAAGGCATTTATTTTTGAAAGATTGATATGTATTTAGACTTTACATTATGTGAAGAGTATACATTAAATGGAAGCTTTTTCATTTTGGTGAATGATTTTGATAAATGAAGCAGTAGACATTCATATGTTTTCACAGAAATCTGTCTCGCACTCACACTTCTCCTGGGTTTGAGGAGTGTGAGGCTGATGACTCCATAGTGCAGAATCTGCCTGAAAGAGATTTCTATTTCTGCTTCATCTCAAACCTTTGTTAGCTAATGCTGCCTTTATCTGATTGTCCTCACTACCAGCCCAGTGCTTTTTTTTCCTTAGGATCTTTTGTGATGATTCCTTAATTTTCCTTCTTTACCTGAAGTGTAAAGGATTAATGATAGAGCCTTTTAGTTTCCTTTATTTTCTTCTTAGATCATGTTACAATGCCTTTTTCTATTCTGAGTTCTGTATCTTCCCCAAAGTGCTGTATTAAAATAGCTTTGCTTTTATGCGCTCGTTATGTGAAATTTTGCCATTTGTGTCTCAATCCAAAATAGGACAAACAACAACTGTTGTTATAGAATTAATAAGCTTTTCCTTGCATAAATGTCATAATCACACACCTAATACAGCAGAAGATATAATAATGTCTCTGATTTCTTATAATCAATACAAAAATATTTTTGTAAGAAATACCACATCTAGTATTTTATTATAAATTAGATTTGTCTCTTGTGAAGAAATATGTGGGTATTTTCTCTTTTTCCTCCCCCCTCCCTTCACATTATATCAGATGGTTTGGGCAACTTTTCATCCTGCTTTTTTAGAATGTACCTTTTTATATAAATGCAACATGACAATTTCTAGTGGTAGTGGACAAAAGTAGCAAAATGACATGCTGGTTGCCTTAAAGGGTGTTATTTTCTGTGTTTCTATTTAGCTAAGACAGCTTGACAGTTAAAAATCTAATCTTCTTCAACTTGTAGATTCAAGATGCTGCAAGTCAAGGCTTGAAATTTGTTGGAATTATACCTCAGTACCATTCCCAAAAGAACTGCCTTGTCAGCACCTCCCTGACACCTGCCAGTAACAACTCTGTGCAATCAAGAGATAATAAAAATGTTTCAAATTACCCAGAGGATCATACTTCACTGGATGGCGAGAAAATAGACAGCACTGATGGATGCAGTACTCCAACTCAGAGTGAGCAAAGTGCTGACCAGTGTGCCACATCCAGAGAGGGCTGCAGAGGTGAAGGACAGGCTACTGAAGAGCTGAATTCCAAGTCTGTGAAGGGAAGTGAAGAACAGTCTCAGCATGAGAACCTGAGTGTGAGAGAAGCAGCAGACAAGACAAATGGACTTGCAGAGAATGAAACGCCAGCACGATGTTTAAAACCACTTACTGGCAGTAAGTACTGCAGTGACCTCTTGTACATAAAAGCCAAGTTAAAATTGCCTCAATTACGTTCCCAGCTCCTTTGGGGGGTGGGGATGCAGGGGGGACATTGCCACTGAGGTAGTGAAGAAAAGATGCCCCAAATGAGCCACTTAACCTGATTTCAGCATGGTTACTCAGTTCACAACAACTGAGCAGGAGTCAGATGGCAAAGGACGAGATGAGATGATACAAGCAGGTGCAGCTTTGTTGTGGCCCATACGTATGCCTGAGTGTGAGACTTATTTTTGTCTGCTGTTCAGCTGAATTATTTGTTGCCATACCCTGAGAGCTCTTGATCTTTGTCTCCTTTTTGTGTGTTTGAATAAAAAGCCCTGTTAATCTGCCTGACAAGCTTTTGCAGCCATAGAAGGAATAATTCACAAAGACTTATCACAGTTAGCCCCTTTGTAGCAGGTGAACAGATAGCTGGAATTAAACCACCTCAGGAGCAGCATGAATATATGTGATCTGGTCTCTAAAGTCTCCTAGTATCCTACAGTCAGTGTGAGGGGCAGTGCTCCAGTCAGAATTGTAATAACTGGAAAACAGCAGTTATTTTTGTTAATCTTTGCTAATTCATAATAAAATTTTTGTAATGGGCCTCATAGCAATTTGGCTTCCAGTTATCTTTTTTTTTTAAGATTTTACCCATATACTACTTTTATTTCTTTCATCTCTTTGACAAATTTTTCCTCAGGTGGGCTTTCCACTTTTTAAATGTCATTTTATGCCATCAAAGACCACAAGTCTAAGCTGAGATCTAAAGTACCCTCCTTAAGATGTTTGTTGCTCAAAGGTTACTTTCTGTAGCAAGAACTGTAGTTCAAAATAGGATGTAGACCAGTTGTAGAGCAATTTAGAAAACTAAAAGGAAAAATGCTTCTTTTCCAGTTTAAGCCTCAAAATACATTTCTTTTCTGTGTTTGTTTAAATCCAAGAAAACCATGTTTACACTCATTTCTCTCATTTCTCTTACTGCTTTCCTTAATTTCTTTACAGGCTACAAATCTATGCAGGGGGGATGTAGGTGGAATTTCTAAAGCTGGGTCTGTCCTTGACTTTAATTTATCCCTGTTCTCTAAGACTTTTCATAGATTCAGTCAAACAATCCTACCCCTTTGGGAATTTCCTATATAGGACCCAGAATGACTTTGCATTGTACTCCTTGGATTATTGTCTTGGTTTCCGTTGCAGTTTGGTGTGGTTAGCTTTTGGATCCAATTTGGATCACACTCTAGTAACCTTCCAACATACTTTCTTCAGTTTTTGTTGGGCAAGGGGGCACCCAGATAGGGTCAAAGCTTAGCTGTTGTTTGAACAATCCCTTCTCTTCTACAGCCTTAGAGGTGGGTTGTCCCAACACTATAATTTTACACATAAAACCTCTCTTAGTTTTATAGTTAAAAATTAGTTATCTGTAAGTCTAGCCAGATCAGTTCTCTCTTTTTTATGTGCTGTCTTTGAGAGAGTTAACTTAGCAAGTTTAATCACCTCTTTGATGCTATTCCTCTCCTTACTGAACACTGAAATTCTTTTGCTACAAGTAACCACGTTCTTAATATTTCAGCATAATGTGAAGCTGATCACCAGCTGATCTTCCCAACTTTTGTCTGTAACACCCCAAGATTGTTGCCCATCTGCCAGAAAAGAGGGTTTATTTAAAAATTGTATTTAGCTTCCTTAGTTGTCTTTATTTGAGTGCTTTTTAGCTTTATTTCTCATGCATTTTTTTAATTGCTGAGTTATGCAAATACTTTCCAAGACTGAAGGTCTGAGAAGGCAGTTTTATGTGATAGCTCATCTAAAGTAGAATCTTTCCAAATCCTGTACAACACTGCTGGCTTCTTTATTACTCTTGAATGAATTTTTGTTATTACAGCACTCCCTTTTCCTCCCATGGAAAATGTATTTCAGTTTTTTGGCACCAGTTCTCCATCCTTCCTTGGGAGTGTGAAGATTGAAAGCATCAGGTGATTGTTTTTTTCCCTACGTATTCCATGGGAAGTTACCACTCTTGAACTGCTTCTCCCCTACATAAAACTTCAGGAAAAAAAATATTTCTTACTATTTGTGGGATCTTAAATATGTTCTTTATTTTAGGTTTTATACTATTCAAGTGTTACTTTTATGCTTCTTCACTTGATTCCTGAATGTTTTGTAGTGCTCATTCACTTCCCCCATTTCTAAAAGGTTTTTCAACACAATGTTGAAAAATATTTGCCTGTGAACAAGGCACAGATATTCCAATAGTATGTCCAAAAGTGCTGTGTTACTTAGAACCAAACTGAAGAGTGTCTTTTGCCATGCTTGAGGATCTGGGGTCACTGGTGAAAATTGTTGTCAGTAATGACTTGGGTTAGACAACACCTTCCACTAGACCAGGTTGTCCAGGGATGGGGCAGTCACAACTTCCCTGAGCAATCTGTTCCAGTGCCTCACCACCCTTACCATGAAGAATTTCTCCCTAATATCTAATTTAACCCTGCCTTTTTTTCGGTCTGTAGCCATCACCCCATGTCCTATCACTACATGCCATGTACAAAGTCTCTCTTCAGCTCTCTTGTAGGCTCTCTTCAGGTACTGGAAGGTTGCTCTGAGGTCTTTCCAGACTGAACAGCCCAAATTTTCTCAGCCTTTCCTTATATGAAAGGTGTCTCATTCCTCTAATAATCTTCTGGATCCATTGCAAGTGTTCTTCCTGTGCTGGGAGCCCAGAGCTGGATGCAGTGCTCCAGGTGGGGTCTCACCAGAGCAGAGCAGAGGGGCAGAATCCCCTCCCTGGCCCTGCTGGCCACGCTGCTTTGGATGCAAAACCCCTGGTAGGGTTGGATCTCAGGGCTGTGAACAAAGATTTCTGGGTCATGTTCAGCTTCTCATATCAGTGTCTCAGTATGCACCAGAAAGATCTCCTCTTCAACAAAAGACTCTTCTGGGGGTCAGAATCAAAATGATGAGAGAAGGATTCTGTGTGTGCTTTTCTGAGGTAGGATTATCATAATTTCATTTTTTCTAAATGAGTGGTGAACAGCAAGAGGATTCACATTAATGTTTATTCCTTTCTACTCTATTTAAAATATAGTTCATGTCTGAGATCATTAGGTCTCTTTTCATGTTGGTTATGAGCTTCCACCTCTTCTCTTCCAGTGCTGCCAGCCTGTTTCTGAGCATCTCCCTTCTGATATCTTTTTCAATTTACTCACTGCTTCTTGCTCAGTGATGTTTGTTAGAGAGCAATCTTAACATTTCTCTTGACATCACTTTCTTGGAAATAAGAGGAGCTTATTGAGTGAAGTGATTTCATGTAATGCCTTTACCTTTCATATTAATATATTTGGGGAGAATTTTTGGCATTTGGAAGTCAATAGAAATCCTACCATTGATTTCCATGTCCATTAATAAGTAAAATAATAATGTCCAAAATTTTTTGTTGGTTATTTTAATTATGGTTATACCATTCTGAGAAGGATATCTGCTTTTAAAGTTAATTCCAGTGTAGGGCTGTGAAAGCTCAGCTTTGCTGTCAGCAATGACTTTTTTTCCTGTAAAAAACTGCTCCTAAAATATACTGGAGGAGACATGGAAAAGACTCTAGAAGATGTGCTAATTTTTAAGACCCTTCACAATTCCATTTTTAAAATTCATTTGCTGTTGTGTTAATGTCTCACCTTGGCTCAGATCCAGAGTAAATCAACAAAGCAGCTACCAGAGTCTCAACATGAATGATTCATTACATTTTCTTGAGATGAGACTGCCATTGGCTTTTTCCATGCTTTTGTGTTATCAAAACTGAGTTATTTAATACTTTAATGGCCGTGATCTACAGAATGCAGTTCCTTCTAAATTTTTAGTAACACTTCATGTTTGAGCTGATGATTCCCATAGAGGAATGTTGCATTAGTATTCAGGTATTACTGCCTTCAAATGTTTTATTATCAACAGTGAGTCCATTGTGAGTAAGAAATACTGTAAAAGCAAGCAAAATACTGTATTGGGTCTTGAGAGAGTCCTGCTGTGTTGGACTGCAGAAGTGTGTTAAGGAGATAACCACATCCCAAAGAATTTTTTGCTGTTGCACAGTGTAATTGGGCAAGGGCCAACAGTGGGTTCTGCATTGTTTTAGGTGAAATTTTATGATACAGTTGTTGCATTATTCCATTTTTTTATTCTTTGGTAGAAGCAGAGATCTTCGCTCTCTTCAACAAGCCCCAAACTCCACAAAAATGCAGCCAGTATTACACCGTGACTATCCCTATGAGGATCTCCAGGAATGGGCAGACTGTCAACAGCTTAGAAGCAAATTGGCTGGAGCACATGACAGATCACTTCAGGAAAGGAGGCTCACTGGTAAACGCCATCTTCAGCCTTGGAATGGTAAATGGTATGGAAATTACAGAAAGCATTATGCTGTGATTATTTTCCTTTCTCCTCTAATGGAGGTCATTATCTTTGAAGAGAAGTTATTTGGGAGGTGCTTTAATATAGACTTGGGGTAGATTTGTATTAGATCAACCTCTTTGCGAAATGGAATGAAAATACAAAAAATATTTTGGCATTTGAATAAGGAAAACAGATTATGTATTGTATTTTTGTAAGCATACTAGAGATGATTTTGTAATTGCAGAAATATACAGAGTTAATAAACAGTACCAAGTAAAAAGAATTAAACTAAATTAATTTAGAATTAAATTAAAGAATTTAAAAAAAAGAAGTAAGATTGCAAAACAGATGACCTAAATAGAAGGGTGACTTTGCTGTCCAGCCAGACACTGCATCTGGCTCTGATTGCAGGCCGGTACAACAACTTGAGTTTTATCTGGCCAACAAGAAATCAGTTAATTCCAATTCTTGCAGAGACCCTTTCCACCTGGATGGCACACTGTTTCACAAAATTGTCTTCTATGTTTGTTTCATCTTACCCGTGAGTGATGGATTAAGGTCTGTTTTAATTTAAGATTAAAAATCCTAGATTTTTGCATGTTGTGGAAGAATGGCAGTGGGTCCAGCTTAGTACTGTAGCCAGTCTGTACCACACTCATGGCCATATGGCTTTGAAGGCAAGCCTGTTGTACAGAGAAAAACTTGGGTGCATAGATCCAAGAGACATAACCAAGGAGCCATGAGAGCAATTCAAGGGAAGTACTTGGGCATAAAAATGTTGAGGTTGCAGCTGGATAAATTTTATTGGAAAATTATGTGACTGGTATACTTCATGGTTAAAGTGCTTATGGCTGAATCATTCACCTAATTTTGGTTAGTTTTGCATTTTTCAGAAGGACTGTGGTAACCCAGAGATTGCACATTCCTACCAAGATTAGTTGGTTTATGCATTAAAATTATAGGGGAGCTGCTTCCAGAGCATCTTCTTACTGTTGGTCTGAATTCCATAACCCAGGATAAAAAACAGGAATATGACTCAGTTCTGGTAAAAGTCAATCAGGAAATTAACAGGCAATCCTAATTTTTCATTTTACAAACAAGTAGCAAAAAAAGGGAAGGTCTAAAGTTCAGCTGGTGGAATGCTTTCACACAGCTTCCTGGAAAGCCTTGTAATTGCTAGTTAACTCACTTAAAAACAAATGGTCATTTACTTTATGTATATAAATTGCACAGAGGCAAAGCTAATTGGCTCTATCAGGCTCAGTTATCAGACTCAGTGTTTTTTTTAATAAAATCTGCTTGTCAGTTCACTCTAAAATGTTTTAAACACAGCATTTTTCTATTATTTAAACTTTTAGAGTTCATTTACATAGCAGAGCCCTGTGGGAGGTTCATGTACTTGGATACCAGAGTGAGGAGTTCTGGATAACTGCCTGTGGACATAGATAAAGTAGGCTTGAATACTGGCAATAAAGTTTCAATGCAAACAGGACAACAAATTATGTAAAAGTGGACAGATTCAGGATTAAGTTACATTAGTGATTGAAGAAGAACAACTAATAAACATGTTTATTAACATTTTAGGGTTACAGGAGGAACAAGTTTTGAAATCAAAAGCTGAAACAAGGCTTCTGAAAGTGTATTATGCTGTTAGTAGAACATTTACTAAGAGTATCTCTAAGTTGCTGTTAATTGCAGTTAAATGTTTTATCATTTAAATCCTAAGTTTTTTCTGTGCTGCAGAGAAATGGAACAGCTTGTCGCTCATATGCCAGTCAGTATCAAACAACACAGGGCAGGCACAAGAGGAGAAGTAGGGGTCTGAGGGCTTCTCAGCTCCTCACTTCTTTCTAGACTTCTATGGCAGCCTGTCCAGCTCTTCATATCTAGTCTTATTCACTTATTAATCCTCTTCCAAATTAAGGTAGTGTCAGCATACTTTCTTTAATTGGCTATATCACATTTCTTTGTTCTGGGGGCTGGTTTTCTTTTTGGCTTAAAGTATGAATTCATTATTTTGCTTATTAGACTTAAAAGCAGGGTTATTATCTTCTTCTTTTCCCCCTTGTCCTTGGAATACCCAATGAAGTGAAGATTTCCAGATTGTCAGTAGTCATAAATCTGTTTCTTCCTTCTGCTAACAGTTTAATAATTAGTCTTTAAAGGAGTTTTAAACTTCACGGGTAACAATTGTTTCTTTTTGCTTATTGTACCAGATAATTATAAACAGAAATATAACACAATGGCTGATCACAATATATAAACCATGCAGAGTTGCACCATTTATTAAATGTATTCAGATTTTGCTGATAAGCTGGAAACAGTAGCCTGCTTGGTCCTTGAATGTTCTCATGTCAGGAGATAATAGTTATTTATTTAAATTTGCACCTCAGTTACTTGCTGGTGTTTTTCATCCAGCTCATGTAATTGATAATTCTGCCCGTAGTCCCAACTGTAAACTGATCCTGCCTGGTGATCTAAAGTGGCCGTAGGAATTCACCCTTGCCCTCTTCTAGTGAGAATAGTGTCTGTAGCAGCAAGCTACAGATTAATACCAAATGGAAAGGAGGTAACAGGTGGGTCTTCTTCTTTCCTGTAACAGCAAGTCTCCAATCAGTGCTGTGAGAAGGCAGAAAGAGTCTCAAACCTCTTCAAGGTTATATTTTGATGTCTTAACAGAGTAATCACAAGCCTGTTCATCTTCAGTTGTTTTGAACTGCAGCTCTTTAAGTGCCTAGCATTTTTGTATTTGTTGTACCATTCTGTCTGTGAATTTTCTGCCTTTCAAACCTAGAAAAAGGCAGCCAAAAAAACAGCCAGAAAACACTGACAGTACTTAAACACAAAGCAAATGAAACAAAATGTGACTTTCTTGGAAGAAGAAAGTAGTCAGGTTTTTAAGAGGGTCCGATTGATTGTCTCTGTCATCTGTCTCTGACAGAGATGAGCTGGCAATGCCTTTGACTGATTATTGTCACCTTAGCCACAGAAGTACTGGGATTTTTATCATCCATATGGAATTATTTTCTCTGTGTGTGCTGAAGGTGAAAAGATTCAGAAGGGGGGAGGAATGCAAATAGAAAGCAAAGGCAGACATTCAGGTCACGTGCCCCATAAAGCCACAGAGAGCTAGTTTTCCTCATTGAGAGCAAGAGCAGCCTAAAGGTTAGTTTTCCTCGATAAGGAGAATTTGTAGTTCAAAGACAACAGGAGGAAAATTGTCGCCTGCCAAGACAGCTGTCATGGTAAAGTAAGTAATCTTTTCTCATATACCTCCTGTAAATGAGAAGCAAGAGCATCAAAATACATTTTTGTCAATCGAGCTACATCAAATATTTATACAACCCAGTGAAAACAGCTTTTTGTGCACAGTAGGAAACCTTAATAAAAGATGCAGTGGTAATGGAACATTTTCAGAGGAAGGACATTGATTGTAACCTCTGCTTTTGCAGCCTTTTCTTTAAGAAAGTGAAAAGATTGGGAAATTCAAGAGTAGAGATTGGGAAGTGATACTACAAACAGCAAAGTCAAGATGTTTTGTTTTATTGGCATTTCTTACTGCACTCTTGCAAATGGATGAATTTGCAAAAAATTTGGAATTTCTAAAAAACTTTCTAACTTAGGCTATGTTCCAAGAGCTGAATCTTGAAACAGAAGATTAACAAAGGAGACTACAACTGCATCAGAATCAGGAAATATTTTATATAGCAAGCAGTGAAAGCTGGAAAGACCAGCTTACCATCTAAACCTTTAGATGAGTGATCTTTGTAAGCAGGTTAGGTAACATCCAGCTGAATAAATGTATCTGTAAAGTCTGCCCTGCAGGAATCTGTGTATGAGTTGTCACCCTACAGTGCCAATATAATCAATGGAAATCTAGGCTTGGACTGATACAGTCAGTTGGATTTGTGTTGTGATCCACCTCATCCTACATGAGGATATGCAAAAAAGATCAGATACATCCAGATAAGACTGAGATACTTGGTGCTTCACTTTGCCTTAGTCTTCACAGACACAGGCAAAGGTTGCACCTATCTGTAAAAAAAAGACCAAAAGGACAAACCAGGGACCTACAGGGTGGTCAGCCTCAGTTTGTTTCTGGCTGGATCACTGAGTCGGTCCTCTTGGAACTCGTGGACACACAAAGGGGAGAGGACAGTGATTGGGGGCATTCAGTATGGATTTAACAAGAGTAGAACATACTTGAAACCAATTGTCCTCTGTGATAAAATAACAATTTGTGGGTGAAGAGAAAGTGGTAGATGTCATTTTGGGTGAAATCATCAAGGGAGTTTGGCAGTGGCTCCCACAGTATTTTTCTATCCAAGCTCAGACCATGCAACCTAGGTGGGTAAAAATCTGGTTACATGGCTAGACTCAGAGGATTGTGGTTAATAGGTCACAGTTTACCTGGAGTAAGATGTGCAGTACCACAGAGATCTCTCCTGGGGCTTGTTGTGTTTAAAAATTTCATCAGTGATGCACAGGAGGCAACGAGGCTTGCTTTTGTCAAAATTGTGGATGATCCCATACTCAGGAGACAGATGATGTGCTCAGAACTGGACTGCTGTCCAGAGGAACCTGGGCAGGCTGGAAAAACATGACAGCAGGAGCTGTTTGAAATTCCATGAGGACAGATGTCCTGCCTCTGGGAAGGGAGAAGCTTTTTCACTAATCCAGGCTGGGTAGCATCTCTGTTGAAAGGTCCAGGGGAATTTTAGTAGGCAGCAAGCTGAAGATGAACCAGCATGTGAGAGAGTTAGTTCAGGCTGGAGAAAGGACAGCTTTGGGGGACCTACCAGTGCCTGGCAGTGCCTATGAGAAGACAACCAAAAAGGTGGATCAAGCCCCTTGATTGTGGTGTGTGGTAGGAGGATTGGAAAAAATGTACATAAATTGAAATAAGAGAGGTCCTTTTTGGATATAAAAAACCACTTTCTCACCATGAAAACAGTCAGTCTGGAAAAGGCTGCCCAGGAAGTTGTGCCATCTCCATTCCTGGAGATTTTGAAGATGCAACTGGATAAAGCCATGAGCAGTACGGTCTGCAGTTGTATTGAACCTGCTTTGAACATGTGGTTGGACTGGAGGTCTCCTGGAGGTCTCCATCCAGCTGAATTATTCTATGATTCTGTGAAACTGTTGGATTAGGGTGCATCTCATTGTGTGGGCCAGCTCTAGAACATGTGTCTGTCAACTTAAGCTGCTTTTAGATCTAGAGCCCTGTGTGATAAAGGTACTGCAGACTCAGTGCATCTGGCTGTTTCTTTGCCTTTCCACACCTCTGTGTAAGAGCTTCCCTGAAATTCCTGCTGATCCTGACAGCATAGCATGGGTTGTAAGTGCCTTTTCTTCAAAACATGACCCTGCTAGCTTTCTCTCTGCTGCATTCTCCTCTCCATTGTTCTCAGCATCCCAAATGCTTCACATGCAAAGGAATTAATGATCCAATTATTCTTTCCTGTGCCTCCCTTTTCTCTGGAAGTGTAGTACATGACCTGTAAAAGGTAAAAGGTGTGAGATGTGAGAATTGGCAGGTGTGCATTCATGACATGAATGTTTAAAAGACTGTGGCACAACTGGTAGAGAGAGGAGGTTGGTTCTGGTTGAGAGGGAAATCTCAGTGATCATCATCAACCAGTTTCTGTAGAGTTTTTCACCAGTATCACTCTGTTGAACAGACACTGTTCTTTACATTTGCAGCTGTCTTTCCCCTTCCAGTTTTCTGATTTTCCGTGGTTTCTTTACTAGCAAAAAACCCCATTAAAAAATCAATGGATTGTATGATTGATGGATGTAGCCTTCAGCAGTAATCATTGTACTTCCCACAAGGAGCAAAATCTTAGAATCATTTAGGTTGGAAAGGACCTTTAGGATCACGAGTCGGACCATAAACTCAGCACCTGCCAGGTGAAGTTTCTGCTGCCTGTAGGGTCTCCCAAGCTCAGCTATTGGTTTCTAAAACATTGCATATGTGCCATCATACTCACATATGTGGAAGCTGTGAATTGCATGAGTGAGTGTTCAGCAGAGGTGAAACATAAAGGATGATTTACGAGGTGAGTGTAAACACACGCCTGCTGATTGTGTTGTGATCGCTTATTAAATTAGCTGCAAACACGGGGCGGGGGGAGAGCTCAAGCTGCAGTTGTGCCAACAGTGTGACACTGAATTTCATTAAGGGAATTCACAATGCAGGAGCAGTGCACTGGTGCTGTATAAAGCTGCCCTGGCGAGATCCGAATGTCTGTGTCTAGCAGGGATCTGCTTTCAGACTTAGGTGCTGTCCTGTCATCCCTGCTTTGGAAAATTAAAGGACTGTTTGTACATTAAGCATCCTGAAATAGATTTGGATATGGGTTTGGGTGTTGGAATGTGATATTTCACAGAAATAGAGTTGGTTCCCCCTTTGTAGTGTCAGGTCTAACAAAGTGCTGCTTTTGAATGAAATCCAGTAATTAAATCTTGGACCCTTTGATATGTGGCAAGCTTGCTGCCCCTGTGTTTTCAAACCTGTAACCCAGCTACTTAGTGATCTGGCCTGTTATTTCACAACAAAAATGTCTGTTCTTCTCACTTGGATGAGAAATCTGTCTGGATGACAGGAGTTACTGCTTTGTAGTCCAGCTCATCCACCTTGGAGCAATGTGTAATCGTGGCTTGCTGTAGTGCTGAGGAGTCCTCAGCTCTCTTTATTTTAAATAGAGTTGCAGGAAACCTGCCTGTGAAAACAGTGTGAAAGTAGACAGAGTATTTTTCTTTTTCTTTCAGTCTCCCAATAGAATCTCAAGGATAATCCCTAGTAAGTGGTTTACAGCTTTTTTCCTTCACAAGTGAACCAAAAAAAAAAGCTGTTTTAGTTTAGTGACAAGTATTTGCATCTCCTGACTTGCAACTTAATGACTTGACTGTAACAGCAGCAAAAGAGGATAAGGGACTGTGCAAATAGAAACAGAGGGGTTGTGCATTGACACCTGCAGCAGCAGACTTGCTGCAGTGTGTGTGTGTGTAGACATAAGCCTCCAGATGTAGCAGTCTGGTCTGTTGTGGGCTTTGCCTGCAACAAATTTGTTATTTCCAGATAATAAATTGAATTTAGATCATATAATGACATTTTAAGATGTTGACTGAGATTGTGTCTGCAAGAGGTAAGAAGCCTCTTAATCCTCCTCACTGCTTCCTTTGTGAAAATTGTTTTTGAGTTTGATATATGTTTTCTCTTGGAGGCAGCAATTCCTTCCTGCTGGCATTTCTTGACCTCATAACATCTACCAGGAAAGCAGGATGACCCTGATGAAACACCTAAGCAGGCTTATCCAGAAAACTCCCCTGTCAGTTCAAGAATCTGTCAGTTTGGCATGTGTGACCACATTTCAAAAACATGTATTATACCAGTTCAAGGAATATAGTGTTGCTAGAAATGTAAGGAAACTATCCTGCAAAATACAACATTTGGGGAGGGGATAAGTAAGGTCTTTATAATCAGTCATACAGGGTAGATATATTGTTCATATTAGGAAGGCTGAAAAAGACGCTTTTTGACAATGTGAGAAGAGTTTTCTCTGTTTGTAAAGAGCACGGTCCTGCTTATTTACAGTTTCCCTAAACATAATTCTGTTGTTCCATCAATCAGCTTATTTTAACAAAGAAAGATAAGGTTGGTTTTTTTTTTTTCAGTTGTTCTGTTTCTGTTCTGTCATGGAGCTGACAAAACCTAAGTTCTGGTGCATGGGAGTGGTTGCTGGTTATGGAGTGTGTGGCTGTGTTAAAGGAGAAAGTGCTGCTCAAGAAACTTTAAGAGGATGTGTTGTCTGAAAAAAGGCTGAACGTGTAGGGAATGCAAATGAGAACAGAGAGGCACTAAACCAGATGGTCAAAATGCCTTCATAAATTGATTAAATAGTTATGAATGTATCTTTTCTTTCACACTGTTCAGATATGCCAGATCATCCTTAGTCCATGTAGATCACTGTATCTGCAGTGGCTGATCCATATGCAGGGTTCTGACTCGTGTGAATGAATAGATATAGTCACAAGTACTGATATAATAAATATCATAAAAATAAATCAGTATACCTTCAAAACCCCTTGAAAATAACATGTTGACATAATAAATGGGCTTTAGTGTGTTTACACCTTCAAGTAGGTGAGCAGTACTGCTGAACTGAGGACTGCTTCACTTTTGCCTGCTCAGAATAGGAGAGCTGTGGTTTCTGATGGCAAAGGAATAACAGACTGGACAGCAATGTGTGCTGTTAGGGAGTAGGATTGCTCTTAAAACTGCTAGAGATACAAGTCTCATTCATTTAATAGAGCTAGATTGTCAGAGAATGTCTATGAACTTTATAGTAACATCCTTGGAAGAATATGTTGTTAATAAATTCAGATGCCTTCCTTCACATGGAGTGTCTTCTTAAAGCTTACAGGAAGCCCTGTGTTTTCACAGATTCTTTACACGGGACAATGGATGGAGTGTTTCTCTTCGAAGATTTTGCTGTGGAAGACAGTAAAACCACGCAGGGCTATGATGCAATTGTGGTAGAGCAGTGGACTGTCTTGAAGGTATGTGTACAGTTTTTCTACTTTGACTGTTTTTTTGTAAATCAAAACACTCCAAGACTGTGAGACAGACTCTCATGTACTGACCTGTGCTGCACCAGTATCAGCCAGGCAGCCAAAATGAAGGGATGCAATGTTAACAGTAATGCCAGTTCACCACACTCTGGGTTTGTAAGACACACTTCTGATCTCAACCTCGTGCTTTTTTTGGAGGGTAGGAAATGTGACTGACAGTGAGCAATGAAACTCAGGGCTATCTGTCTCAAAATTACAGATGTCTGCTGGATTAACTGCATAGAGGATCTCCACTGGTTGTCAGGGCAACATGATCACACAAGTCATTTTAACATCGCAGTTCTAAAGAAGGCAGCCCTTTAGGTAGGCAGGCTTAGCTGCAGCAGGAAAGCATGGAGAACTGCTTTGCCTCTGTTTGTCCTCCTTCATATGCTGACAAAACTGCATATTCTGGGTAGGCCCCTATAGACAAACCACAACTTGGCCTTCTGCAGATCCAGGTGCCCTCACAGATCAGGAGAAGCACTGCTTAGGCCAGATTGATCAGTACCAGTCTTCCACAGCAAATTTTATACACACAGTACTTCTGTGTTTGAAAAGCTGGGCTTAAATTCTTTGTGACTTGAAGCAAAAACAACATGGGAGGTTGAGGGAAGAAGTAGTTGCATAACTTTTAGGAGGTTTTTTTTTTTGGTTCTGTCTGATGTTTTCTAGAAATAGATGCTGTGTATCTGTAAAGGCAATACCTGATCATTTCACTTGGAATGTATTGTAAAGGGTGTAAAATCCTTAGACAGATAATCCCTCATTTTGGCACACACATACCAGAAGAACAGATTAAGGGAAAATGGGACAGATGCTAGAGTAAGTGTGTAAAATTCCAGGAGACTAAGATTAAGAGCTTTGTTAGTAGATGATGGTTTTCTAGTGCAGCAGGAAATGGCCAGATAGTAAAGGCTACAAACAGCTTGCAGAGTTGCAGAGTTAACAAGCTGTGTTAATAGCAGCTTTTCTTGTTGCTGATGTGTGTCTGAAAAATGATTCCTTTATTGCATTAAATGCTATTCCGTTTATGACAGACTTGACTGTAAATTCTTGTTCATTTTTAGGGTCAAATTGCATTGTTGCCACTCAGGAACGAGGTTTTGGGGTAATGACAGATGGTTTCATGAGTGCATTAGGTCAGGGCTGATCAAGAAGGCAAATGTTAAGAAGCATTAATGTTAACCATGTGTTTTAAACTGTTAGGAAATGAATAGAGGTTGAAACAGCAAGTATATACTACTTCATACTACTGTATAAGCTGTGTTTGACAGCTTACAGCACCTTATTTCAGAAGACTGTGTTGGCTCAGTAATTGTTCAGAGAAGAGAGTGGGCATGGTCAGTGACACAAACAGCTTCCATATTGGGAAGACTTTACGTGTGTGTCCTTTCAGCCTGGAAAAGAGAAGAGTTGCAGGGAATGGAATGGGTAGAGAGGTCCAAAAACATGGGAAAGAGGTGAATAGGGATTGTTTGCCATCTCTTCCAGTGTAAGAACTAAGTGCCAAATGGTGCTAGTGAGAGCCAGGTGCAAAGCAAACAAAAGAGAGAGATTTCAGATAATTATTTATGGAGCAGATCTGTGGAACTCCTTTCTGGACAAGGTTGTGAGTCTAGGAAGTTTAGAGGATCTTGTATTCATACAAGCATTTTAATTCAGATCAGGAGTGCCTTTTTGAACTGAACCCACTGATCCATCCTTAATATGCCTCACTTCTCCTCACAGAATGGTCCCACAGTGCACAAACTGGATTTTTTTTTGGTAGAAACAAAACCAGAACATGCTAAGTACACAAAATATTTGGGGCATACTTGACCTAATGCATATTACTTTTCCTTAACCATCACTTAGAGCCATGTTGGAAATAGCTTTCTGAGTTCTAAATGGACTCCTGGCCAGAGCCAGTTTGGCTCTCAAACAACCAATCCAAGGTTCTCCATCTCAATAGGATATCACAACAAAGTTAGGCATAGTGTGTGTGCACAAGACAGCTTCTGTCAAGCTACATGACAAGGATAATGGGGATCCTGTGTTGGCAGAGTGCTGACCAGAACACCAGGTCTCAGCAGAAGAGTATTTTCTAGCAGGGCCCTTTGAAGCATTAGAGGCCTTAGGTGGAGTGTCATTTGCTTTCAATTCTAGCAATTCCATGCTGGAGAGCACAGCTGGTCAACAGATTAAGGATTGAACCTCCCAGTGCCATCTGGTGTGTCAGGAGATGCTGTACTGCTGCACACCATGTCTTTGTGAGGGCTAATGCTGAGAATCTCCTGTTCCAGACATAATATTTGGGATGAGCAATTTTAGAAACTGACTGGTAGCATATACAGAGCTTGTCATTGTGATCAGATTATTCTCTGCTGTAATTAAAAATTTGGATACTGGGTTTTCCCTGGCAGTTTTGCTCTTCTGAAATCAAGTGTGGCTGTTCTGTGGGCATTATGAAAATGTTCCCCACCAAGCTGAAAGAGGAAGAATATGGGGAAGAAAAACCTTTCTGAAGGAAGAATGTTGAGGCATTAGGGAAGTCTTGCAAAGGTCTTACCTATTTGGAGAAAGAGCAGAGCTGGTCACTTCGGTTTTCTCCTCCTGCATTTTTACTAACTGCCAGGATGTATCTTGCCTCATGCTTTCTGAGACATAAGAGGTGTAGGTAGGTAAAGTCATGGAATCAGTGAAAGGACTGGAAGCTGGGGGATCTGTAGGCACACGCACAGTATCGTACCCAGAAGACCAAGTGTTAAACCTTGTTGGAATTCACCTTTATTTACTATCAACATGGAATAATGCAGTGGCAGAGGAAGGGACTATAAAATGGGGAAGGAGACAGAGTTCAGTGGTGACAGAAGATGTCCAAGAGCCAGTAAAGGCTTCTTTCCGTTACGAGTTTTATAAAGTATAATTGTTACAGACATAGTTATGGAGCAGTGGAATGACTCATTATGTAGAAGATTGGGTTTTTTTTTGGTGTACATTCAGCTCTCATCTACATTAACATTTTCTATTTGTTATTTCCATTTCTGCCAAGGCAGTGGTAGAAGCCCTGATGGGTAGCATGACATAAATGAATATAATGGACCTTTATTTTAAATTTGTATCAGATTTGGTTATCTGGATGAGCTTTGGAGTTATTCAGATGTGGTCTGAAGTGAATGTAAATTTATTGTGCTGTACTAATTAAGAAGAAGAAGAAACAAACAAAAGAATCCCAGCCACAACAGAAGAAAGCTTTTTTAGAAGGGGAGACACGTAGCATGTATCGATGCCCTTTGGAAAGAAAACCTCTCTAAATGAAAAGGTAAAGGGTTGCTGTTTAACCATTAACACAAAAGAGAGGGGTTGGCACACCTCTTAGCAAGGAAAGTGCTGCCTTTTTAATTGCTAAGGCTAATAGAGAAAACAAGCTGAACAGTGTGATGCACTCAGTGTGTGTGTAAAATGTCAGTTTGTAGAGGATGTAAAGCTCGCAGCTGTCACAGTATGTGGTCCCGCCAAGCAGCAGACAGGATGTAATAGCTCTGAGTAATTTAACTCTTTCTTCTCAAAAGTAGAGCTGTGGTATCCTCTGCAAATGACCATAGGACTTGTTATGACAAAATACTGCACTCATCCATATCACTTTAACTCTAAAAATGTCAGGACATATTATTTCCACTGCAGTTTCTGAGATCTGGCCCTAAAACTTGTTTGATGGTTTTAATTCTGCTTGTGTAGGCAAATGTGGGTAGACAGTTCTGATTAATCAGAGCCTGCATGATTTCCATCTCCCCATCTCTAAACCTGTCACCTTCCCTTCCCCAAGACAAAATAGCTAATACTGTCTTTAAAATAGAATGCTAAAACATTTATTTTAGGTTGCTTCATTGTTCTGCCTCTGAAGCTGTGTTCATTTTGAAAATATTGTCCGTAGTTTACACGCATTTTCTCATTGAAAATCTTGAGCTGCTGATTCATCATTTTGTGTTTGCTGCTATACCATACCTTTGGTGTACTGACATGAATTAAAATCTCAAATATATTGTGGTGTTGCCATTTCCCTGGCAGACTTGAATGGGGTCAGTCTCCACCATAGACATGGTAAACCTTTTAAAGTGCGACATAACAAAAGATTTAAAAAATTATCTCTGCTGAGCCTAGGTTGCAAGTTGCCTTAATGTAAGCCTTGAAACAAATTCTCTGGAAATAAGGATTTGATTTGTCTGTAAAACTGATTTAGGTCATATGTCAGTTAAGCCATGTTCTGCTGTCTCTGGCCACGAGAGAAAGGCATGACCAGGTCAGCCAAGGAGCTGATGGCAATGGGCATGAAAAGCCCAGGGGAGTCATGTGTGTGACCCTCTTTACCACCAAAAGGACAGATGTGCTGCCTGGGCAAAAGATTTCAGCAGTGTCTGTGCTGAATTCTTGTTGCTTTTTAAGAAGAGCTGAACAAAAACCTTTAGGAGCCTCTTATCTTGCAGTAATTTGTTTTTTATTAATTAGTGTTTCTTTCCTTTAAATAAGGTATGAAAGCCACATATATACATATATATTTTTATGCTGAACTCTGTAGACATAGGTTTAAAATTGATTAACATCCACATGATTAAGGTCCATAGGGTAATCTTTTCATTGGTTTTGATGATTAATGTAGTAACAGAATTTAATAACATGAACTTGGAACATTGCTGATAATTTCTTGTGGCTCTGGTAGCATTGAACATCTAACAAGGTATAACATCTAACAATGCTTCTTCCATGTGAATAAGGGCACTTGAACTAAAGAAACTGAAAATTCAGCACAGTATGGATTAAAAAGTCCTTCCCAGCTGTCATGGTTTTCTAAGAATTAGTTCTCTGCTCACCTCTAAACCTTCAAGAGAACCTCAAACCTACAAGAGAACTTCAAAACCTTCAAGAGAAAAGCGAGCATCCCAGATCTAAACTTCTCACTTAAGAACAAGCTGAGAAAAAGTCTTTCAGTCCTCTTTTATACTTCCTATAAAACCATGCAGGGCACATGTTTCTTTTGCTCAGCAGCTGACTCCAGCCAGGCGGCAGTGCCCTGGGTGGTGCTTGTGTGTGAGCACGTTGAGGGGTGTGGGAGTGGGTGCAGGGACCCCAGAGGCCACACACAGAGCCACCCGTGGGCGAGGGGCAGCGCAGCGCTCGCCTTCCTGCAGTGGGAGCCACTGGCAGTGGAGGGTCCAGGCTTCAGCTGCAGCGCTTGCATGGAAATAGATCATTACTTGCATAACTGGGGAGTGCTGCACAAAGCCTTCTGGCAAAAGCGATGTGTTGTTTGGGAATAAATTATAACCAAAGGGGATTGTGTCGGGGAGGCTGCCTGGGGATGATTAAGCTGCGTGTGTAGGGCATGCTGGAGTTTGTAAGTTCTCAGGTAGTGGTTTTCTATGTTGTATTTCCCCCCCAGAATTGATGGACAAGCAGTAAAATCAATGTTCACCTTAAGGCACACTCCAAGTGTTGCAGGAATTGTGAAAATAAAAATGCCAGAATTATTAAGAAACTGTACTGATGGATTGCTAGATCACATTTATTTCTTGTGTTCCATGGACAGTTACGTGGAGTTGTTTCATCATTTGTACATTGTCTGTGCAGTGGTGAGTTCAGCACATCTCATGGGATGTGTCCTGTGTGGAGAACCCTCTGTGTCAACACATTCATGTTGTCCAGCTTTTGCTACTTCTGTAAATTCCAAATTGTGTTGCTGTGCAAATGTACTTCTGTGTTACAGGTGTAGGCAGTATCAGGAGCACTCTTGATATTTCTGTTAGTTTATATAACATGCCAGAAAATAGGATTTGCATCCACAGAAGTCACTGAGAGAAGCAGGCATTGTGGGCACAGAAGAGTTTTTTGGTTGTTGTTTTAATTTTACTCTAGATGTGGAGCCAGCTGTGAATGGTACTCAGCAGCCTGTGTGTGTACTGAAATTGTGACTGGATTTTCTGAATTGCAGAAACACTCTCTTAACACAATGCTGCCTCATATAGTGTTACAGCCTTACTATATTTTCTAAAATATTTCACATTGCAGGAATTCACATATATATTAGTAATTGTAAATAACTCTAAATTACATATGCCCAGAATATTGAGGGAAAAGCCTGCCTGTGGATTTATTTATTACTCTATTTTTTTTCTATTACCTTTCCAGTGAGGTCCCCCATTTGGCAGCTGCTCTTTGTTGGTGAATGACCCACCTGCTTCCCAAAGCTACTGCTGGTTTCCAAGGATGCAGGAGTCATCCCACAGCCTCCTGCTCCACAGCTAATGGATGTGTAGCAAGTGTCTGCCAGTAACATGCTGTGGTGTGTTACACATGGAGATTCAGGAGCAGCTCAATACTAGAGGAACAAAGTCCAACTTTTTATTGCTGAAGCATTTGTGAAACTTCCCTTTTGCTTCCAATAAATGTTTTTAATGGCTCAGTACTGTTACACTGTCAGCAGAAATTATCTCTTGGAAGAAGTCTGAAAACGAAAAAGGCAAATAATTCACAAATTTAGAGCTTGAATTTAGTCCCCATGTCAGCTGTGTTACTGCAAACATAAAACGTTTGCAGCACACTTTTACTGGGTCATTCTTGCACAGTCCAGGTATTCAATTTCTCTTATTGCATTTTCTTTCTTTTCCACTAAGGTGCAAGTCCTGCTTTTGCCACTTCCATTTCCTCCCTTCAGTGTCCAGGGACGGAAGAGTTTGGCTTTGGCAGAGCTGGGGACTGGTAGCCAGCCTTGGCTTGGGGGTGCGTGGTGCCGCCCTGGTTTTTGTAAGGAGCTGGGTTTGAATGCAGTGCCCATTTTCTGCAACAAACAGTAGGTTACACTTTCAAAGCAACTTGTTTTTTTTTTTACTTCCCATCCTCTTTGCCATCTGTCAGTAAATTTTGGTACGCAGTCTGTTAGGATTTGCTGATAAAGGTTTTATTAAGATTTATTTAATGGGATTTTCAATCTACCACTCTTTAATCCATGTTGGGAAAAAATATTAAATAGTGACAATCCATAGCTGCTTTGTAACTAAATCACGTTCGCTTAGCCCAGGAATAGCCCAGGAAAGAATGATTTCTGAAGAACTTCTGTCTCACAAGAGCTTAGTAGTTGTCTTGTTTATTATCTTGCTGTGGTTAAAATTGCCACAGTAGGGGGGGAAAGAAAAGAAAAATTGTTAATGCAGTTGTTTGTGTGGCTTGCCCTAGATATTATTCTTATCATTTTTTCATCTTTTTTTTTTTCCTCCTAATGAGCAGAAGCAACTGTGAAAGGAAAAAATGCTGGAAACAAACAATACAACTACAAATAAAAAGAATTCTTTTCATGTGATGCAAGTCAAGGGAAAATCCTAGCTCAATATGCTCTGGCTTCTTGACACTCAAGGTGTGATCAGAGATTACTTATCATCCACAGGAGAGTGGGAAGCAAGTTAATTAAAATTTTCCACCCTTTCAGTGAATGAAATGTCTCCCAGTTTGAGATGCATTGTTTGAACACTTCTTTTTCAGGAGAGCTCTGGCACGTTTTTTTTCTACTTCTACTGGTTTTCAAATCCAGTATTTGCTAGTTAGAAAAGAGACTTGCACTTTTATTTGAGGGAATGGTGTGCTTGCAATTTCATTTTTATTGTCTCTAATAATAGTAGATAAAATAATTACTGTATTAAATGTAAAATGAATACAAGATTATTCTTTTCCTCTGCACCCATCCCCCAGTATGTTGTTTGTTTAGAAGCATTTTTGCTTTAGAAAGCATTTAATATGACACCAATTAAAGGTCTGTATAACTGTGACTCCTGCTGGCACACAAATTCCAGTCGTGGGATAGAATTACAGCCAATGATTCAGGAGGGGGAGGGAGAAACAATTTCATGTGGTCTTAAAAAAAGCTTCAATTATCTGTATTTGCAAGTCAGGAGTTTGAAGCCCATGTGGATTAACCTGTTTATTTTGGAGTGACTCCTTCCTCTTGTCTGTCATCTTCAAACTCAGCCAATTATTGGGAATAGTCTATTCCCCAAGGACCTGGAGATGAGGTGCAGTGTCTGATTCCAGTGAAGCATCATGGAGTTGGAGGGAGCTTGTTAAAGGGCCTGAGGAGCTCAGAGGAGGGAACACCTCTGCATCATGTACACACCTCCTGCCTCCAGACAGCCCAACAGGCACACTGGGGTGTTGGGTACCAGCACATGGGAAAAATGAGAGGTCATCTTTTTGTAACAACTGTGTAGAACTCTTTAAATAGGTTGGTTTTTCTGATTTTTTTAAACTGCCAGATTTAAAAAAAGAAAAAAAAAGTTTTTTAGGCCTAATTGACTTAAATTTATTTTCTGGTAACTTTACCCTTTTGAATGTGCTTACCTGCTTGTTTCCTTTCTGCACCACTGGGTTGGGAAATACACCATCATCTGCTGCAGCTGATGCCTAATCCTGGCAAGTCAGACAGGTCTAAAGCCAGCCCTGTCTCGCTGCTCAGAGCCTGCAGGGACAGGGGGCTGTGGCAGGAGTGATGGCATGTCCCTGAAACAATTTGGCTTCTACAGCAGCCAAATGAGCTCTGCGTGGTATTGATGTCCTTCCTCATTGCCATAATCTCTCTCTGATTTCTGACATTTGTTGCACATCCTGATGCAAGAAGAAGGTTCTTCCTGCTAATCACCCACCTCAGGCAATGAATTCAAAATAGAAATCCTCTTTACAACACAAGATGTTCCTCAGGGCACAGACAAGCTCTGCTGTGCCAGTCTTTCCTGATCTGCTTCCCTCCTCTAAATGAGTGAGCTCCTTTTGGTTTTTCCTCTGCAAACACTGTTTGATGGAGAGAATGTTTTAGACAGCTCCTTTTATGTGGCACCTCATGAAGAGCTTGTGATGGTGGATGCTCTGACCTTACTCTTAATCATCATGTTGCATATTTTCATCTTTATTTTTTGCAGGCATTGTTGACCAGTCTCATAAATCTCAGTGTGTTATTAATACATCTTTTTGAGGCATTACTGCTTAAAGGCATCTAGATATGTCATGATTTTTTTATTACCCTTGGACACTCTATTTTAAAAACTGGAAAGAGTGCACAAATATCCCTCTTCCAGAGGGAAATAGGAGTCAAAGGAGACTCTGAATCTACCACAATCCCAGCTGCAGGATGAGTCTTGATTGCTACAGTGGACACTTAAGGGCTGTGTGGTATTTCCCCCTTCTCACAGGGTGTCTCATTCCTCTCCTAGAGTCAGAAATTCCAGTTGTACAGGGCGATGTTTTAATGTAGCACTACCTCTCTAAGCCCCCACAAGCCTCTGTACAGAACTAACATTAGTAGCGTTCTCTTGCAAGCACTTTCTGGGGTAGAGATTTAAAACATTTTCCTTTTAAGCAGGACTGATACAGCTTCTTCAGCTATTTGCACTTGTAGTCATGATCGGGTTTTTAATAGGTATAGTCAGGCAGCCATTCAGTTATAAAGATATAAGTGACCTAAATTACATTTGTTAGAAGAAAGGAACAGCTGAGATTGGAATTCACTAAAATACCTTGAAATAACTACAGAAGGATTTGGATTAGTTCTGATCAAATGACTGTTTCATTACTGTGGAATAAATGGATTTTTTGGAGCTGCAAAACTATTGTGCCTTCCCCAGTGTTGCAAATTGGCAGTTAAAACTCCTTTCGTGCACGTGAAACCAGTGTAAGTGTCTGAGCTTTTTGGCAAATGTAATTGTTATTCCAATCAAATTTAGTTATATTGGTAGAGACTAGTGGTTACCATTTGTCTGCTTTGTGTTTATTAAAATTAAAAACCAGTAAATATGCTATGGCGTCTATTCGTTAAATTACTGGCAGTCTTGGCAATTAGACACCTCACTGGAATAATCTTTGTTGAAACCACCAGTGGTTCTTTCTGTGTGGATTGCAAGGTCTGCCATTTAGTTGAAAGGGAAAGAGCAAGGCTGTGCTGGGTAAATGTGCAGCAGGAGCCAGACTCCTGCACTGAAAGGCAAAGCTTGTTGTCTCGCCCACAGATTTCCTGATTCAAAATAAGAAGGCAGCAATGCTTATTTGTGAGCGATAAAAGGCACAGAGTCGTACTTATATTTTTTGTTGCTGTTGTTGGAGATTTTCCTTTTGATCCATCATGGTAGAGTAACACAACTGATTTCAGTGCAGATATTCAGGATTTGCTGAAGCT